>CM055266.1:107922283-107949205 GCA_029237695.1 Conchocele bisecta
TATTTACCGATGGTGTTCCAATGCACATATATACTGTTACCCGGATAACATAGTTTCATGAATTATCTGATATACATATTCACCATTTGGTTACAAACCCAATCTAAGTCGTGCATAAGTTTGTCAACTGTTAACGCCATCTACGGAAAATAATTGTAAATTTTGTAAACGTATATGAAATTACGCAGATGTCCGAAGGTACAACATAACATGGCATGTCTCATATGTAGGACGTGATGGAGACAGCGAGAGATATATAGAGAGGAGAGATAGATAGTTTCACGTCTTCACTGGCTGGATGACTTTGCATGCCGTCTGCAAGTGAGTGAAGACGGGAATGGTTGTTAACTTTGATACTCGGGACCGCCGTTTAAAGTCCCCATCCGAGATATAGTGTTATTGACTTAGCAAGAAAATCACATTATTTACACAGACAAACCGGACGAGAATCGAACACGGGCAGTGGCGTAGAAACTTGACGCCGTGACTCTCGGCCACCGTCTGCTGATTACCTTTAAATCGACTTGAGCCGAGGGAATTGCACCGTGTGTATTATGGAAGGTGATATCCGCCATAATTCTATATGACTTGATGCTTGCGTGCTGATGACATTACAACCTATAGTCATGTTATTTCATTCGTCATTTGTATTTATTACATTTGAAATCTGCTTGTTTTAATTGTATGTGCCTTTCTTACATGTCCATGACGGATATAGCTTAAAATGTCATCAACCAGCAACCATCAAGCCACATATAATTGTAATAAGACGGATAGAACTTAAAATGTCATCAGCCAGCAAGCATCAAGCCAAATATAATTATAGCGGATATTACCTTCTATAGTGTATAGGTGAGGGATTTATTTGAGTGTAAATGCCTTGTATACGCAATTGACCCCCTTCCACGAGCGGTGAAGTCTGTTACGTATATTATACACGACTGTAGATGATATCGAAAATATATATTATTTTACTGAACACTTTTAAACGTGTTATTGGGATTTTGACGACTCATAGGTTTGTCCGCACAATTACTGTGTTTAACATTCCTGCGAATAAGTCACTAAAGGCGAAATAAACTGTGAACGAAGCGATTCGGTGAAAGTAAATGTCTCCATAAAATACCAGGGGAGATAACGCATTATTTTCATATCGAACTGCAAGGCAAACATCAAATTCCTTTACATGTGACATCGCTACCAAAACGGCAGACACATTTCACATGCCGGTTGAGAAAACGATAAGAACCACTATCTATTCTAGACTTCTAGCAAATTTCAAATGCTCTTTTTTCACCTGGCTACCAATTGATCATAATAACGCATTTTATATAAATGTCGTCCAGATAGTGTGCCGGTGGGGAGTGGTAGGCACTATGTATTGGAAATAAATTACATTATTATAACTCCAGGTTATATTGATGATCATTGATGGGTCCATGTCTGGATCTTGGGTGGGTGGGTTGTGGGGAGGGTAACAACGAAAGAATGAGCAGCCACATCAATTTGTGAATTTCACCTCTGACAGTATATGAATAGCCTACCAGTGCATACATATGTGTGTTTGTTATGATTGTAGCAGAGGTGTAGAGAGACTGAGCACGAGTTAAACTAGGAGCCTGATACTGTCGTTAGCTACGTTTTCCCAGTTGCCACCCCGGTTGCCATGAATACGACATTCTATGGCAGACATATAGGCATTTAACAATTGTCACAATGGTCAAAGTCATGTCATTCTGTATGCGATTGCGCCACACATGTTCAGGTGAATGAACTGTCCAAAAATCAAAGCAGTCCTTCTAGTAATATTGATGATATCACATGATGGAGAAACTCTTACTAACTTTTGGACGTAAGAAAATGGCTAAGTGTTTCAGCACCATTTCGAAGGTCACACAAGTCAAGATAATACCATTGGTGGTGTGAGTGTATCACACATGTTCAGGTGAATGAACTGTCCAAATAGTAAAGCAATCCTTAAAGTAATATTGAACATAATACATGATGGAGAAACTCTTACGAATGTTTCGAGGTAAATGTACACGGACGGACGGACGGACGGACGGACATACAGAACCTCAAGATCAACGCAATATGCTCCCTTGTTGTCGCCTCGGGGGCATACAATACATATGGTGATACAGCAGTAAATGTTTCAAAATAAAGAGGTATAAACCATAATGGGCCAATGAGTCGGGGGAAAACATAATAATAACAATATAACTATAGTGATCTATGGCACAGGCATTCGGCGTGTTTCAGCTTTCATCGGTATAACCATATCTAACTTTCGCGGCCACCTTACCTGTAGAAAGTCTGCATCAGTAGCGGCGAGTTTTATATGTAATTATATAGGAGACTATTACCATTTCTTACGTAACGTTTAAACTACACAACCGATTAAAAATGCAAAAGTCACATTTTAAACTTCAATTATTGTACTTTATGATGATGTTTCGATCGTGCTTTTAAAATAAAAATATTTTGGTCCTTTTTAGCTTTAAACATAGTCGGTAGTTTTGATATGATTTATATAGCACATTGTGATTTTCACATAGGGTACCTATGTATTGGAATCGCCTCGGACAGTTAGCCACGCCCCAGACCCCCCTCGATGGGATGGTCCGTAGTGATATCTTGGAGTAACCATAACAACAAAATGCATTGTGTTACTCAACGTTTAACTGTCATACGCAACCGCAATTGAAAATAATATTATGAAAAACTATTTGCACTGCACAATATCAACAACGGATGTTCTACGTACAAAAATACATCGGATTATTTTGTTGCGCGTCATTTGCCCCAATTTGCGTCACAAATCGTGCGGTCATCGCTAAATTTAGTAACAGGCTATAGTTTTCGGCAGAGTTAGCTCCCCTCCGAATACTCTCCACCGGATAAACAAGTCTTGTTCTGACTTAAGGGAGATAACTATTGTTTACTAATGGATTTATTATCATGATTATACTGGAACATTTATTTTTTGAAAATAACTTTATAATAAACCGATAAAAAAGGAAAAATACTATATAATCTTATGTACATTATTACTCGTCTAAAAGCTGTAGCAATATAATTGTTGACACATTTAAATGAGTTTGTGTTTATATTAATACTCTTTTTTAGGCACCATCTCGTTATTACATTCATACACATGACTCCATTTTCTTGTCCACTCTGAAAACGACAGTAGCAATATAGTTCGAAACAATTGGTTTTCCAGTGAAGGAAACTTGTTGTACTTTCAGTGTTGAATATGCAAGGGAGCCCCCTCCCACCCCACACATTTTGCTGTCGAGCATACATGTAACACCAAGCCAATCCATCAGTCATTATTATGTTCTCATGCTTCAGATTTTGAACAATTATACTACCAATCTAAGGGACTGGTCATTATTTATCACCAAGGGGGTTTGGGTGGGAATGGGGCTGGATAAATTTTGTTAACTCACCTTAGAGATGTATAAGCCCCCACCCCTTCCCACAGCTTTCCATTAAATGTTCAAGGCCTCCCCCATTGAACAATTAATAATGTTCAAGCCCAAAACGAGACGGTTCAAATGAGTGGTAACAACATAATTATTCTGTCATAATTTTTTAATAAACATATATTGCATCTACTGATTGCACTGCCTGGGTTAATTTAATTCCATATGCGATAGCCAGGGGGACATATTGCTTTGCTCTTGAGGTTCCGTATGTCCGTATCCGTCTGTACATTTACATGAAAACAAGATTGTAAGAGTTTCTCCAGTTAGAGTCCCAGTATTCCAGAGGGGCATATCCATGTTTTACAAACATAATGTCTAGTGTTAATGTTGGTACAAAAGCTAATTTATTAAAGGTATTAATACTTACATTTTCCTAAAATGTTGGGCAAGTAGCTTTTTTGTCCGGGCAAGTAGATTATAATTGTACTTGCCCGGCCGGGCAAGTATGAAAAGTGAATATTGTTAAGCCCTGTCACCTCTGCAAAAATGAATCACACGTTTGACAGCTACAAACTACCTGACCTCTAGAAGTACCTGAGAAACAGAGGCGTGACCGTGACGTGCTACAACTATTTCATTTACAAAACAGAAGTAAAAATGGCGATGTCAAAGTAATGCAGAAACTTTAACAAAAATCCTGCTACAACATTGTTTTGTATCGAAAAGGCATTTTCAGGCGCGACACCGCTTCCGTGGCGGAATTCTTGTAGTACCCCATGTTCAGTACTTTCAGTACTTTGATTCTTCTCGATTTTCGTTGGGAAAATTGGAAAAACTCTTTTTATAGGAATAGTGACAAACAATGCACAGATATTTTCAATTAGCTCATTCATTTGTCTATCTATTGATATAAAAATTATGTTTCTAAGTCAATATTATTTTGGTCCTGACAGACCTTTTTAGATAATAATAATGACACCATCTTTTTTCATTTTCGGCAATTTCCGTGATATTCGTTGAAACGGGCACCTGCTTACGGTGCTTAGCGGCGGTGGCTACCCGAGGCATGACCGTGTTGTCGGTAAAAGTATTTGTGAACAAAGTAACCAAATTAGACTTTGATTTTCACTTACTTTGAAGCTAATAATTGGAGACGAGTGTATTTGTCACCGAAATATTAATCGCTCGTTTTAAACACTGCTGATTATCTAACAAATTACACCGTTAATCCGAAACTAACATCATGGTTGCCAATTAAAAGCAGTTAATTAGTAACTGTCGTGCAAACTGCGATTTGTGTTTTTTTACATGCCGACAAGACTACTCAATTAAGAGACAATTCTTCACACGTCTGTATCTTCATACAGACATACGATCTATGGTAGCAGGCATGGCTTCATCTCTCAGACCACGTTCTAATGTTAGCTACAAAATTCTAAATGAAGGAGATTATGTTGTGGTTGACATTCATCCGGTCTGATCATACTTTAATATTTACACTAGTAGTACAGACTGTGACAAATTATAGAATATATGGTATTATGGTATTTGTGACCATTGTAGATCCTGATCAAATAGCACGATCCTGTTGTCTAATAACGCTTGCTAGAAGTCCCGTTTCTCCAGTATATACATGTATTATAGAAAATGCGCACAGTTTTATTGTTGGTATAAAGTGTCTATCAGTTGATAGCTATTTTGATAAAAATTATAAAATTGTCTGAACAAAATTGAAATACAAATATATATTCTCAGTCGAGATTTTAGACCTGTTCGAGAGATCAATTTTATACTGTACTTAATATAAGTTCATCTTTATTTGATATGGTTAGAAATAATTAACGTAATTCCCTTTTTACGTCCACGTGAATTATATATCTTGGTCAGACTAAGTTAGTTTACAAATGTACTAACGCTGGTTGATAAAGCTGAGCTGGCCTATATTGCTCTGTTTTATTACCAGATTTGTGCGTTAAATTATGAGAACCTAATACAAAGTGTTTCTCTTAAATTTGCAGTATGGCAGACACGTACTACTGATTTGTAATTTCAGCATAGACTTTGTCTCATTTGATTATCTTTGACACAATTGCAACTTGCAATACTTAATATAATTTCATCTGTATTTGATATGATTAGAAATAATCAACGTAATTCCCTTTTTACATACACGGGAATTATAAATCTTGGATCACACTACTTTCGTTTACAAACTATGATTACTTACGCTGGTTTTAACTATTTGTATCGTTTCATGTTTTCTCTTGATTTCACGGCAATATTAACGAGATTTCCACCGATTATCGAAACTAGTATTGGTGAAAGTGTCACAAATTATACTAGAAAAAGTCGATGGCGCGCCATCGCAATATACCCACTTTCCCCAAATGCTAAGTCCGAAAGGGGGAGGTAATCCATGATGGAGGGTCGGATAAAAAATCCGAATTCACTTTGCGCATCAGCACATCAAAACGAAGCTACGAACCAAATATCAGACGCGTAGGTATTAAGGTGAAAAAGTTTTTCGACCTACGAGGAAAAATAGTGAAATTCTAAGTCCGAAAGGGGGAGATAATCCATGATGGAAGGTCCGATCAAAAATCGGAATTCACTTTGCACATCATAACGAAGCTACATATCAAATATCAGAAATGTAGGTATTAAGGTGAGAAAGTTTTTCGACTTACAATGAAAAATAGGGAAATTCTGAGTCCGAAAGGGGGAGATAATCCATGATGGAGGGTCGGATCAAAAATCCGAATTCACTTTGCGCATCAGCACATCAAAACGAAGCTACGAACCAAATATCAGACGCGTAGGTATGAAGGTGAAAAAGTTTTTCGAGTTACAAGGAAAAAATGGGAAATTGTGAGTCCGAAAGGGGGAGATAATCCATGATGGAGGGTCGGATCAAAAATCCAAACTCACTTTGCGCATCTGCACATGATAACGAAGCTACATACCAAATATCAGGCGCGTAGGTATGAAGGTGAAAAAGTTTTTCGAGTTACGAGGAAAAAATGGGAAATTCTGAGTCCGAAAGGGGGAGATAATCCATGATGGAGGGTCGGATCAAAAATCCAAATTCACTTTGCGCATCTGCACATGATAACGAAGCTACATACCAAATATCAGGCGCGTAGGTATGAAGGTGAAAAAGTTTTTTGAGTTACGAGGAAAAAAATGGGAAATTCCGAGTCCGAAAGGGGGAGATAATCCATGATGGAGGGTCGGATCAAAAATCCAAATTCACTTTGCGCATCTGCACATGATAACGAAGCTACATACCAAATATCAGGCGCGTAGGTATGAAGGTGAAAAAGTTTTTCGAGTTACAAGAAACGTGACGGACGTACGGACGGACGTACGGACGTACGGACGGACGGACACCCGTGACGAAAACAATATACCCGTTTTTTTTTACAAAAAAAGTGGGTATAAAAATTGTCAATGAATGGAAATGTGTTGTTTTTACTTCCAGTGAATTAAGCAGAATCATCGCGAATTATTTACTGCAAACTAAACTAAACCTCATTGAATTATATTTGTACAACCAGGGTAGACCCCGTTCAGAATGTGCGGATGCGCAGCTTGATCTGAATATACACTGGTTTCAATGGCTGTTTTGCATTACGCTACATGTATATTGCCCGAAATATTAAGTTAAAAAAAGTTCGCCAGTCTGAGAATATATATAACGAGTACATCGGTCATCTAAATTATTTACGCGATTTAACGAGTATTACTGCAAACTAAACTTCCTTGAACTTTATTTGTACAACCAGGGTAGAATTATTTTATTCAAACTAAACAGAATTTGTAATTTCAGCATAGACTTTGTCTTATTTGATTATCTTTGACATAATCATAATAATTGCAACTTGTCATTTCATCTTTATTTGATATGGTTAGAAATAATATCACAGTGGTCAATGGTGGAATCGCCAAACTACATGTACATGGATTATCAATTTACATATCGATAAAATTACGTACATCACGTGACACCTGTAGATTTCTGAGAGATTA
The DNA here is from genome assembly GCA_029237695.1 of Conchocele bisecta. Lineage (NCBI taxonomy): Eukaryota > Metazoa > Mollusca > Bivalvia > Lucinida > Thyasiridae > Conchocele > Conchocele bisecta. The sequence continues at coordinate 107,929,747 of CM055266.1, forward strand.
CGGAAAAAGCCGATATCACGGAAATTGCCGACTGACCATCACGTATTGGTCAGCTGAAATTGACTATGTGGTCACTATGGATTTTGTCCAGGTATGATGGCCGCGAAAGTTGGATATGTCTATACATATGAACAAGGCTTCTAATTTCGGACACTACCTCGTATCATAACGAAATAACATGTTTAAAATTGTAATTTGCGAGACATTCTATGTATTTCTGCAGGATAACTATAATTCTCAAATGATCATATGAACTTGCCACTGCAATATTGATGTTGGAGCCTTAAACACATTATTTAATTTGTTATGATGCGAGGTTGTGTCCGACCTAGGAAAAAGCAGCTGTAATTCGATATTATTTGCATAATTATGTTCTAACTATGCTATTTTAGCAAGATAGGAATCATTCTCAAATGAACATGTGCATTTTCCGCCAAAATATTCACATTGGCGTTAATACAATCGCGGAAGTTGTTACGATACGAGGTTGTGTCCGACCAAAGTTAGAAGCCTTGTTCATGTGTATATAGTTATACCGATGAAAGACGAAACACGCCGAATGTCTGTGATATATGGTACGAGTACAGCGGTGGTCTTCAACGCGGCAAATAATGTACCCCACATTCAGCGATGTACTATCCCCCCAAAAAAGTAGAACTACATTAGAACTGCAAGTCAATTCCACTAGTGTTGGAGAAGTTTTGGGTGCTTGATCACTTTAAGGAACATATTTTAAAGCAAAATTAACTCAAACCGGCTCAGAAAGTATTCTCAACACGGGTACAGGTGAAATGTTCCGCTACGGATTTCTTTTCTACTGAATTGCGTATACCTCCATCGTCCATCAATGACACAAGGAACACAAGACTATATCAATAATGAACATATATAACTATACTTATTAATATGTTGCCACATGATTTGCAATCAAACCTACCACAAACCTTTGTAATTGCATGTGGTTCCCACCGCCGGACCCTTAGAGTGCTTACAAATCGTTTTCACGGACGTGAGAGGTATGCAAATGGTAAAATCGCTTAAAAAATAATTAAATAGTGGATAATTGAGGGCTACATGGGTTATATACAGGCGTGTAGACCGTATTTTCATTAAAAACGACCGCAAAATGTCTGCAAAATCCGTAACGGCATGGTTTGTTTACGCAGAGGAGACCACAAATCCTTCAATAACTTTGTTGTCACTGCATCGTTTAACAAAGTGTCTACCTACATTCGTAGATATATAATATATTCCGTCGTGCCATATACTACATGCTACATGGCTTCCTCGTGTTTTAAATTAAAATATTAATAAAACAACGAAAATGTACCTACCTCGTGTAAAATGGCCGTCTTTTTACTCCACTTGCTCTACCGTTCGCCAACCTAAGTCTGTCGCTCGCCTATAACACGCCCCCCCCCCCCCCCCCCCCCCCCCCCACCCCCCCCCACCCCCCCCCCCCCCCCCCCCCCCCTGCAACTTGTGCAGAATTTCTAGATGTACATTGGTGTAACATGTACGTATTCTGTACCTTGTAACAAACAATAGCAAAAGTCCACGTAGTTTGTATCGCCCCTAGCATTTGACACTCCTGTAAAGCATACTAATAAAAGTTCGTGAGAAAATATATTTCGCTATAAACATGGTAAACCCATCATAGAATGTAGATCCAGACAGCATGCATTTTTATAAATATCATATAATTATCAACTGAAAATAATTACTTTATCGTAGAATAATGTTGTATATGTTATATTCTAGAAATGTTGGCAGTATGCATGGACTATGCTGATTGAATGGATACATACCAACACATATTATTCTAATTTCGGAAATAGTGGACCGATTTTCAAAATGTAACTTTAGTGTTCTTAGTTAGATCAAATCCAAGCTATCTAGTCATATTTCGGTGTCAATTACCCCTCCCCCCCCCCACCCCCGCCCTCCCAACACAACACAGCTTCATCACCTCTTTTTACCCATGTTAAATTCCAATAGAGAAACATATTTTTCGTAAGAAAATCATGGTTTAACGTATTTCACGAAACAAACAGAAGGCTCGTTCTTATTGTTTTATCAAATTTATTATTATTAAAAAATAGTGTTTAGTATTGTTTATATAGCCACAAAATGTGGGTAGGTTTTCGTGATGCAGACAGTATAGTGAATAGGTAGGTGTGGAAGAGTGGAACGCAGTCGGAGAATGCAACCACGCCATGGTACATGTATATTCAGCAGCTAATAGCCACATGTTGAAGTAACGGACCGAGGTCTATAAATACAGTATATATGCATAAAAGCATCAATAAGTGAGAGAGAAAAATAAGTTAAAGATTATTTTACTCCCTGCAGGGATTTACATTTAATATACCATTGTGTATGTCTCTGCTCCCTGTTATAACATAATACAAAAGTGCCTATGTTTTAATGGTCCGTACTCGGATGACCTTGAGACAACGAACTCTGACGTAACAATCAATCAATTTATATAATTGTCGCCTATTGCAGAAGATAGGCAAACATTAAATTAGCCCTCAGCAACGATATATTCCCCAATGCGTGGCTATGTCAACGATTATTTTGTTCAACAACATTCCGCATTTTTCTCTTGTCGGAAGATTTGTGGCAAACTTTTGGGGCCAATACTACTATTTGACAGCGCAAACATCTGCTTCAAACTACACATTTACGTCACCCGCGCCCGTAAAGAAACATTTTGCATCTAAAAGAACATGGTTTCCAATCGATTTTATTTTAAAACAGGTCTACATTTCATACCCGTCCAATGCGTCACGACAGACAATTCAATCGCATCGATATGCCTATCATGTTGTCTAATCATCACTAAGCTTATGATTTGTTGATATTCGGAGTGTGACACGTAAGTGTCATGTTTACGTTGTCTGGTTACCAGCCGGACATCTGCGTCAGCTACATATCGAAACTGGGCGGTATGGGAGAAACAGAATAGACAGACATTAGAGACGATGTGCCATTTGTGACTCAGGTGATATTGAAGACAAATTTCACTTCATTTTTGTGTGCCCGGTTTACAGAGACCTACGGTTAAAATATATACCAGCATATTATATAAATAGGTGTAGTGTATTTAAGATGTGTGATCTGCTACAATCCCAAAATAAGAAACATATAAACAGTTTAGCAATGTACATATATATGCGGCATTGGAATTACGTAAATCTGTATTATGATTGTATTGGCAGCAGCTTCATATTGGCATGATTGGCATACAGGATGGGCCATTAGGACAATATTACAGGCAATGTATGTAGTAATGTCTTGATGCCACCTGGATGCTTCTCGAGTAAATATGAGACTCAGCCATTGTCCATCCTCTACATGATACACATGTGCTTTGTTTACGGTTAAAATGATGTGTATAGAATGACTTATTGTGGTAAGACGAGAAACTGTTTAGTTTAAGTCAAATAAATATTATTCTTCTTCTTACCTTGTCATCGAAGCTACAAAACGACACCAGCTTACGCGTCATCGGGAAAGCCAAAGAAAGCAATGTACCACGTCCAGAATGTTGATGAACAAAATAATCCGTAGCTCGAAAATGCATTGACATGGCGCATCGGGGAATATATCGTTGTGGAGGTCTAACAGTTGTCTATCTTCTGCAATAGGTCAACATGATATAAATCGGTTGACTGTTTCGTGGGATTATGTTGCCACGAGGCCGTCTGAGTTGGCCCATTAAAAACATAGACACCTTGGTAATGTGTTGTAACAGGGCGTAAAAAAAGTTAACTTTTTGGACGTATTGATACGTTTAGGTATATTTATATGATGTTCCGTTTTGAAATTTAATAACACATTGTGATATCACCTATTCGAATGGGTGATATCATATTTTTTAAATAGGTGATCACTGAAATCACTCAGTAATTCTGTAAGTTATATTATAAAGCACATATTCTCATCCTAAAACTTGCTGAGAATGCAGGAAATGGCGTTTCACGCCTCGTAGATTAAAAAATAATAATCTGGGGAAGTATCCCCCACCCCCCGACCCCTAGCAACATCGGGCCCTTTGGTTGGGCTCTCAAGACGTATTCGATTGGGTGATATCATCCATTCATTTTAAATCAATGATATCACACATTTGAATGCATACTATCAGATATTTGAATAGGTGATATTACCTTTTTGAATTGGTGGTATCATGCTTTCGGATCTAAATATAGGTGATATCCACCATTCAAATATAAAGTGTTACTAAAGTACAAAACTGTGCCCCATATATTTAATGTATTTATATACCATGGACCGTTACTTCAACCTGTGTTAATAGTAATAAGGGCAATACATTTGTTTATCAGTACTGAAGTATTTCTAAGCGGAAAAAGTGTCGCACGATGTGGGGTTTGAACCCACGACCCCCGTAACACTAGCACCGCGCTCTTACCAACTGAGCTAACCGGGCGATCGTCTCTCACCACCACACCTAACACTACACTCCTCCCCGTCTTATCCTTTGGGAGCCAGGCATCAACCTCACAGCTTCATGAGGGGTATAGCCTGCAACCCAAAGTACACCAGGCATAATCCTGTTTACTTCTGACACCATTGAAGTATTTCTAAGGGGAACATGTGTCGCCTGATGTGGCCCCCACGACCCCCGTAACACTAGCACGGCGCTCTTACCAATTGAGCTAACCGGACGATCGTGTCTCACCACCATACCGAACCCTACAGTACTTTCATTACTTGCATTACCAGGATTACCTACTCTACTTCTTGTGCAATACAATCAAGCTTGACTTTCTAAGTAAACAAAAATAACATCCGTGTGTTGAGATGGTTTCATAGTGCTTACGAGTCTGAGACAATGTGGTGTCCCGTCGTTGTGTTATTGACGGTCCTTTTTCACACCGAGCTGAGTGAGGCCGAGTCTACACTGCCTGATGGAACTAACTGCACTGTCAAGGTAAGGACGTGTACATCTGAAACTGAATTTCGAAATATCACGTAGGTGTACGAACACTTCGCGCCATGGACATATCGGCCTTTGCGTTTTCGGTATCTGGTTATTTCCTAACCTTACCGTTTCGTAACCGGACAATATTGGTCGATTCGTATCCATTCAATTGGTCGATTCGTAACATAGACAAAACAAAATAACTTAAAATCATTTGATGAAAACAAAATGAAACAAAAAAGTTTATTAACGATAAATTGAACATCTTTCAGACTGGATGAAATGTCTGATTTACACATAACAACGTTTTTTTGTATGTTGTTGTCATAATTAATCTCTACTGTCTGTTACACTTTTTTCTCCCGACAAACTTTGGGCCATTACTGTCATCTACTGTCTGTTTCACGAAAGCTGCCCAAATTTTACGGCTATATAAACAATTAAAAAAACAGATTTCTTTTGATAATATTAAATTAAAGGAAAAATTAAGAATGAGCCTTCTTTTTATTTCGTGAAATTTGGTCATATATTGATTTTATTGCGAAAAAACAATTTCCCCATGTTAAATCCCCATAGACATCTTCATTCCGAGTAGTATATAGGGAGTCAAAATGATACCACCTAACTAACGGTGGTATCATTTCTCCACCCTATTATACTACTCCACCGCCCCCCGAAAAACACCGTTTCGTTCAATAGCACAAACTGGTCACCAACACAAAAAACGTGACAATTGGTGTCATAAATACATCATGTTTTTCCAATTGAACAGATAAAACTATAGTAATAAAAAGGATTTGTTTTCGTCTCGTTGTCATAAATACCTCATGTTCATTTAACGTCCAATTGAACAGATAAAACTATAGTAATAAAAATAATTTATTTTCATCCCGTTGTCATATTTATTTTTCAACACGGCATTTTCCTCCTCCACTATAGCTAATTTATTTCTACGATATTGAAAAATTATTAATAATTTGTAAAAATAAAAAAAAAAAAAAATAGCAAAAGCCTCCACTCGTGCACACACCCCCAGCGACTGGGTAAATTTCTTAGCCGGCACCCAGCCACTGGGGTGTTGGGACCTTTCTTAAGCCCACGCATCTGTTGGCTCACATTTTACTTTTACGGGTCGCCTTTAACCCCATTGCCAATTCCTCAATTCAGAGAAACCGACGAAGTAAGGCGAGCCTATTTTGTGATTTGGTGATGTAATTGCAAGCTCTTAGGTAGAAATCTTTTAGGCCGGCACCTTTGAGCTATACAATTCCATCACCAATTCACACACACATTTAGAGACTGCTACCATTAAACAGACGAGACGGACGTCATACCGGATCAACAACATGGCACACACGAGATGAAACCAATTGTTGTAAGGCTTGCAAACGTATATATACTCATCACTTTACTATACAACATAAAAATAGTGTGCAAATTATAATTATTTATAAACACTTAGCAAGGTTCACGAATTTCCGGGATGGTTCGTTATTTTATTCATTTGATAATTAGTTTTGTAAAAATTATTATTAATTAATTTTAAGAAAATTATAAAGTTAATTAATATAAGAAAACAAATAAAAACCACAAAGTATATCGATACGCGGTTATAGCAAATGTATGGTGGTCAGTGGGTGTCGATACGCGGTTATAGAAATGTATGGTGGTCAGTGGGTGTCGCAACGGGGCCCTAAATTATTAAAAAAAAAAAAATTATGTTCCGTATGGAGGGGCCGTCGGAACAGCTGGAATGTATGGTGGAGGAATATCCTGATGTCGCTGTAGACACGCGAATAAGCATATCACGTCCCGAGACGGGAGAGGAGATTTTTTCTCTCGTCGGCCCTCCCTTCCATAACAAGTTTTTTTATATCTTCGTCCGCGAGAATTTGTGGTCGAGCCTTGGACCGGATAGTACCCTTTAACTCCTGGTATCTAACCATCTCTTCGACGACCATTTTGAACTCGCTATCCGATATATCGTTGTCGGTTATCGCTTTCGACACGATAACGTCGATACTGTTTTTCTTAGATCTCGCGAGAACCGCTATTCGATCGTGCTTTCGACTCTTGGCCTCTAGTTTTCGGCCCACGAGTCTGGTCGTTATGCAAAACAGTCCCGCCCCCCCCGCCGCTACAGCACTCAAGGCCGCCGCGACCGGTGCAGCGACAACTGTTGACAATAAAGACACACTCCCCACCCCACTTATAACGGATGCTGAGGCTAACGCGGTGCTCACCCCCTCTAATATATTGACTGACCGCCTATATTTCTTAGCATAACCCGTCCGCATCTCTCCCTCGTGTTGTAGAATATGTTGTATCTCGACGATCCTGGTCATCCTAAAGGATGCCGGGTCGACCGTCTCCGAGGGTAAGTGTGGATATAGTTTCTCGTCATTCATCATAAATCAAGTAGTATTAACAGTGTCACTACAGTGGAGGAAGCTGATGGGTCAGCAATTTTTGTAACAAAGTTAATTACACTACCTGCCGAAACTTTAATTGTAGTGTCATCATCGAATATAGTAAACCCTGACCTCTGTCCCGCGTGCTTGGTGATGCCAATATTCTGTTCTAACCACCAATTAGGACGACATTCACTCGGACTTCGGCAGTGGGCGTGTCCGCGAAAGTTGACCGAGCAGACCGCCATTCGAAAAATCGTCCCGGACACTGCCATGGTATATCCCCCGTATCTGTTGCTCCGCGTTGGAACCGAATGCATATCGTAGCCCCCTCGCTTAGTGAACCCCGCTCCTCGGCCCAAACTGTTATGACGTGTCTGCTAGCTTGCAATGTTCTAATTTGTTCAACCGCCCTAGTTAAAACTGTGTGGGACTGTGATACGCCCCTCTCCAGTCTTCTCATTGCGGCTTCATCGTATGCTCCGGCCACGACGGGAACGTCCCGTTCTAAGTTGGAACTACTTGGACCGTATATGCTCATGATTAATACGTATATATATATTAATGTTTAATCGGTTATTTCGAGAACGACCGAAATCGGGTAATAGTTATTCAACTTTCTCACTTGATCATCAAGAATAGAAATCTTCAACTCGTGGAGTGTCCCGATTCCAAAACTTTCATCTCCGGGGTTGGGAAGTATCAGGTCAGGGTCTCACCATAGAAAACAGTCGCTGGCGTGCACAGTTTTTAATAATGTGCTGGGAGCTCCATCTAACGTGTTGTACGATGTTGTTTCAATTGATCCAGGTGCACCCTGAGAGAGTTTTCGTGAAGACGAAGTCCACCGGGTCGTCGCCGGTGTACTCGCCTGGATTAAACCAACCCCTATTGTCGGAGTATGTTTTTGTAAAACCGAGCCGCACAGCCAAATCCTCGGTGATCATTACCCGGTTGGCGGGTTCGACGGTTAAGGTCGCGAGTCCGGTAAACCTTCGAGATTGTGAGGCTGGCTCTACCATCAAGCTCCGACGCAACAAAAGCTTGGAGGGCTCTCGAACTCCAAAGGCCGGGAGGCAGCTTTACACCTACTTGTCGTCTATCCTTCACGTAGGTGAACCCTTCGCCCTCCCCCACGTTTTTCCACCCAACCGTGAAGGTGATTGATCTGAGGCCTACCCGGCGTTTTCCGCAGCAGTTGTCGATTGACTTTTGAAGTTCACAACTCCCATTTTGAACATTAGTGATAGAAGCAAACATAATAAATATCTTTCAATGGATACCCAAGCATTTAGCTTTAACTCTAATGCAAAGTACGCGGTCGGTCGAGGTTAAATACACACAAAAAGACGTTGTTGACCACCTTGTACACCCAACCGTAACAGTTAGACCGAAAAGTGGCTTTACCACCAATTGTATTTGAGAAATATGTAGTTCCAAAGGCTACTAGTCAAGATGTAATACTAAGCTGGGATTTTTCCCATATGAACTTCTGGCAGAACCAGCTAAATTTCGCTGTATGGTGCGCAACGGCTGGATGCGGAGTTTCGCATCAAGACCATTTGACATCCGAGAATATCATGCTCCGAAGTGTCTACAACTTTCACGTGTATTACACAATTAGGAGGATTCTGAAAGAACTAGGTATTCCACTACCTCAAGATGATGGCTGGGATCCCATTTCCAGCACATACGACCGTAAGGCGTTCGAAAGATTGTGTAGCGAATTTGGCGTATCAAAAGACACCGACTGGAGACAGAAAGTATACACCCCGACCAACAGTTTAGGGTTAGTTCACCTTAAAGGCTTAGTTAGTGGGGAGCGTCTGGATAAAGTTCCAGTATATTTCTCAGGGCTATGGAGCGCTCGAGGGGCCACCCCACCACCAGTTAGAAAAATGGCAACATGGACTAAATATAATATTATAAGTTGAATAAGATGACGTTCGTGCTGAAGTGCTTGGTGGACTTGCGTGTAATGATGGTGATTTGCCATTGGCTGCCTACTAAAGTAGCCCATGTGGAATACCTAGACCTGGGTGATACTCCACAGATGCGAAATGCGTGGACCACATTTATGTTAGATGAAAGCACTGGATTTACGCAGGGTGGGGTTATTCGCCTAAACTAATCTATTCGCATATACGTATGGGCAATCCTCTGCCTCACAGAAGCAAACGCGCAGCGCTATACTGGGCATGGGAACGGCCTTGACGCACAAAAACAGTTCTTGGCACTCGTCGAGGACGCATCTCAGCTAAGGTGGACCTCCAGAAGGCGATCCAGAACTATCAAGACGTTTTACAGACTGCCCGCACCCCGGTAGACTACGCATTTGGAATAGGTCTTTATATGGCGCCGAGTAATATGATACTACGAGACGACCCGGTTGACGGTTACAATAATCAGATCGTAGTCGCAACCACCAATCAAAAAATCGGCCGCAACGGGAACGTGAACACTGGTATCATCAAACTCCCCCCCAAGACGGTCGGATTCAACAGTGGAAATTCAAATAAATTTGAAAAAGATTTCATAAAACCGCAAGCACCACCCCCAATTCACGAATTGGACACCCCATCAAGTTCATTTGAACCCAGTGTTCCACCGAGTTCCGCTCCTGTTTCACCCTCTGCAATACGACCCCCAATTCACGAATTGAGTTCCCCCCTCAACACTGTTGAACGCAATTGGGTGGAAAATAGTGCCACAACCCACGAGGAGGAGAAATTAAGGCTCGTCGTAGCCCTCGTGGCGGCCGGACTATTTGTGCTTTGGATTTAGGAACTCTCGGGAGGCTAAAAGTAGGAGACCGGCGATTGCCACGATTAGAGCCCAAACATTATTGGCGAGCCATCCAGCCGTTTTTGATAATATAGATAGTAAGAAGGAGAGGAGACCCCCGATCAACCCAGGCAGCGCGGCAGCCAACTTTCCTGCTAATTTAGCCAAGAGATTGGCGAGGGCTTTTAGTTGTTTTTTTATCCATTCTTTGGCTCCACCGGATGGAGCTGGTGCTGGCGCTGGTGCTGGTGCTGGTGCTGAACCACCCGTGATAGATAGAACTAGAGACGATATAGATAGAATTAGGGTCAATATAATCATGGTGAAAGCTGTGAGGATGGTTACTATTGTGAAGCCCTTCTCTCTGAACAGAGTGCGAAGACGTTCACCGAGTGTCGTGTCCTCGTGCAGGACCCTTGAGATTGTTTCGTGGCTCCGACTTAAAAAGCGTCTCACGGTTAGTCGAGGCAGCCTCCAAGCGAGCTTCTCTTTCATCCCGCAACGACCGCAGGAGTTTGTTGATTCGCTCGGATTCTCTATCGCCATGTGCTTCCTTTATTTTTCTTTCTTCTAGAGCGATATGTTCGTCCAGCGCTGAGAGTTTGGAGAGGTTATTGACTAGTTCGCCCCGAGTTGTTTGCAGAACCTTATCGAGTCCCCGGAGTTCGCGAAGAGGTAACGGTGGGTCAAACTTCGTGCCGATTATTTCGTTGACCGTGGTTTCAATCGTGTTAATAGCGTCGGTGGCTACGCGAGGGATCTCGCTGAGCTCGATCGTTTCTATAGTGGCGGCCGTCATCGCCAGCGTTTTGTCGGTAGCCTGAAAGATTTTTATCATTTTTTTAGGCAACTGCGATTGATCATCGATCACTCCGAGAGCTCGAGCGAGGAGTGCTCCATATCGGTTCAATGAAGAGGGGCTGAGGAACTTGGTTGGGTCGTTCTAGTACGTCAGCAACTTCCTGTTCTTGTTCCATTTAACCCACAGGTCTCCTCTTTTAGTGCTGCGGAACTCCAACGTGGCCTTGATGCCTTGTTTAGACACTTTACTCTCCCACCGTTTCACCAGAGTATCCGTTTCCTCGAGAGACGCCAGCTCACCCTCGGAGATCCCCGCAGGAATATCGGCACCGCCCGCCCATGCCGGATACTCTGGTGGGGCCTCCCACATTTCTAAATGTGTATTTTTCTCGGGTGGGGGCTCTATGAAGGTCGTTTTGTCATCATCATCATCATCGAGGTAATCGCCTGGTATATATAGATCGTAATCGTCCAAGCCCTCGCCTCGGCTATATTGATCGATATCATCATAATCGGAAGTTCGGTTGGAGTAATCATCATCATCGAGGTAATCGTCTCGGTCGCGATTGAATTCGTCCATGCCAATATCGAGACCAGCCATCTTTAATAATTATTATTATATTAAAGACAAAACCATACAGGTTTAATAGATTATGTCTTCGAGTCCATACGGTCGCAAACTCAATCCATACCGCAGACTGCGGGAGCCCCTCGGGGCAAAAGGCGTGAGACAGAGTGTCGTTATTACGAACAACCCATCGACGATCGACCAGAACCAGCAGCTCTTAGTCCGCTTCCCCAACCTCGGAGCTAGCGACGTCATTATGCCGGGGACTGTTCGCCTCGCTTTCACTATTTCGCTGACGTCGAAGGACGCGGACCGAACCGTCGTTCAGAACCTGGGTCGCGCCATCGTCAAGAAGACTATGATAAAGATTTCTGGTAATGAGGTGATGTCGATCGATGACAGCGACGTCTACCATTGCTACCAGGACCTGTGGAAGACGGCGCAAGAGCGCGAAAACGCTGTCTATCAGGGTATTGACACCAGTCGAAATAAGAACGTAACCAGACTTAGAATCGGGGCTGGTGACAAGGTAGATAACGTCGCGAGCGACAACGCGGTCGCGGCCGCTTACGGCAACCGATTCTACATCCCGCTCGACTTTGAGTTGTTGGAGAGTCACATGCCATACTATCAGAGCGCTTTGGCGGACCGCCTCGAATACGAACTAACGTTCAACGAGTACGGCCGAGTTCTCATAGCCACTGACATGACATCGAAGTATACGATCGACAATGTTTCGCTGGAGTACGACATGGTCACGATGCCCGAACTCGCGCGATTAATCAGATCCCAGTATATCGGGCGCGTTGCCATACTTTACGACTGAGTTCTTCGCCACCGCAAGATGACGAAAGACAAAAGCGACACATTGTGGAATATTAATGTCAACGTACCCGCCCGCTCGATGAAAGGTATACTGGTGTTGTTCGAGGAGGGTCGGTTCGTGCTCGGTGCTAGAAAATCCGACAAATTTTATAACCCCAAAATCACAAAGGTAGAGGTGACGATCGAGGGATTACCCAATCAACTCTACAGCGCGGGTCTTCGCGCGCACCAGCAGTGGGACGAAGTAAGGAAACATTTTGCTTCCGGCTCTAAGCGTTCCCCGGAGGTTGCCGCGGTTGCCAAAGACCTGCAGCTCTCGGACGTCTCCCTCTCGGATTTTCTGACTACCAAATACGCTCTATGGCTAGACATGCGAGCCAGCGACGACGACCAAATGCACGGTAGCGGACGTCAAGTTGAGAACGCTAGTGAGGGTGTGACGATCCAGATAACCAAAGAGGCGGATGGAGCTGGCACATTGAACGTATACATTATATATAATAACGGTACGCGCAAATCTGAACATCGAAGATGGCCGATACGTATCAGCGATCTACTAAAAATCAATAGCAATTCACGATTGGAGATGCCCACTCTGCCATAATATGTGGGCAGACAGGATGCGGAAAAACGGTTTTCATCCTCGACTTACTCGAGGGCTCCTACCGCGATGCCTTTCGTCACATCGTGATCCTGTGTCCCACTGTGCGGCACAACGAGACTTATCAGCGGCGCCCTTGGATAAGGACCGACCCTGAGGTATACGTTATTGACCCCAGTGGACAGGCTTCACGGTTGGCTGCGTGTCTTCTATCAAATATTCCAGGGAGAACCCACCCTATACGTGATTGACGATTGCTCGGCCAAGGCTGCGATGACCAAAAAGAAGGACATGCTCTCCGAGCTCGCATTTTCTGGCCGCCATGCTAGGCAAAGCGTATGGATATCCACTCAAAAGTACAACGCCGTCCTCAAGGATCTGCGCGAGCAAACGAAATGGGTCGCCCTCTTTCACTGCAAGGACTGAGACTCATTCGATGAATGTCTTAGAGAGAACGACGTTATCCCAACGCGCGAGGAGCGCCTGGAGGTTCGACGGATACTTTCGGAAACTAAACACGCCAAGCTTCTGCTAAAGACTGATCAACCAACTGCTTATAATGTATGTAATTAATTTTCTTAAATTAATTAGTAACTGCTGAGTAAATGCTGAGCAATGCTGAACAAATGCTGAACAATTGCTTAACAATGTTGAACAATGCTTAACAAATACTTAACAATGCTGAGAAAATGCTTAACAATGCTGAGCAATTGCTAAGAATTTGTTGCTCCGCTGCGAGCTTTATTGTGAGCATAACGGTGATCATAAGTATCTGGTGGTGCGCATTGGCAATATGTTAGATTATGAGACTCGTAAGAAATAATTAAATTAATTTTAAGAAAATTAGCAATAATGAACTGCGACGAACTTCTCGATCAGCTAATGGAAGAAACAGTCGCTCCGACTGCCGACACGACTGAAACTGTAGGAACACCTGTCAGCACGGCTTCCGATACGGTCCCGAAAGAAAATTAAAACGCGGCGCGACGCGAGCGGTTGGCTGCGCTGGTTGCTGGGGGACAATCGGAGCATTATCTCGGTAGGAGTCTCTCAGTTTGTCAGGTGGATAAGATGTCGGATGCGGAGGTCGATAAAATGTACGCGCGATAAGAAACCAAATTAGGTGCGGAGATGACGAAAACTCTCGGATCGGCGGCTATTTATTTTTACGCTACCACCGTTAGTATACTTCTCCCTATACCAGACACCGCGGGATTGATTGGTGATCTAGAGACCGACCCTTTTATAGGACACACTCTTAGAACAGCCTGCTGCTCATTTTATCACAAGTTTGGAATGTACTTAGCTCCGCTGACAACCGCGTTGATCACGGGTAAACACTGTCAATTTGGACATATGTGTCCACGAACTATAAGCCCTAATATTATAAATGATGATGACACAAGACGCACCCGCGAGAGTGACGGTGTTGAACCCAATTGCTCCAACACAATCGAACCCGAGTGTTACTCCGCCACTGGATGACATTCAGCGTATAAAAAATCCCAAAAGACAGGCGGCTGGGAGAGCGGCTGCTGCCACACGAAAAGTTAAACAAGATAAAATACTCGCCGAGCTTCGAGAGGCCAAACGGTCGTTGCAATCGGAGACAGAGACGACAAAACACCCGGTGGCAGTTGTTTCGCCCCCAATCGCTTTTGGATTGGAACCGATTGCTCCAACTGATTGGATCCCGTGGGTTGTTGTTGGTGGTCTGTCAGTTGTGGGCACCCTGTATGTGCTTTACCGTTTCAACAACAGATCTCTATCATCAACGAGGCTGAAATTGAAAAAAACAACCCCCAACACTGTTGGACGCGGTTCCAATCCAATCGTTGAGGGATGCGCCCCATTTAAACATTAAACGCGATCCTTTTTATATGCAATAATGGCTGAACAAGATGGTAAAATGATAGTGAATGCGCTTTATCACGCCGTGGTGATATCGGGTCTCAGTATCGGGTACGCTCGACTATCAAAGATGACCCTAGGAGGGACGTAGGGTTCGTGACCTTAGATGTAGCTGCCGCAGTTTGGACCCGAGATTATCTAATTAAAGCTGGAATTCTACCCGTTATTATATGGAAATAAAATGGCTTCGATCGGAATAATGATAGGTGGTGCGCTCGTAAACGCATTGGCGTTCAGCGGTAGCAACTTTCTATTCTCGAAAATGAGAAGCTCGAACGTGGATGAGGAGCGCAAGCGTCACGATTTAGCTGTAGAACAACTCCAGAGCGTTGAAGAAGCCAACCGCGAGTACGCGCTGGCATATCCGCATAGAAGTCTCGCGCCGCTGGATCGTGAGCCGCAACTTTCAGATTTCTATGTACCGTCAGAGGCCCAAAAAGACCGCGAGATCGCGTTCATCGTCGTGGGAATGTGTGTGGTGGGTTTCGTCGGCTACTATATTCAATCGAAATTTTAAATTTTACAAAATTAATAATTATTTAAAAAAAAAAAATTATAAATATATATATAGAACGATGTTAGTTGACAAACTTTATTATGCTATGATCGATGTAGGCTACACTGCCCAAAAACATCGTATAGCTGGTGCAAAGAGTATGATTCGTCTGGCCCAAGATTCTCTCGAGACGTGGCACGAGGACGGAAAAGCGGCCACCCTTTTCGCAAAGCGGATGTTAGAATCCTCCTCAACTCCAATCGATTCCTCCGAGTTCCTTCAGAACTTAACCTCCAAATGTGATTGTACTTCCAACAAAGGTTTATAATTAACGACGCAGTTACCGGACGAGCTGACGAGTGCATGTTGGAGGAGATTGTCCGATATATTAGAATACTTCGCATACGATGAACACGCGCAAACTTGATACCAAACTAACGCGGAAGCTGGTGAATACGTACTATAGCCCACGCGGCTACTGGAAGGGACTCGCGGCCATCAAGAACCTCGCGGCGGCGACCAAGGTTTCCGAAAACGCTGTCATGGAATGGCTCAAGAAGCAGGCCATCTGGCAGATCTATTTACCCGCGCCTCACAATATTCCGCGCCCGAAATTCGACGTGCCGGTGCCGAACCAAGTTCACCAAGCGGTTCTCCTGTTTCTCCCTCACGATCGCGTCGGTCGCAAGACGTACAAGTACGCACTGACAATCGTTGACGTAGCGAGTCGTTATAAGGGGGCTGAGCCGTTGGCCACTAAAGAGTCTAAGGAGGTGGCCGAGGCTCTTTCCCGAATATATAAGAGGAGTCCTCTCAAATGGCCGAATCTTCTCCAGGTCGATCCCGGCCGCGAGTTCATGGGCGTGGTCTCTCATCTATTGTCTAAGCACAAAGTTTCTATCAGACGCGGCCGCGTCAACATCCACCGGGACCAGGGGATCGTGGAACGCTTCAATCGAACCCTGGCTGAGAGACTGTTCGGACACCAATACGCTAAAGAACTTGTAGACCCTCATTCGCGATTGACCGAGTGGGTGGCCAGACTGCCCGCCGTGGTATCCGCACTGAACGGAGAGGTGACCAGATTGATAGGTAAGAAGCCCGTAGATGCTATCAAGTTTAAAAGGGTGACGAGCAAGCCCTCTGCCGTCTCGCGCGGGTGACCCGTTGGTTTAGAGGAGCAACGGCTTCCATCAGATATTGACGTCCGGTACCTCTATCAACCGGGAGAGCTCGAAGGTGGCAGCCGCCGCGCGACTGATCCCGTGTGGTCTCTCAATGTATATCATCTAGATCGGTCTGTTACCAAACCTGATGAGCCCGTGCTCTACTATTTGGATGATGGGCCCTCTAAAGGGTTTTTTCTCGAAGAACTTCTTATGGTGCCTTCTGACACCCAGTTAACCCCGGATCGTCAGAGTCTTTAGAGAGGTTCCGTATGTATTCCGTCCGATAACACGCGTCTTTTATCGTAGTACGCCGATAGTCCTAATTTTCGTTGACTGTACGTTTTCATAACGCCGTCTTTCATTTTAAATCCTCTATTTTGCGCTACATCTATAATGTGTTTTCCATCTTCTGTAGTTTCGCTTAGTACTCGTTTATATCTATCCCAATTTAAATCGTTAGTTCTCTTGGACATTCCTTTCGCGGAGTTTTTATTAATTGAATTAAGTTATTCTACGAAATAACACTTACTAGATAACGCTATCGCCGTATCTCCGCTAAATTCCATTTTGAAAAGTCTGGTTCTCTATTACTCCATTTATCCCAAGCCAACCATTTCTTTTTTTCTTTTTCAAACTCGTCTAGTAAGTTAGGTCTAATCAATTCCTCTATCGTTTTTCCACTAACTCCTATATACATACTATCTGTGTCCATCTGTATTAATTCGAAGTCTTCTTTTTTGACGTATTTGTCTAGAAATTCGTAGTAAAATTCCAACATTCTCAATTTAGCGTGTTGATAAACCGCTATTCCGTAGTGGAATGGTCTCTTTACTGAGCACCGGGGTATTTCTTGAAGATATTTCGTACGCATCTCCTATCTCTTCCAAATCATCAAAATACGCGGATCTTAATGCTTTGTCAACACAGGTTTCGTCTCGCGTATATGTCGTATTTAAATGTCTCTCCGTTGCCTCTATCATTTTTCCGCAACACGAGTTTCCTAATAATTTCATTATGTCAGCCACCGGTTTCTTATTTGGTTCTACATCCCCCGTTCGTCTTGCGGCTGTAACTTCTTTAGCGAACCATTCGAAGGGTTTACCACTAATATAATCTATAACACGATGAACTCCCGTTATTTCTAGGCCGTGTTTTAAATACCATTTCAACAGTGGTGCGTACAGCAATACTTTACTGGCCGACCAATTTTCTTCCGTTTCCTCTAGTTCGGCCAGTATCTGTTAAATATTTTAACATGTACGCGGGAACTTCATCAACCTCTACTTCTCTGTTTATAAAAAGTGGAGACATTTCGGAAAACTTATCTTTTAAGTTGAACCCAAACCAGTCTCCGGATAAAACTATTTTACTAAACTTTTTAATAAGTTTAGGATTATGTGGGTTATTTATATGATGTATAGTTTCTTTCCCACACGGCATCTCTTTATTTAACGTAGATAAATATAACGCGTTTGCGTCGTACCACAAAACAGCCTCGCAAGGTTTGGAACCCACTCTAATATTTGAAACACCGGCTTCCGCATATCGCGTAAATACTATCGATGGACCACCAACTAGAGCGTCTTTCATCATTTTGTATGTTTCTTCTTTCGGTGCGCATAGAGCATCCTCCGGTATAATCGTCTTTGAAGATTTTTGTTCTTTAATGGTTCCTCTCAATAAATATTGTATAGCCACACCCGGTAGTGTTACCGCGTCTTTGAAAATATCTACACCCCTGTGTTTATAAAATTCACACATTTTTCCCACAGCTTCTAGGAACGGTGCTACATCTAAATCGTTATAATATTTACAACCAATCTCTGAAAGTTTTCATATTATTTTCTTCGAAAATTCTACGACATTTACTTAATTCTGTTTCGTCTAGTAACATTTTCCCAGATAGTTTGGAATACCAATTCTCTATCCGGTAGTCCCGGGTAATCCAGCTTGTCTGTAGATCGAACCACTCGTAAGGAAAGAAAGATTTCTGTCCTTTGTAGTCGTAGGCTTTTATCCAACTATCGTAACTTACACCGGGTCCTAGGTAAAGTATTACATCAAGAAATCTAAACTCCGGAGTAAATAGAAATATTGTCGCGCTCGCCCTTTTTCCAACCATTACTTTCTTCGTTGTTGATGACAGTTCACCTACTAAATATTGTTTTATTAAGTTTATATCATACTTACTGCTGTTAAAACCCTATAATCGGTACTTGATCTATCCACTGTTCGATCTGGGCAATTTGTTTTTCGCGTAAATATTCCGTATTAAATTTGTATCTTGACCATACTTCTCTTATAGCTTTTCCCCTGACTTTCAAATCTTCTACGAATTTTTCTATAAGTTTTGCGGGATCTTTATCACAAATATGAGTTACCGTTCCTGAGAAGTTATCTCCTATACTAACGCTTACCGGAACGTGCTCAGCTTCGTACTCTAAACTATTACCGGTAGTTTCAACTTCTGGCTGGAGATACGCCTCAAAATCGTATACTATCTGATATGGATAAAGAGTAGTGTCGCAACCGATCTTTATATCTTTACCCGTTCTTCGAAATTCGCATTCCCACATAACTACTAGGTTTGAATTCTTTGCTTTTTCTAATAACTTTATCTCTTCTCATTGTGGATGCGCGTTCTTCTTTTTTATGCTTTGCATGAATCTCGCACCCGTGCCAGTAACAGCCGTGATATTGATATACGGTATTGGTTTCTGGACAGTATCCATCTACCGGAGCTCCTAAAATCCATCTTTCACCTCCGTGTCCGCACTGTTCGTGGTGAATGTGAATTCCCTCCCGCTTTTCCACAGAGTGCATCCAATCGATCGCACCATAACTGTTAGAACCTTTTGGGTTAGAACGCTTTCTCGAACGACGAACGCGGGCGCTCTAAATAATTACCATCACATATTACTTTTGTCTCACCTCTCATACATGTT
>CM055266.1:107949705-108349261 GCA_029237695.1 Conchocele bisecta
TATTTACCGATGGTGTTCCAATGCACATACTACGGGGCGCCAAGTGGGACATGGCTCAATTTTGTCAACAAAATTCATTTTTGTGCCACAAAATTCCATTCCGTGTCACAAAATTCACTTTTGTGCCACAGAATTCACTTTTGTGCCACAAAATTCAATTCTGTGCCACAAAATTCAATTCTGTGCCACAGAATTCAATTCTGTGTCACAAAATTCAATTCTGTGTCACAAAATTAACTTTTGTGCCACAAAATTCAATTCTGTCAATTCTGCACACGCATGTAAGAAGGACTACCATTGGTCAGAAACTGCACTGGAGAAATGGGTCACGGTCGCCGATCTACACATTCAATGTCGATGATTCATTTCTCATTCTGCCGATGATTCATTTCTCATTTTCTGCCATTTTGCTTCAACTATCTCCAAACAGTCAAACGTTGACAAACCCATTCGTATTTAAACTCATTTGCGTTATAATTGTACACATAATTCATGTACATGTAGATCTCCCGCGAGTGCTGACGTCATTTATTGTGTATCGCAAGGTACCAACCTGCCCCAGTTAAATCAATAATACACGCGCTGTGGCCTGTGTTCTGACTGCTGTCTGTGTTTATAAACAGCATGTGTGTATTGGGCCATTTGAGGAAACCATTTGTAGTATTTGTGTAGACACCATGGATACTAAGATGATGTATACTGTAAATAATGCATGTAGACACATAGTTGCGAACACGTAACTTCGCAACTAGTAGACACAGATCCAATACCATTTGTTTCACAAGGTTATATCTACTGTTAGAATACGACGTCATCTAATGTCATTTTCGAGCATAAAACGTTACCTGATAAATATAATATCAGGCTAGTGTATTTTAATATCAAGTTTATCAGGCTCGGCTCGGAAACGGTAGGAATTCCTCGGCAAGCCTCGGAATTCCTTCGCGTTTCCTAGCCTTGCCTGATAAACTTGATATCAAAATACACTAGCCTGGTATTCTCTATATATGGGCATGCTCTCAGGTCTAGCTATGTCCCGGCTACTTTATGTTTGACCCTGTTTACATAATTGAGGGAAAATTCTGAATATTTTTCTTATTTCTCCTTCAAAGTATATATGCTTATATGGTGTGACCACTCATTTGTAATCATAATATAACCAAAATAACTGTCCATAAAGAAGTATAATATTGATATATTGGGTTATATTTTCGCATTGAAATATTTAAACCTGCATGTGTACTCCACCATCTAGTAAAATGGACTAAGACCGGACATAGTCGGTAGTTTTGATATGATTTATATAGCAAATTGTGATTTTCACATAGGGTACCTATGTATTGGAATCGCCTCGGACAGTTAGCCACGCCCCAGACCCCCCTCGATGGGATGGTCCGTAGTGATATCTTGGAGTAACCATAACAACAAAATGCATTTGTGTTACTCAACGTTTAACTGTCATACGCAACCGCTAATTGAAAATAATATTATGAAAAACTACTTGCACTGCACAATATCAACAACAGATGTTCTACGTACAAAAATACATCGGATTATTTTGTTGCGTGTCATTTGCCCCAATTTGCGTCACAAATCGTGCGGTCATCGCTAAATTTAGTAACAGGCTATAGTTTTCGGCAGAGTTAACTCCCCTCCGAATACTCTCCACCGGATAAACAAGTCTTGTTCTGACTTAAGGAGATAACTCTTGTTTACTAATGGATTTATTATCATGATTATACTGGAACATTTATTTTTTGAAAATAACTTTATAATAAACCGATAAAAAAGGAAAAATACTATATAATCTTAATAGTATGTACATTAGTACTCGTCTAAAAGCTGTAGCAATATAATTGTTAACAAATTTAAATGAGTTTGTGTTTATATTAATACTCTTTTTTAGGCACCATCTCGTTATTACATTCATACACATGACTCCATTTTCTTGTCCACTCTGAAAACGCCAGTAGCAATATAATTCGAAACAATTGGTTTTCCAGTGAAGGAAACTTTTGTACTTTCAGTGTTGAATATGCAAGGGAGCCCCCTCCCACCCACACATTTTGCTGTCGAGCATACATGCAACACCAAGCCAATCCATCAGTCATTATTATGTTCTCATGCTTCAGATTTTAAACAATTATAATACCAATCTAAGGGACTGGTCATTATTTATCACCAAGGGGGTTTGGGTGGGAATGGGGCTGGATAAATTTTGTTAACTCACCTTAGACAAGTATAAGCCCCCACCCCTTCCCACAGCTTTCCATTAAATTTTCAAGGCCTCCCCCCATTGAACAATTAATAATGTTCAAGCCCAAAACGAGACGGTTCAAATGAGTGGTAACAACATAATTATTCTGTCATAATTTTTTAATAAACATATATTGCATCTACTGATTGCACTGCCTGGGTTAATTATGCCCATATGCGATAGCCAGGGGACATATTGCTTTGCTCTTGAGGTTCCGTATGTCCGTCCGTCTGTACATTTACATGAACAAGATTGTAAGAGTTTCTCCAGTTAGAGTCCAGTATTCCAGAGGGGCATATCCATGTTTCACAAACATAATGTCTAGTGTTAATGTTGGTACAAAAGCTAATTTATTAAAGGTATTAATACTTACATTTTCCTAAAATGTTGGGCAAGTAGCTTTTTTGTCCGGGAAAGTAGATTATAATTGTACTTTTTCAGGCACGACACCGCTTCCGTGGCGGAATTCTTGTAGTACCCTATGTTCAGTACTTTCAGTACTTTGATTCTTCTCGATTTTCGTTGGGAAAATTGCAAAATCTCCTTTTATAAGAATGGTGACAAACAATGCACAGGTATTTTCAATTAGCTCATTCATTTTTCTATCTATTGATATAAAAATTATATGTTTCTAAGTTAATATTATTTTGGTCCTGACAGACCTTTTTAGATAATAATATTAAATGACACCATCTTTTTTCATTTTCCAGTTAGCGTATCACGGAAATCTTCGGCAATTTCCGTGATATTCGTTGAAACGGGCACCTGCTTACGGTGCTTAGCGGCGGTGGTTACCCGAGGCATGACCGTGTTGTCGGTAAAAGTATTTGTGAACAAAGTAACCAAATTAGACTTTGATTTTCACTTACTTTGAAGCTAATAATTGGAGACGAGTGTATTTGTCACCGAAATATTAATCGCTCGTTTTAAACACTGCTGATTATCTAACAAATTACACCGTTAATCCGAAACTAACGTCATGGTTGCCAATTAAAAGCAGTTAATTAGTAACTGTCGTGCAAACTGCGATTTGTGTTGTTTTACATGCCGACAAGACTACTCAATTAAGAAACAATTCTTCACACGTCTGTATCTTCATACAGACATACGATCTATGGTAGCAGGCATGGCTTCATCTCTCAGACCACGTTCTAATGTTAGCTACAAAATTCTAAATGAAGGAGATTATGTTGTGGTTGACATTCATCCGGTCTGATCATACTTTAATATGTACACTAGTAGTACAGACTGTGACAAATTATAGAATATTGAGTCCCAGTACAGACTAAATAACGTACAGTACAAGCCCTGATCAGATTGTACTGAGACACAGTATTGTATAATCTGTCCCAGGATTCTGCTACCGCCCCACTCGCAGCTGTGTAAGTAGTCAAGACTTCACAGCGAACAGTGCAAACCCTGATCAGATTCGTGTTCATGTGCATTACAGTGATTACAAAACAGCATACATTTTTTGTTGATTTATTACAGCTCATTGTGTACCTTTATGGAGCATAATAAAATATTTTTCGCAATTATGTAATTGTCAATATTGCAGCTAGAAGTAATTTATATATTTTTCACTTGTTATTCTGTGTTCAGTATACAGCTATAAATAATTATCGGTAACATGGTAATTATAATTTACTTCTTTTGTCTACGTTATAAATGTTGGTCAACTATGCAGTATGAAATTATTTATGCTGGTTGAAAATCTGTTTATCGCTCGTTTCTCTTGATAAACTATCCTATATTGTTGTATATATCGGTACTCCTTTATATAATATTTGTATATTTTAAATGTTATACCTCAAGATAAACTTCAAGATAAACTGGATTAGATTGTACTGATAGATTGCGCATGAATATCAGTAAAAACTAATCCAGTTTATCTTTAGGTAAATCACACTTACACATCAGCGTCCAATGTTTGGCCTGTGTACAGCCTTGTATATTGTCAGCTAAAAAAATCAACATTACGCTTCTCCAAATGGGGACAGGTGCACGAGAAAACGTGCCCTGTTTGCAAATCCCACATAAAATATGTTTACCTAATAATGTTTTATTTCAACGTTAATATTAAAATCCTTGGGATACCATCGATGTTGTTAGTCATTTATCCATACATATGTTGATGAAATTGAAACATTTCAAACACCGACCAGTATTAGTTAACTGATGGCTGAGGAAGTCAACATGCCAACCATGTTGGTTTTCATGTGCATGCGCTACTTGTTGTTTTGACTGGCTATGTTGGACACTGGTAAACAAAAGGGAACTTACAACTTTTGGAAGTCAAGTTGGCTTGCTTGGTATACTTATGTGTCATGTTACTGTGCAAATGGGGCTTATGGTATTTGTGACCATTGTAGATCCTGATCAAATAGCACGATCCTGTAGTCTAATAACGCTTGCTAGAAGTCCCGTTTATCCAGTATATACATGTATTATAGAAAATGCGCGCAGTTTTATTGTTGGTATAAAGTGTCTATCAGTTGATAGCTATTTTGATAAAAATTATAAAATTGTGAGAACAAAATTGAAATACAAATATATATATTCTCAGTCGAGATTTTAGACCTGTTCGAGAGATCAATTTGATACTGTACTTAATATAAGTTCATCTTTATTTGATATGGTTAGCAATAATTAACGTAATTCCCTTTTTACGTCCACGTGAATTATAAATCTTGGTCAGACTAAGTTAGTTTACAAATGTACTAACGCTGGTTGATAAAGCTGAGCTGGCCTATATTGCTCTGTTTTATTACCAGATGTGTGCGTTAAATTATGAGAACCTAATACAAAGTGTTTCTCTTAAATTTGCAGTATGGCAGACACGTACTACTGATTTGTAATTTCAGCATAGACTTTGTCTCATTTGATTATCTTTGACACAATTGCAACTTGCAATACTTAATATTATTTCATCTTTATTTCATATGGTTATAAATAATTAACGTAATTCCCTTTTTACATACACGGGAATTATAAATCTTGGATCAGACTACTTTCGTTTACAAACTATGATTACTTACGCTGGTTTTAACTATTTGTATCGTTTCATGTTTTCTCTTGATTTCACGGCAATATTAACGAGATTTCCACCGATTATCGAAACTAGTATTGGTGAAAGTGTCACAAATTATAAAATTGTCAATGAATGGAAATGTGTTGTTTTTACTTCCAGTGAATTAAGCAGAATCATCGCGAATTATTTACTGCAAACTAAACTAAACCTCATTGAATTATATTTGTACAACCAGGGTAGACCCCGTTCAGAATGTTCGGATGCACAGCTTGATCTGGGTATACACTGGTTTCAATGGCTGTTTTGCATTACGCTACATGTATATTGCCCGAAATATTAAGTTAAACAAAGTTCGCCATTCTGAGAATATATATAACGAGTACATCGGTCATCTGTAATTATTTACGCGATTTAACGATTATTACTGCAAACTAAACTTCCTTGAACTTTATTTGTACAACCAGGGTAGAATTATTTTCTCCCAACTAAACAGAATTTGTAATTTCAGCATAGACTTTGTCTTATTTGATTATCTTTGACATAATCATGATAATTGCAACTTGTAATTTCATCTTTATTTGATATGGTTAGAAATAATATCACAGTGGTCAATGGTGGAATCGCCAAACTACATCTACATGGATTATCGATTTACATATCGATAAAATTACGTACATCACGTGACACCTGTAGATTTCCGAGAGATTACGGAAAAAGCCGATATCACGGAAATTGCCGACTGACTATCACGTATTGGTCAGCTGAAATTGACTATGTGGTCACTATGGATTTTGTCCAGGTACGATGGCCGCGAAAGTTGGATATGTCTATACATATGAACAAGGCTTCTAATTTCGGACACGACCTCGTATCATAACGAAATAACATGTTTAAAATTGTAATTTGCGAGGCATTCTATGTATTTCTGCAGGATAACTATAATTCTCAAATCTCAAATGATCATATGAACTTGCCACTGCAATATTGATGTTGGCGCCTTAAACACATGATTTAATTTGTTATGATGCGAGGTTGTGTCCGACCTAGGAAAAGGCAGCTGTAATTCGATATTATTTGCATAATTATGTTCTAACTATGCTATTTTAGCAAGATAGGAATAATTCTCAAATGAACATGTGCATTTTCCGCCAAAATATTCACATTGGCGTTAATACAATCGCGGAAGTTGTTACGATACGAGGTTGTGTCCGACCAAAGTTAGAAGCCTTGCTCATGTGTATATAGTTATACCGATGAAAGACGAAACACGCCGAATGTCTGTGATATATGGTACGAGTACAGCGGTGGTCTTCAACATGGCAAATAATGTACCCCACATTCAGCGATGTACTGTCCCCCCAAAAAAGTAGAACTACATTAGAACTGCAAGTCAATTCCACTGAGTGTTGGAGAAGTTTTGGGTGCTTGAACACTTTAAGGAACATATTTTAAAACAAAATTAACTCAAACCGGCTCAGAAAGTATTCTCAACACGGGTACAGGTGAAATGTTCCGCTGCGGATTTCTTTTCTACTGAATTGCGTATACCTCCATCGTCCATCAATGACACAAGGAACACAAGACTATATCAATAATGAACATATATAACTATACTTTTTAATATGTTACCACACGATTTGCCAATCAAACCTACCACAAACCTTTGTAATTACATGTGTTCCCACCGCCGGACCTTTAGAGTGCTTACACATCGTTTTCACGGACGTGAGAGGTATGCGAATGGTAAAATCGCTTAACAAATAATTAAATAGTGGATAATTGAGGGCTACATGGGTTATATACAGGCGTGTAGACCGTATTTTCATTAAAAACGACCGCAAAATATCTGCAAAATCCGTAACGGCATGGTTTGTTTACGCAGAGGATAACAATAACTTTGTTGTCACTGCATCGTTTAACAAAGTGTCTACCTACATATATATATGATATATTCCGTCGTGCCATATACTACATGCTACATGGCTTCCTCGTGTTTTAAATTAAAATATTAATAAAACAACGAAAATGTACCTACCTCGTGTCAAATGGCCGTCTTTTTACTCCACTTGCTCTACCGTTCGCCAACCTAAGTCTGCCGCTCGCCTATCACACGCCCCCCCCCCCCCCCCCCCCCCCCCCTGCAACTTGTGCACAATTTCTAGATGTACATTGGTGTGACATGTCCGTATTCTGTACCTTGTAACAAACAATAGCAAAAGTCCACGTAGTTTGTATCGCCCCTAGCATTTGACACTCGTATAAAGCATAGTAATAAAAGTTCGTGAGAAAATATATTTCGCTATAAACATGGTAAACCCATCATAGAATGTAGATCCAGACAGCATGCATTTTTATAAATATCATATAATTATCAACTGAAAATAATTACTTTATAGTAGAATAATGTTGTATATGTTATATTCTAGAAATGGTGGCAGTATGCATGGACTATGCCGATTGAATGGATACATACCAACACATATTATTCTAATTTCGGAAATAGTGGACCGATTTTCAAAATGTAACTTTAATGTTCTTAGTTAGATCAAATCCAAGCTATCTAGTCATGTTTCAGTGTCAATTACCCCCACCCCCCCCCCCCCCCCTTCCCCCCCCCCCCCCCCCCCCACCCCCGCCCTCCCAACACAACACAGCTTCATCACCTCTTTTTACCCATGTTAAATTCCAATAGAGAAACATATTTTTCGTAAGAAAATCATGGTTTAACGAATTTCACGAAACAAACAGAAGGCTCGTTCTGATTGTTTTATCAAATTTATTATTAAAAAATAGTGTTTAGTATTGTTTATATAGCCACACAATGTGGGTAGGTTTTCGTGATGCAGACAGTATAGTGAATAGGTAGGTGTGGAAGAGTGGAACGCATTCAGAGAATGCAACCACGCCATGGTACATGTATATTCAGCAGCTAATAGCCACATGTTGAAGTAACGGACCGAGGTCTATAAATACAGTATATATGCATAAAAGCATCAATAAGTGAGAGAGAAAAATAAGTTAAAGATTATTTTACTCCCTGCAGGGATTTACATTTAATATACCATTGTGTATGTCTCTGCTCCCTGTTATAACATAATACAAAAGTGCCTATGTTTTAATGGTCCGTACTCGGATGACCTTCAGACAACGAACTCTCACGTAACAATCAATCCATTTATATAATTGTCGCCTATTGCAGAAGATAGGCAAACATTAAATTAGCCCTGCGCAACGATATATTCCCCGATGCGTGGCTATGTCAACGATTATTTTGTTCAACAACATTCCGCATTTTTCTCTTGTCGGAAGATTTGTGGCAAACTTTTCGGGCCAATACTACTATTTGACAGCGCAAACATCTGCTTCAAACTACACCTTTACGTCACCCGCGCCCGTAAAGAAACATTTTGCATCGAAAAGAACATGGTTTCCAATCGATTTTATTTTAAAACAGGTCTACATTTCATACCCGTCCAATGCGTCACGACAGACAATTCAATCGCATCGATATGCCTATCATGTTGTCTAATCATCGCTAAGCTTATGATTTGTTGATATTCGGAGTGTAACACGTAAGCGTCATGCTTACGTTGTCTGGTTACCAGCCGGACATCTGCGTCAGCTACATATCGAAACTGGGCGGTATGGGAGAAACAGAATAGACAGACATGAGATACGATGTGCCATTTGTGACTCAGGTGATATTGAAGACAACTTTCACTTCATTTTTGTGTGCCCGGTTTACAGAGACCTACGGTTAAAATATATACCAGCATATTATATAAATAGGTGTAGTGTATTTAAGATGTGTGATCTGCTACAATCCCAAAATAAGAAACATATAAACAGTTTAGCAATGTACATATATATGAGGCATTGGAATTACGTAAATCTGTATTATGATTGTATTGGCAGCAGCTTCATATTGGCACGATTGGCATACAGGATGGGCCATTAGGACAATATTACAGGCAATGTATGTAGTAATGTCTTGATGCCACCTGGATGCTTCTCGAGTAAATATGAGACTCAGCCATTGTCCATCCTCTACATGATACACATGTGCTTTGTTTACGGTTAAAATGATGTGTATAGCATGACTTATTGTGGTAAGACGAGAAACTGTTTAGTTTAAGTCAAATAAATAGTATTCTTCTTCTTACCTTGTCATCGAAGCTACAAAACGACAACAGCTTACGCGTCATCGGGAAAGCCAAAGAAAGCAATGTACCACGTCCAGAATGTTGATGAACAAAATAATCCGTAGCTCGAAAATGCATTGACATGGCGCATCGGGGAATATATCGTTGTGGAGGTCTAACAGTTGTCTATCTTCTGCAATAGGTCAAAATTATATAAATCGGTTGACTGTTTCGTGAGATTATGTTGTCACGAGGCCGTCCGAGTTGGCCCATTAAAAACATGGACACCTTGGTAATGTGTTGTAACAGGGCGTAAAAAAAGTTAACTTTTTGGACGTATTGATACGTTTAGGTATATTTATATGATGCTCCGTTTTGAAATTTAATAACACATTGTGATATCACCTATTCGAATGGGTGATATCATATTTTTAAATAGGTGATCACTGAAATCACTCAGTAATTCTGTAAGTTATATTATAAAGCACATATTCTCATCCTAAAACTTGCTGAGAATGCATTAAATGGCGTTTCACGCCTCGTAGATTAAAAAAAAATTAATCTGGGGAAGTATCCCCCCCCCGACCCCTAGCAACATCGGGCCCTTTGGGCTCTCAAGACTGCCCCCCCCCCCCCCCCCCCTCCTCCTCCTAATAATTTTCTGGTTCCGCCGCATATGCCTTTCGTTTTGAATCAGTGATACCACACATTCGAATAGGTAATTATGTAATATCACTGATTCAAATGTGTGATATCATTGATTCAACATTAAAAAAGTATGAAATCACCTATTCGAATGGGTGATATCACCTATTAAGATGGGTGATATCACACATTTGAATAGGTGATATCACCTATTTGAACGAATGATATCACGTATTCGATTGGGTGATATCATCCATTCATTTTAAATCAATGATATCACACATTTGAATGCATACTATCAGATATTTGAATAGGAGATATTACCTTTTTGAATTGGTGGTATCATGCTTTCGGATCTAAATAGGTGATATCCACCATTCAAATATAAAGTGTTACTAAAGTACAAAACTGTGCCCCATATATTTAATGTATTTATATACCATGGACCGTTACTTCAACCTGTGTTAATAGTAATAAGGGCAATACATTTGTTTATCAGTACTGAAGTATTTCTAAGCGGTAAAAATGTGTCGCACGATGTGGGGTTTGAACCCACGACCCCCGTAACACTAGCACCGCGCTCTTACCAACTGAGCTAACCGGGCCATCGTGTCTCACCACCACACCTAACACTACACTCCTCCCCGTCTTATCCTTTGGGAGCCAGGCATCAACCTCACAGCTTCATGAGGGGTATAGCCTGCATCCCAAAGTACACCAGGCATAATCCTGTTTACTTCTGACACCATTGAAGTATTTCTAAGGGGAACAAGTGTCGCCTGATGTGGCCCCCACGACCCCCGTAACACTTGCACGGCGCTCTTACCAACTGAGCTAACCGGGCGATCGTGTCTCATCACCATACCGAACCCTACAGTACTTTCATTACTTGCATTACCAGGATTACCTACTCTACTTCTTGTGCAATACAATCAAGCTTGACTTTCTAAGTAAACAAAAATAACATCCGTGTGTTGAGATGGTTTCATAGTGCTTTCGAGTCTGAGACAATGTGGTGTCCCGTCGTTGTGTTATTGATGGTCCTTTTTCACACCGAGCTGAGTGAGGCCGAGTCTACACTGCCTAAAGGAACTAACTGCACTGTCAAGGTAAGGACGTGTACATCTGAAACTGAATTTCGAAATATCACGTAGGTGTACGAACACTTCGCGCCATGGACATATCGGCCTTTGCGTTTTCGGTATCTGGTTATTTCCTAACCTTACCGTTTCGTAACCGGACAATATTGGTCGATTCGTATCCATTCAATTGGTCGATTCGTAACATAGACAAAACAATTAATAAGAAATAACTTAAAATTATTTGATGAAAACAAAATGAATCAAACAAGTTTATTAACGATAAATTGAACATCTTTCAGACTGCATGAAATGTCTGATTTACACATAACAACGTTTTTTTGTATGTTGTTGTCATAATTAATCTCTACTCTCTGTTACACTTTTTTCTCCCGACAAACTTTGGGCCATTACTGTCATCTACTGTCTGTTTCACGAAAGCTGCCCAAATTTTACGGCTATATAAACAATTCAAAAACAAGATTTCTTTTGATAATATTAAATTAAAGGAAAAATTAAGAATGAGCCTTCTTTTTATTTCGTGAAATTTGGTCAAATATTGATTTTATTGCGAAAAAACAATTTCCCAATGTTAAATCCCCATGGGAGTGAAGATGTCTATGGGGATTTAACATGGGGAAATTTTTTGAATTTTAGAAATACTGGACCGATTTTTAAAATTTAACTTGTTTTCTTAGTTAGATCATATCCAAGCTATCTAGTCAGGTTTCGGAGTCAATTTCCAAATTTTTTCGTTTTTTGTCTCCTCCCACACTTCCTTACCACTTTTTCCCCCATGTTAAATTCCCATAGACAAATCAATTTTTCGTAATAAAATCAATATTTGACCGAATTTCACGAAATAAAAAGAAGTCTCATTCTTAAATTTTCCTTTAATTTAATATTATTGAAAATAATATTGTTTTTGAATTGTCTATATAGCCGTAAAATTTGGGCAGCTTTCGTGAAACAGACTTTATATATATATAGTCATTTTGGCTAATTCTGCGCATCGTCAAATTTAGCCATGCGTACGTCATAATAAACTATGTGGATTTTGGAATAAACAAGCTGATTAATTGCTACACCGTGGCACAATTTTATCACATTGCGATAGTTTGGTAAACAGTTATTCTGAATATAGTCAAAATGAGTAAAATCCTGCTGATGAAATAGCTGTCTTATTTACTACATTGTAAATTAACTAACCTGCCATGATGTCACTGAATAGTTCTGCTTCAAGTTTAATACCAATTTTGCTATGCTGATCCGGTACTGGTAGGATCGAGACCCATTTTTTGTCCGTACCCATTTTCCCGGACACCCTGATAAACGCTTAATTCTGCATTTTCATACGAGATTTTTGTTCCTGGTCATTAAGGTGGTCATTTCCAGTTGTGTGAAAATTTCCGAGAAAAATTAGTAAAACTATTAAATTGAACTGTTTTCATACCTGCCAACTTCTGTATGACGTGGAACTTGATTATCGGGACCAGACGCTTATGTTGAAAAGAGGCAAAGCGTACAGAATAAAGGAATTATCAGTATCTTCGAAGTAATACATGCAATAATTGCTATCATTTGATAATACCATACAGTATTAATTACTTTCACTGTAATTTTGCAATTTTAGCTTAACAAAAAAAAATATCGCGGAAAATCCTAGTGTCCGGAAAAATGGGTCTCCTGTATTTTAATTGGCGTTTTAATTACCCCTTTTCGGGCCTCATTGTCAGCAGTTACCTCCCACAAAACTAATGAATTTTATGTTATTCTATGTAAGGCGAGCCAACGTATTTGTTAATGTGAGAACAATCACTGTCAGATGAAAACGTTTTTTTTTTTTTTAAAAAAATAAAATTATTGCGAAAAAAACACGATTTTTGGCCGGAAATGGGTCGCCTACCAGTATGCTGCTCGCCATTTTGTTTACACTACCAGATGCGCAGTGTCAAGGTCATTACCAAGGTCAGGAATGATCGAGACAAATTGTCTCCCCCAATTATCATATGAACCAAGTATACTTCAATTGTTATGACGTTATGGCCAATATAGCTTGATCTGACGAACGAAAAGTGGTAACAATGCAGTTGAAGTGTAAGGGATAGGCCAGAGTAGATAAGTACACGTAGTCACTTAATCACTTATAATGTACACTATATTACATGGGGAACACACAGGAATACATGATACATTGATATGCGAACATCACTGTACTGTGCATGATACTATTCAATTACTACAAGGTTGTAAGCCAATCGACTGTTATACTTTAACGCAACTTAAAAGCTATAGACGAATAAACTCGGTATGTGGTATCTCAATGGTCCCGTAGTGGACAATAGTATGAATGCACAAGTACTTTGATGATCGCTAATCAAAGTGAAATAACATACAAGTATAACGTGGCATAACGAACATTGGAGGACAAAGGACAATCATCTGAGCTACCCAGTGCTGGCGTATCTCAAAATAGATAGTGTAACCTCTGAGTATCAAGGTCACAAGGTCTGCCTCACCCGCAATATGAGGTCTAGTCAACAATATGGCTATAATCCAACTTCAAGTGGATTAATCCATAAACAATATATGTAGTCTTACTACAATCCTTTAGCCATGATATGCCATGATAGGAGTATTACCATACACTATCAAAGTATACATATGTATTGCCTATGCAATATATTTCCAAAGTATGAATGTCAAAGTCAAAGCCGGATGTGGTTACATCACATGATAGTCAATAACGATAATGTTCCGGAAGCTGGTTCCCGGAAGTAAAGTTCCACAGGTAGTATTATCTCCGGAAAATGGTGGACCAGATGTAAAGTTCCTATGGTATCACTCGACTGTAGCAACCCGGATGTGGTAGACCGGATGTAAAGTATCCATGGTGAATCAATGGGTTGTAATACCGGAAGTGGTAGACCGGATGTAAAGTTCCGATATAATACAAAATGGCGATTATCACGTTGGCTAAGACGCCCGGGAAAAGGTTTCACTTAGGTGACATTCAACTCGGTGGTAGTATAATGATATGATATGTGTGTATGGCGTTTCACTTCACTAAACTATGGCTGTGACTGTCTGCTGAACGCGAGGTAGCTATCACACACTGCTCTATACAGGCCTGTACCCGGAGCTGCTACACACACTGCGCCAGACAGACGTACGGACACTCGGACGACCCGATACTCTGCACTGACTGGGTCTGCCCTCAAACGAGTGGACCAAAACGTCCAATGTGGCTCGCTGGAGCGTTCTCAAGAGGCTACAAAAATGAAATGAATCTCCAATTACTGGACGAATACGCACAGACTGACAGACAGGATGCACAACAGACTAAAACGGGAATCGAACAACGGCAAATCACAGCTGAAATAAAATGTTCTAGGTACATACCAAAATCCTCCGTGTCACTGGTGAATACAGTACTAGTCTTCTGTAACCAGAAAATATGTGTCCCGCCAACACATAGCGAGACATCGCTTATATACGCACCAGTGAAACCATGCACGGAATAATGAATATGCCTACCCCTCGTACGACATCTCACATAAATACTACAAAACCCTGGCTTTTGCCATGTCACCCGTGGGTTATATTAGGCATAAATATATGTTCCCAAATATAAATTCAACCAAACCAGTGTACAGCCCTCGTGAAATAAATACCATCCAACATGGTATACCCCACACTACCATAAATCTGCACACTATAGACCCAGATCTCATAATCCGAAATCTACTCGACTGGTCTCGACAATGCGAAGGTCGCTTCTTGGCCCCGCCAAACCCCTCCATAACGGTCCTACGGCTATACACTCAAATGAGAGTGTAGCACATACTAAACTCAAATATCGTGGTCATTTACGGAAATATCACGACACAAAACATCACCATTATGGGATCTGATATATCCGTGTTGGCCAGTACCAGGCTATGATGAAACACTAACCCGTAGCATACATAACAGGGCAGACCATGGTATGGTCTGCGCTATATACTGGCTTCACCTACAGAAGGTCCCTTATTGGTGAACAACTGACACGCGGACAAACTCGGCTGGCACGGACAGTGGACATCCGTAATACTAAAAGGTCTTCTCCCTAGCGAAACCAGCACACGCAGTCAACGAGTTCTCTACCACACACATGCATAGTATGTGGCAAATATGGCGTGACATCAGTAAAATATTGCTCATAAAATAGACGTGTATTTAAATCCGCAAAAGGGACACGCATAAACGTGTTTCCACGAATACAACATAAGCCCCCTTATTACACGCACATTGTACATGGCAAATGTACATGCTAAATCACAGGTGTGTAAAAATCACAGGTGTGTGAAACCACAGGTATGTGGAATCACAGGGATGTGAAATCAATAATACGCACAACAATACAACACAGTACCACACATCACAAATATACAATTATACGGATTCCAGAATGTACAAGAATGCACGTGTCACGCGACACGCAGCATTAGCCGAAACAAATGTGACGTTGCAAACACGCATGTGATGTCATACATTACACATTTTATGTCACTTACTGACATCAGAACGTTATGACATTTTACCGGCACAAACGTTTTTGAACTGTGTTCAGAGCTCTAGATAAGGAATTAGTAATTGAGTATTGTCACCCCATCATTTCTGAAGCAATTGGGTATTTCAAAGTTTTAATTGGGTAAAATAAAATCACACATACAGAAATTATTGAATAGTTTGCTTCGAAATGAAAACCTGTCTTGGCATTTCATTAGAATTGTCTCCTTGGAGACAGACAATTCTAATGAAATACCAAGATGTGTTTTCATGGAAAATAAGAAAAATATGCTACCACAATTTTTTTATTGCTTTTTGATACTTGCTACTTCTGATTTCAATTGGGTTTTTGGCACTTTTAATTGGGTATTTAAGCAAATACCCAGCTTATCTGGAGCACTGGTGTTGAATATTCAGGAACATTTTACCGAATATGGAGATAGTAATGCCATATAAATTTGTTTGGAAAGCTTTAGGTGCGCAAAATTAGCCGACACCATTGTAAACACATTAAATCTAAAAAATATTTAAATGCAAGTACTTTTTCATCAATAACAAAAAAGTCACCCTCCCCAAAAAAAATTATTTGATGGAATTTATAGTCAGAAAACGATTTTCCTATGGGAATTTAACATGGGGCAAAAAGGAGGAGATGATGGCAACCAGAGATGAAAAAGAAAAAATCTTGAAACTTGACTTCGAAACCTGGTTAGATTTTGAAAATCGGTCCACAAATACAAAATTGTTAAAGATATTTTTAGCCCCCATCATGGCCCATGTTAAATTCCCATAGGAAAGTTGTTTTTCCGCAATGAAATTAATGTTTGATGGAATTTCAACAAATAATGTTTTTTGGGGAGGGTGACTTTTTGCTATTGATAGCCAAAAGTTTGTCGGCAGAAAAGCGTGGAACAGACAGTAATCCCGAAGAGTTATGATTCCACTCATAGGGTTCCGCTGCAGAATAGCGAATCAGATCTGTAGCAGTTAATTGTGACATATTTGAGATATTTTCCATGTGAAAAAGTATATTAGTATAATAATGTAATACAAATTAATAATTCTGAAACAATTTTTACCATTATAGAAGGTTTAGAAAATTATTTTTTGCCATTACAGAAAATGGACTCCATCTTAACTTTTACATGTTGAATTTGGCTGCCACTGACTTGGCAGGTGCGAATCTGGAGGGGGGGTGATCCCCCCAGTTGGAGTCCGCATTTCAAAGTTTGTCCTGGGGGGCATACCCCCGGATCCCCTCTAGCATACTCGCTTCACTCCGTGGAGCTCGAAAATAGGACAAGCCCCACCCCACCCCCCTTTCACAATTAACTGCTAAAGTGTGAATCAGATCTGATTCGCTATTCTGCAGAGGAATCCTACATGTAGGTGTGGAATCGTATGTCTGGCTATGGACGGTACAGGAGTAGATTGCAAGAGTTACCATTCGCAACTAAATTAATCCCCTGTCCCGCAATTATCGATATAGGTACATGCATGCCCACTCAGTAGGCACAAACTGTTCTTTATATCAGAAACATCATCTGAGACATTTTCTGGCAAAATAAACATTCATTCACCATTACCCCATGTGTTCATTGTCATTATTATACATTTTATATCAGACGTAAATTTCCACACTGATATTCAGGGGTGATAACCGTGTTTCTGTATTTATTTTTTGATGTGCAATGATCATACATTTTAATCTGTCAAAAATATTATTTTTTCAGGTGACACATTTAATTACTATATATAATTAAAAAATATGCCTCATTTGTGAAAATGGCCGGATATCACCGCGAGTCACTATCCGTAAAATAAATATTACTAAATGATTATATCTGTATAGGCACTCGATACTTGTTTAATTGCTATAAAGAAGATTTTGTGTTTAAAGGTACATGCCCACTCAGTAGGCACACAATGGAATTAAATACCGGTAAGTCATTAACATGACCTTCCCCGTGTGTACCTTCCCATTTTTGCGGAAACACTTACCCATTTTTTTGCGCCAAAAAGTTTGTGCAAGTTTTTTCATCATCATATAACAATATTCAATTAAAATTGCCAAAAACCCAATTGAAATCAGAAGTAGTGAGTATCAAAAAGCAATGAAAAATGTGTGGTATCTTTATCATGCTACAGAAAACAATAAACAGACCACAAATATAGCATATTTTCTTATTTTTCCATGAAAATACATCTTGGTATTTCATTAGAATTGTCTCCAAGGAGACAATTCTAATGAAATGCCAAGAAATGTTTCATTTAGAAGAAAACTATTCAATAATTGCTGTCTGTTGATGTGTAAACAGTGGTGTGATTTTATTTTACCCAATTAAAACTTTGAAATACCCAAATTGCTTCAGAAATAATGGAGTAAAATACTCAATTACTAATTCCTTATCTGGATCCCTGATATAACATTAATATTACTTGATGGATTGCTTCAATGTTTGGACATTTGATACATGTAAGCATTTGGAACACACTCATGCTGCCATTAACATGACCTTCATCTGTTTGACCTTCACATACATGTATGGTTGTGGAAATTACAGTCAAATGCCTCGGCAGGCGTGACACCATATATATGTGGCGGTAGTTCTGAGTACATAACTCTAATTACATTTCATTACCGGTACACTGCATTACATAAGAGTTATAACGGAGTAGTCTTTCTAAATGTGTGCCGTATTGTAGAACTGTCTCTCAATAACAATATAGTGAAGTACATTGTATGAACGTCAACATCCTGCAGGTTATTTCTACATTTTAGTGCGCTTTTTGTAAATGCTATTACACACATTGTAGCATGGTGTAGCAATATACACGTAGTGCAACCTGTTGCCTACATTTATAAAGCGGAAAACGTCTAGCTACCATGGCGGAATACTTGTATAACAAATGTTAATGATTTGTAATATTATTCATATTTTCAGACACTGATAGTCACCCTTCCTGTAGCCGATTTCATCAAGATTGCAAAGTATACTTATCTAGCAAAGTATACTTTGAGGGAGTAATCATTTATTTTTCCCGAAATGCATTATGTCATATAGAACTAACGACTGCATATATTTGATGATTAAAAGTATGCAGAATTATTATACCGAATTTATTGCATTATCACAGCCAAAATGGCTGTGATAATGTAATAAATTCAGTATAATAAAATTTAATAAATGTATCTTTAAATTGAAAATTTCTCCCTCAAAGTATACTTTGCTAGATAAGTAATTAAGTATACTTTGCAATGTTGATCATGATGAAATAGGCTACTGGAAACACTATGTCGCTGATTTATTGATGGTGGACACATTCATCAATTATGTGAGTTTTCACTCAAGGCGAAAAATGACGTCATCGTTAAATAGTGACGTCAATTGCTGTGTTGAGCATATTTGCTAAACTAATAATAGTATGGGAAAGATAGTCCACAGCTGTACATTCTCTGAAAGTGACATGGATCCATGTCTTCAAATACAACTGTATAGCTATTTGAATAAGGTCTAAAAAATCAAATCCTTTGGAAATACACAAACTTTGAAATACATGTATTTTACTTTCAGGCACACCTGCCCTGCGTCAAGTACTCGATATTCAATAGTGCAGGTAAGACATAACTGTTAGCAGCGTCAATACCACAGACCTTCAAATTTACTCTTTCACCCTCTTTCAAGTGATAAGGGGGTGTTTTTGTTCTCCAAAAATATGAAAATTACTTGCTCTGGATCTACACGTTTTGCCAATACCATTATACAGGCCTGTGGTGTTGAAATGGTTAACACTTACAATGCTGAATTAAATTTTGTTGTCTGTTTATTTTTTATCCCCTCACTGATAGGCAAGAGGACATATAGCGTTAGTCCGTGTGCGTACATACGTGCATACGTACATACATACGTACGTACGTATTTTAGTAACACCTTTCATGTTTCTATAACTCACAAACTGCTTCACCGATTTTGACAATATGTGGCCACAATGTTTATCCCTTGATGGATTACTTTAATATTTCAGCACACCATACTTGTGGACAAATGTAACATATCCGAGCTGGCCTTAATATGACCTTGACCTTTTGACCTTTACAACTTTGAATGTTTTCACACATTAAGAAGTTTGCCGGAGTTTCTCAATTCTGTCATAACTTCTATATCCCTTGTTGGATTACTTTACTATTTCACTACATCATACTTGTGGGCAAATGCCACACATCCGTGCTGCCGTTAGTATGACCTTGACCCTTCGACCTTCACAACTGTGAACTTTTTCACACATTAGGAAGTTTGCCAGAGTTTCTAAATTATGTCATAACTTCTATATCCCTTGTTAGATTACTTTAATATTTCAATACATTATACTTGTGCACAGATGCCACACATCCGTGCTGTCCTTAATATGACATTGACCTTTTGACCTTCACAACTGTTAACCTTTTCACATTGTAAAAGTTTTTACCAGAGTTTACATAAGACTTGTGCACAAATGTCACACATCCATGCTGCCATTAATATGACTGACCTTTTAACCTTCACAACTGTGCTTATGAATACTCTTGGTTAATTAACTTTGACACAGTTTCTCTATCTGCCACCGGGGGCATTCGTGTGCCGACTGGCCACATTTTCTTGTTTTTTCTTATCAAGGCTGCCAGTGAGGACCTTACCTCGTTGAACGATGTCAGTTCTTATCAATTTCTATTTTTCACAACAAAAACATTGTTTGGTAGCACTTTAAAATCATTTCCAATTGAAAGTATTCTAAAATGCTTCCTAACCATGTTATTATTGAGAAAAAAATAAAAATATTAAACATCAGCAGACGATTAGCATTCTTAGGTCCAGCGTGTGCACTAGTTGTATCCATTTATCCCCCCCACAAGATTACCCATTTCTAACTACAGTAGAACCCATTTACACTGGACCCTGACCCTCAGATGCCATTGTGTTGTGTTACACTGTTATTTACCTCTACTGGCCATTCTTGATTGCATAGCACACATGTATGTCTCGATATATTCTCATTTACTTGAATTATAATCGCACTTCTCTAAAATTTAAACCCTGGGTAATTTCCTGAGTGTACAGTTTACAGATGTGCTACTGTTTTGGGATAGACTGAAAATTAACTTGGAATTGACATTCCAAATACTTAGGTGATGAAGTGATTATTGTCACATGAATTTACATATTCATTTTTTTGCAAATCCTTAACCCTTACATTGATGAATTAACCCTTAGATCTTAATTTTGTTGTTGTCTGCTGTTTATTTTCTATTTTCCATTTTTATCATCAAAAACATGCTTTGGCAGCACTTTAGAATAATTTACAACATGCTTTGACAGCACTTTAGAATCATTTCCATTGGAAATGATTCTGAAGTGCTGTCAAACCATGTTTTTATTGAGAAATAAGGCAATGGTATAAAAGCAGCAGCAGACGACAATTGTTGTGAGTAGCGGTCTAAGGGTTAAATTGTGTCGCCTGCTGTTTATTTGATATTTTCCATTTTTTTCTCAGATAAAACATGGTTTGACAGCAATTTAGAATCATTTCCATTGTCCATTGGAAATGATTCTTAATTTCTGTCAAACCTTGTTTATTGAGAAAGAAGACAAAATATAAAACAACAGCAGATGGCAATTTTCATCTCCCGCTTTCTATGGGTTAACCCTTAGAGACAGCATTTCCAATGGAAATGATTCTGAAGTGCTGTCAAGTCATGTTGTAAATTATTCTAAAGTACTGTCAAAGCATGTTTTTGATGATATAAAAAATGGAAAATAGAAAATAAACAGCAGACGTCAAAAAATAAGATTGCGGTGTAAGGGTTATAGAGAATAGTAGGTTAGTGCCGTGAATGGGAAAACATATCTGGCAAGGCTTAGGAAACATTTCCATGCCGCGCCAGATATTTTTTCCCATTCACGGCACTAACCTACTATTCTATTTATCCCGTCAACACCTACAAATGGCTTTAAAATGCAAAAAATAACCCCAGCCGCACCTTCAAAATTGGAGATTCGACTAGTATGACAACCGCACATATTCATATGCAGTGATTAGGTCGTATTGACAGGATATCAAAAATGTTTCACGGCACATACGAACTGTATTGATGGGATAAAAACATATATGCAAAATTTGAAGTGCAATGTAGCATAACAATAGCCATAGAACATTAGAACAATTCACTTCCCCAACACTAGCTTGCATTGGTAAGACACTATACAGATAAAGAATTAGTAATTGAGTATTGTCACTCCATCATTTCTTAAGCAATTGGGTATTTCAAAATTTTAATTGTGTAAAATATAATCGCACTACTGTTTACACATCAGCAGACCACAATTATTGCATAGTTTGCTTCTAAATGAAAACATGTACAATGTATTGGCATTTCATTAGAATTGTCTCCTTTGAGACAATCTCTAATGAAATACCAAGATGTGTTTACATGGAAAAATAAGAAAAATATGCTATATTTGTGGTGTGTTTATTGCATGTTTATTGCATGTTTATTGTTTTCTGTATGATACAGATACCACAAATTTGTCATTGCTTTTTGATACTCACTACTTCTGATTTCAATTGGGTGTTTGGCAATTTAAATTGGGTATTTAAGCAAATACGCAGCTTATCTGGAGCTCTGAATATATATACCAGTACATGCATTTGAGACAATTGAGAGAAAATAAGTTAAATGTTATTTATAATATGTTCACCCACCACTTCCGTCTACTATATCTATATTTTCAATTAAGTTGTCACGTTTGACAACTTACAATTATTGATTGATCAATATACGAAGTAAGAATGATAAAGGATGTGGGCACTACATACCAGGTATTCTATTTATATAAGGGCCGCAATCTGACAAAACTGGCATTCTGTTTATATTGGCCCATAACTGGCTTATGGTTTGAACACACAAAGATGGCCGTGTTAGCCACTCAATGTGCTGTTTTGAGGTAATGTAATGAGGCAATGTTCAGTTATTGTTATACATATAATTCCAGCACAAAAATATGTACACAATTCCCTAACATTTGATTGGCCCGTAGCAAGTCTCTGTCCAAAATTTATATCCCAGTAAACTCCCACGCCAAACTACTTTCTACAGGTGCGCTGTCAGTGCTGTCAATGTAAACAAATGGCTGCCGTCTGTCAAAATAAACACATTTTCTTGATGAATTTATTTCAAATGCTGGAATTATAAGGAATGAATGGCCTGCCTTTTTGTGGCCTTCGTCCAGTATTCCCGCGACTTTTCCAAGTTTATATCCCCGATAAATTCCACAAAAAGGCCATTCATTCCTATAATATCCCATCACATTTGGGAAGCAATTATGTTTAAATCAAATGATGATCAGGTATAGAACAGGTCCTTAAAGGTACATGTCCACTCAGTAGGCACAAAATCTTTATTAAATAAGTGTATTTATAATTGTTTCAATATTCCACCAGTTCTAAAAACTACGAGTGCATATTTAGTAATATTTATTTGACTGCTAGTGACTCGTGGTGGTATCAGGCTATTTTCATATGCAAATGAGGCATGATATTTTTTAATTATTTAAACTAATTAAATGTGTCGTGTGAGAAAATAACATTTTCAACAGATTATAAAGTACGATCATTGCACATCAACAAATACATACAGAGAATAAATAGGAATGTCCGTTAACATTTTAAGGAAACACGGTAATCACCACTGATATCAGTGTGGAAATTTACGTCTGATATAAAATGTATAATAATGCCAATCAATATGTGGGGTAATGGTGAATGAATGTTTATTTTGCCAGAAATAGTCTCAGATGATGTCTCTGATAAAAAACAATTTGTGCCTACTGAGTGGGCATGTACCTTTAAAAGAGTGGGTGGTTGATCGGACGAACTCGATGGTGTAAATTAACGGTGGGGTTCCTCCTTATAGGAATCACGATTTGCCTGGTTTGGCCCTCAGGTTCGTTTTATCTTTGGCTCTTTTTGTTACCTGGGAGTTGAATTGGGGTATTGCCCATTTTAAAAGTAGTAAGATTATTACTGATCCTACTGCTTTTGGGAGGGGGCCAAGTGATTCTGATGTGGCGAGGACCTGGCATCAGATCAGGATCATTCTGATTTCAGGGCTGAATATATAGTTTGTTTATTGTAAATATTCAGTTCTGATTTTGGGATTTTCCCCCCATTTGTACATGTACTTGAACATGTACATGTACTTGTACAGGTAATATATGGGATTTAGTACTTAAATGACCTTATCCGTTGAAAGGCCGTTAAACCCCAACAAACAAACAAACAAACAAAGAGCGTGGTCCCTGTTTGAAACATGACTTGTGCTTCACTGAATGGGAACAGGGAGCCGTTTCACTAAACTTCAAATTTTAAAAGTGCAAATTTATGATTGTCTGGACATTTCAATGGATGGATTTACATTTATTGAACATAGGCTGCACATGCAGCCTATGTTCAATAAATGTAAATCCAATAATTGTTTACAAGAAAACATTTTTAATGGTAAATTTATAATTATTCATAGTTTTGCACTTTATACGAACATTTTTGTTGTACAACATTTAGTGAAACGGCCCTCAGAAGACGACTGGGCTGTACTGGTGACAACCGCTACAAGTCCGTATTGTTAGAGTGTATAACATTCGTTACTATTTGGGTGACATACCGGCAGTAAATAACCTAAATAGTGTATGCACATCAGCAATCTTTGTCGATTAACTTCATGACATTACATAATAAACTTACACATTCATGTTATGCAAGAGTTATAGTTATGCCCCCTATGCGATAGCAAGGGATGCATATTGCATTGCTCTTGA
Organism: Conchocele bisecta; assembly: GCA_029237695.1. Lineage (NCBI taxonomy): Eukaryota > Metazoa > Mollusca > Bivalvia > Lucinida > Thyasiridae > Conchocele > Conchocele bisecta. The sequence goes on from CM055266.1 coordinate 107,974,260, forward strand.
GGTTCCGTACTTCTGTCTGTACGTCCGTACGTCCGTCTGTGTACTTTTACGTCGAAAAGTCAAAATGTTTGTAAGAGTTTCTCCAGTTAGAGTCCAGTATGCCACGGGGTCATATCCAGGTTTTACAAATATAATATCTTGTTCACATATTGAATTTGTAAGAAATTTGTTTATTAAAAATTCAATATGTGAACTTCAACTTACTTATTGTTTGCCCAGCGCCGTCTCTAAACTCTGCTCCTAAACATGTCTGTTTGTTTGTTTGTTTGTTTGTTTGTTTGTTGTGGTTTAACGGCCTATCAACAGCTAAGGTCATTTAAGGCCGGGTCAATGGGTTTAGTACTAAATTCCATATATTACCTGTACAAGTACATGTACAAGTACATGTACAAATGGAGGGAAAAGCTTAAAATCAGAACTGAATATTTACAATAAAAAAGCTATATGTTCAGCCCTGAAATCAGAATAATCCTGATCTGATGCCTGGTCCTCGCCACACCAGAATCACTTGGCCCCTTCCCAAAAGCAGTAGGATCAGTAATAATCTTACTACTTTTATAACGGGCAATAACCCTATTCAACTCCCAGGTAACAAAAGAGCTAAAGAAAAAACGTACCTGAGGGCCAAACCAGGCAAATCGTGATTCCTATAAGGAGGAACCTCCTCCTAAACATGACTTTGAATCTCTATACTATTATGTGATTGGCGATGCGACACCGAAGTGTGCGCTTGTGTGGGTGGTAGCATGCTTTGCGTCTCGTGAACTGGTGACTCGAAGGCATAAACTCAATTCTAAATATAGCGCTGTCTCTATACTATTATGTGATTGGCGATGCGACACCGAAGTGTGCGCTTGTGTGGGTGGTAGCATGCTTTGCGTCTCGTGAACTGGTGACTCGAAGGCATAAACTCAGTTCTAAATATAGCGCTGTCTCTATACTATTATGTGATTGGCGATGCGACACCGAAGTGTGCGCTTGTGTGGGTGGTAGTATGCTTTGCGTCTCGTGAACTGGTGACTCGAAGGCATAAACTCAGTTCTAAATATAGCGCTGTTCATGCATGTCATACATGTATTTAATGATTAAGGTAATAGATATATTGGCAAACGCGTCTCAATATGCAATTATTGAGACGAAATGCTGTGCTTTCATTGATTGAGAAACTTAGGCAACAATATTCCAACTTATTGCTTAAAATGTCAAAACATTGCAGTCCCAGGCTTGTTTTTTTATCTCAAGTGAGCTATTGTTACCGCTTTTCGCCCGTCGTCTGTCCACATTTTCAAACGTCTTCTTCTCACGAACTGCGGGGCCAATGTTGGTCAAACTTCACTTGGATGGTCTATACATGGGGTCACGTCACATTTGTAAAATTGGAGGTCGTCGCATAATCCAAGAGGGCCGCCATGGAAATGTAGGTACATGTAGGTCAAATTCTTAAAAACTCTTATTCTCCCAAATGCGGCAGAAATGATCTATAGTCAATGCTGTTTCAGATTTGTTAAAATGGTGGATCTCTGGGGTAAAAAAGGGCAGGTCCGGTTGAGACAAGTAGGTGTAAAATTTCACATTTGACCAAAATTAATATGGTCATATCATATATCAAATCCTTAATCGAAGCTATCGACAAGACGACCACTCTGGAGTATTAAAAATAGGCGTTTCCAGGGGAGTCAAGTAGGGGTCAAATTTCACATTTGACGGAATATGGTATCGAAGGTATTGAGGAGACGATCACTCTGAATCACTTTTTGTCGCAATCAGATGATTATGTCATCCAAAATGGCCGCTGAAAGGTCAAAAGGTCCTTCTTTAATTTGAGAGTTCAAACGTCTTCTTCTTGTGAACTGCTTGGCCATTTTTTGTTGGTCAAACTTCACAGGGATGATCCATGAGTGGGGGCATGTCAGATTTGTAAATTTTTAGGTCGTCACCTAATCAAAGATGGCCGCCGTGGAAAAGTAGGTCAAATTCTTAAAAACTCTTCTTCTCGCAAACCACCGGGCCAATTTCAATTAAACTAATTGGCAGGAATGATCGATAGTCAATGCTGTTTCGGATTAGTTCAAATGGAGGCCCCATCACCAAAAATAAGCGATGCCAGGGGGTCAAGTAGGGGTCAAATTTCACATTTGACCGAATATGGTATTGAGGAGACAATCACTTTGAATCACATTTTGTCGAGATCAGATGATTATGTCATCCAATATGGCCGCAGAAAGGTCAAAACTTTATTCTCTCATTAGAGAGTTTAAACGTCTTCTTCTCGTGAACTGCTTGGCCAATGCTTGCCAAACTTCATAGTTATTGTCTTTCAGTGAAACATTTTTCAAATTGGAGATTGTCACATACGGTAATCCAAGATGGCCGCCGTATAAAGTTGGACAAAATCTTTAAACAATGTTTTCCCATTATAATCACCAGACTGGTTTGGACAAAAATTCATATAGGAATAATGAATGTATAAAGCTCTCTCAGATTTGCTTGCATATATATACATAATAAATAGGTGAGTGTGATAGGGCCACACTAGAGTGTATATTTTTATGATATATATTAAACAAGTTTACTGATTTCATAAGAAACAAGTAGAGCTGAAATCTGTGATACTGGGCCATAGGCAGTAACGACAGTATCATGCAAGAAGAAGAATATAACAAGGTGCATGATCATGTGGTTGCAACAACAACAACAATGGCTGAAAGTGTTGAAAGCACGCCCACTCCAAAGTAAGTATTATTTGATGTTTTCCTTAATATGCAACATATTTTGATGAAATATGGCGCAGCAAATGCGTCTTCATGAGCTGCATTTGGTGGTCCCAGAAGTTCGGCACGTACTTATGTTTTTTTTCCGACGAATCGATTTCCGTGTCTGTAGACACGGAAATTGATTATTCGCAAAAACGACAGAAGTTTGGCCAAAGTATCGAGACCACCAAATGCAGCTTAACAAGACGCATTTGATACGCCATATTTCATCAACATCCGTTACATAATAAGGACAAAATAAATGATTATGTACTTTGAATCGGAGGGCTTCTGGAAGTTTCAGTACTTGTTGTTGTTGTTGTAATCACGTGATCATACACCTTGTATAAGAAATCTATGTAAACTCTGTGGCTGAACAGGGAAGGGGGGGGGGGGTTTGCAACCCTGGAACCCCCCCCCCCCCTCCAGATCCGCCACTGTGTTGATTACTGAGAAACACGCCTATGTCAAGAAATCAGTCAACACGTTTAACATGTTTAATACATATCATACTAAATCAACACAATTGCTCTATTTATTGCATAAGCACATCATCATACATGGAAAGTGTATTGATCACTAAACATTTTTGGCCAGGCTTTGGATTGTTCTGTAGAGGTCTCATTTGCATATTTATTACGCGAATTTATTATGATTTTTTAGCTCGACTATTCGAAGAATAAGTAGAGCTTATGTTGTCACCCCGGCGTCGGCGTCGGCGTCGGCGTCACTGTCACGCCTTGGTTAAGGTTTTTAGTCAACCTTGTACATGTATATGGAATACTACTGGCCCTACACCCACCATACTTGGACAACTTCATCTCCTAGTGATGTACATCAATAACCTCTGATCTATATTTGACCTTGACCTACATTTCCTCATGAATTACTTAGTTAATTCCCCTTGGTTAAGGTTTTTAGTCAACCTTGGTTAAGGTTTTTAGCCAAGCTTGTACATGGAATACTATTGTGCATACAGACACCATACTTGGACAACCTTTTCTCATAGGGATGTACATCAATAACCCCTGGTCTATATCTGACCTTGACCTACATTTCCTCTTCAATTACTTACTTAATTCCCCTTGGTTAAGGTTTTTAGTCAAGCTTGTATATGGAATACTCCTGGCCCTACACCCACCATACTTGGACAACTTCATCTCCTAAGGATGTACATCAGTAACCCCTGATCTATAGTTGACCTTGACCTACATTTCCTCTTGAATTACTTAGTTAATTCCCCTTGGTTAAGGTTTTTAGTCAACCTTGGTTAAGGTTTTTAGTCAAGCTTGTACATGGAATACTATTGTGCATACAGACACCATACTTGGACAACCTTTTCTCATAGAGATGTACATCTATATTTGACCTTGACCTACATTTCCTCTTCAATTACTTAGTTAATTCCCCTTGGTTAAGGTTTTTAGTCAAACTTGTATTATGGAATAACTCCTGGCCCTACACCCACCATACTTGGACAACTTCATCTCCTAGGGATGTACATCAGTAACCCCTGATCTATATTTGACCTTGACCTACATTTCCTCTTGTTGAATTACTTAGTTAATTCTCTTTGGTTAAGGTTTTTAGTCAACCTTGTAGATGGAATTACTCCTGGCCCTACACCAACCATACTTGGACAACTTTATCTCCTAGTGATGTACATCAACAACCCCTGACCTATATTTTGACCTCTGACCTACATTTAACCTTGAATTACCTAGTTAATTCCCCTTGGTTAAGTTTTTTAGTCAACCTTGGTTAAGGTTTTTAGTCAAGCTTGTACATGGAATACTATTGTGCATACAGACACCATACTTGGACAACCTTTTCTCATAGGGATGTACATCAATAACCCCTGATCTATATTTTACCTTGACCTACATTTCCTCTTCAATTACTTAGTTAATTCTCCTTGGTTAAGGTTTTTTAGTCAAGCTTGTATATGGAATACTCCTGGCCCTACACCCACCATACTTCGACAACTTCATCTCCTAGGGATGCATATCAATAACCCTTGATCTATATTTGACCTTGACCTACATCTGACCTTGACCTACATTTCCTCTTGAATTACTTACTTAATTCTCTTTTGTTAAGGTTTAGAATCAAACTTGTAGATGCAATACTCCTGGCCCTACACCAACCATACTTGGACAACTCTATCTCCTAGTGATGTACATCAACAACCCCTGACCTATATTTGACTTTGACCTACATTTAACCTTGAATTACTTAGTTAATTCCCATTGGTTAAGGTTTTTAGTCAACCTTGGTTACGGTTTTTAGTCAAGCTTTCTACATGGAATACTATTGTGCATACAGACACCATACTTGGACAACCTTTTCTCATAGTGATGTACATCAATAACCCCTGATCTATATTTGACCTTGCCCTACATTTCCTCTTGAATTACTTAGTTAATTCCCCTTGGTTAAGGTTTTTAGTCAACCTTGTAGATGGAATACTCCTGGCCCTACACCAACCGTACGTGGACAACTTTATCTCCTAGTGATGTACATCAACAACCCCTGACCTATATTTGACCTTCACCTACATTTAACCTTGAATTACCTAGTTAATTCCCCTTGGTTAAGGTTTTTAGTCCACCTTGGTTAAGGTTTTTAGTCAAGCTTGTATATGGAATACTATTGTGCATACAGACACCATACTTGGATAACTTTTTCTCATAGGGATGTACATCAATAACCCCTGACCTATATTTTACCTTCACCTACATTTAACCTTGAATTACTTGGTTAATGTTTATAGTCAAGCTTGTATATGGAATACTCCTGGGCCTACATCAACCATACTTGCACAACTTCATCTCCTAGTGATGTACATCAATAATCCCTGACCTATATTTGACCTTGACCTACTTTTATCCTTGGATTACTTACTTATTTCCCCTTGGTTAAGGTTTTTAGTCAAGCTTGTATATGGAATACTCCTGGGCCTACAGCAACCATACTTGGAAAACTTCATCTCCTAGTGATGTACATCAATAACCCCTGACCTATATCTGTCATTGACCTACATTTAACCTTGAATTACTTACTTAATTTCCCTTGGTTAAGTTTTTTAGTCAACCTTGGTTAAGGTTTTTATGCAGGCCGCAGCCACCTTGTTTGTCAAGCTATGTGTACATCGACAACCCTCGTAGTCGAGCTATGCTGTTCTCCTACAGCTCTTGTTAATACCCTACACTGTGTTATTACACTGCCAAAGATAGCTTTATGCAATACACTGGTATATTGTCCCGCCTGCTTTAGCAGAAGCGGGACATATGCATAGCTTTTCCATCGGAGGCGGTGTCGGCGTCGTCGGCGGCGGCGTCGTCAACATTTCACGTTAAGTTTTTGTGTTTAGCTCAGTTTCCAGAAAACTATAACTCCTACGACCTCCATACTTGGTATACATCAACACTGTGGTGTAACCATCTCACACAGAGGGAGCCCATGTGACCTTCACCTACTTTTCACATGCATTCAACGTTAAGTTTTTGCGTTTAGCTCTGTTTCTAAAACGCTCAGGTTAATTCATTTTAACTTCTGTTTCCCTCAATGGAATGCTTTAATATTCCATACATGCATTTGTAACAACATCTCACATCATTCTTCAGAAATCCCATTGTGCCCGCTAACCCCAAAGGTCAAGGTCACTGACTTAGAAATTAACGCTCAGTTTATGCTTTAATATTCCATACATGCATTTGTAACACATCCCGCATCATTCTACAGAAAGCCCATCATTCTACAGAAAGCCCATTGTGCCCGCTAACCCCAAAGGTTAAGGTCACTGACTTAGAAATTTCCGTGTTTGGAAAAATTAACGCTCAGTTTATGCTTTAATATTTCATACATGCATTTGTAACAACATCCCGCATCATTCTACAGAAAGCCCATGGTGCCCGCTAACCCCAAAGGTCAAGGTCACTGACTTAGAAATTTCCGTGTTTGGAAAAGTTAACGCTCAGTTTATGCTTTAATATTCCATATATGCATTTGTAACAACATCCCGCATCATTCTACAGAAAGCCCATGGTGCCCGCTATCCCCAAAGGTCAAGGTCACTGACTGAGAAATTAACGCTCAGTTATTCTTTAATATTCCATACATGCATTTGTAACAACATCCCACATCATTCTACAGAAAGCAGCCCATCATTCTACAGAAAGCCCATGGTGCCCGCTAACCCCAAAGGTCAAGGTCACTGACTTAGAAATTTCCGTGTTTGGAAAAATTAACGCTCAGTTTATGTAGTGTTTCCCCCAGGATGAAAAAGGGGCATGGTGCTAGCCGAAAAAAGGGCACTTCAGGCGCGGCGGAAGACGATAATTATTGGGGGGGGGGGGGGGTGGGGGGGTGGGGGGGGGGGGGGGTGGGGGGGGGGGGGGGGGGGGGGTGGGGGGGGGGGGGGGCGCGAAGTTTCGAGGGACATACTATGACTCATTTTGTCCTATATTTTAATGAAATAAATAACCAACAGTTATATAATTATTGGGTGGTGGCACGCTAGATGGGTCCGGGGGCATGCTCCCCCAGAAATTTTGAATTGCATTTATTTCTGCATTGTTCCTATTGCAACTAGCACTCACCTTTGTCAAATGTCAGAGCATATACTGACATAGATCTAGTGGTAATAATCATAATAATAAACAAATATATCAAATTTGTTGTTGTTGTTGTTTATTAATTTAAAGTACCAATTTGATTAAATATGTATGTTTTAATGCAATATAAATGTGTATCTTTATATTTATTTAATATTTTCAAAATTGAACCTAAACATGTAATGAGTGGATTTCTTAACAATAAAATAAAAAAATTTATTTGAATTATATCATTTAATGAAATAAAAAATCTATCAACAAATAAAAACACCAATGTTCACGTTTGTGTTGTTATTTTACAGCCTACTGCAACTGCTAATCTGCAAGACTCATATTGTAGACAACTTATTGTACTAGATAATAGGGCATACTGTGGTATAATCTGAAATGGTGTGGGATAAGTTATGCAATTTTTATTTTTTTTTGTCGGGTATTGGTCAAGTCGAATTTGGATTCATTTCCAATTGTGTATGTAAATAATGCATAGGCGATGTCAGCAAAGGCAGTCAATAAGTGCGACATTCGGCTCATATTCGACATATGAGGCCATTTGCTTAAATTATATTTGAGCCGGTTACACTCGGTCCTGGGCAATACACACCAATTATATCGGCTATTCGTGTTTTCAATTGTCAATTTTGTAATTGGTAATGGGCTGTTCCTTTTTACAACATTTGTGTCGGTAACCTATAGAAATTACGAATCGACGGACAAGGGTGCAAGAACCCGGATGCGATAGGCTGTTCTTTCAATAATGCGCCGACTGTTCGGGCAACACGATTTGCACCTGTGAAACATACCCTCTCAATATCGCCGACGCGGCGACGTGTTTGGTGTTTTAATTACCCGCATTGACTGCTGACATCATTGTTAATTCGCGCTGAGTAATATCCGGATCGAACTAAGAGGATGCATAATCTCATTTGATCTGATCTTAATCTACACTGGTCGTGAAATCCACTCACAAAAGCAGTTGGTTTGACAAGCGCATGTTTTCTCTTGAGCCTGACCGTGTTCAGACCAGCTTTATGACAGGACAAAATTAACATGCCGCTCTAAACCAGTATTGATTCAGTTTCATATAAATCATACACGCTATACTGGGCCCAGGTGCCATTTTGTTTTATCTCTCCGCGGGGCGCGAGCCATGTGAGGTGGGAATTGACTTTCATATTCTGGGATTTGTTAGCGATTACGTGTAAGTTTATACAGACAAAACTAGGTCACAGGTTTTGTAATTTGGGCATAGCGGGGCGGGTAGATTTGGATTTTAGGGCAGCAGGGCGGGGTTTTGCCGGCTGTAAACCGGGCAGGGCGCAGCGCCCTCCTAAACCTTGCTAGGGGAAACACTAGTTTATGCTTTAATATTCCATACATGCATTTGTAACAACATCCCACATCATTCTACAGAAAGCCCATGGTGCCCGCTAACCCCAAAGGTCAAGGTCACTGACTTAGAAATTTCCGTGTTTGGAAAAGTTAACGCTCAGTTTATGCTTTAATATTCCATATATGCATTTGTAACAACATCCCGCATCATTCTACAGAAAGCCCATGGTGCCCGCTATCCCCAAAGGTCAAGGTCACTGACTGAGAAATTAACGCTCAGTTTATGCTTTAATATTCCATACATGCATTTGTAACAACATCCCACATCATTCTACAGAAAGCAGCCCATCATTCTACAGAAAACCCATGGTGCCCGCTAACCCCAAAGGTCAAGGTCACTGACTTAGATATTTCTGTGTTTGGAAAAATTAACGCTCAGTTTATGCTTTAATATTTCATACATGCATTTGTAACAACATCCCGCATCATTCTACAGAAAGCCCATGGTGCCCGCTAACCCCAAAGGTCAAGGTCACTGACTTAGAAATTTATGTGTTTGGAAAAGTTAACACATTCCATACATGCATTTGTAACAACATCCCGCATCATTCTACAGAAAGCCCATCATTCTACAGAAAGCCCATGGTGCCCGTTATCCCCAAAGGTCAAGGTCACTGACTTAGAAATTAACGCTCAGTTTATGCTTTAATATTCCATACATGCATTTGTAACAACATCCCGCATCATTCTACAGAAAGCCGCCCATCATTCTACAGAAAGCCCATGGTGCCCGCTAACCCCAAAGGTCAAGGTCACTGACTTAGAAATTTACGTGTTTGGAAAAGTTAACGCATTCCATACATGCATTTGTAACAACATCCCGCATCATTCTACAGAAAGCCCATCATTCTACAGAAAGCCCATGGTGCCCGCTAACCCCAAAGGTCAAGGTCACTGACTTAGAAATTTCCGTGTTTGGAAAAATTAATGCTCAGTTTATACTTTAATATTTCATACATGCATTTGTAACAACATCCCGCATCATTCTCCAGAAAGCCCATGGTGCCCGCTAACACCAAAGGTCAAGGTCACTGACTTAGAAATTTCCGTATTTGGAAAAGTTAACGCTCAGTTTATGCTTTAATATTCCATACATGCATTTGTAACAACATCCCGCATCATTCTACAGAAAGACCATGGTGCTCACTAACCCCAACGTTATTACAAGCTCCTTATATACTGTACATGTACTATCAAACTGCTCCAGGCGGGAAATTTTGCTCCCCGGAGCTCTTGTGTTTATTTACAAGTGTTATTGTGTTGCTGGGTCTGTTGCAACATTGAGTTGGATTACTTGACCGTTCACCCCTAAATAACTGGTATGGATTTTGATACGTTAATTTTCCTACAAATCTACCGGTAATTGTCACAAAATTATTTTCAGACTAGTCCATTTATGAAATGGGGATGTGTTTTTGCTGAAAAATATGAAAATTACTTGCAAAAAGTGTAGATTCTGATGAGATGGCTCGTCACAAGCCAGCTATCTGGATCTACACTGTTTGCCAACACCGCTATAGAGGTCTGTAGTGTTGAACAGGTTAACCGTCTTGTCTCTCATTTCACTGATGTTTCTAAAGAACTTAAATGTGGCTGTGCCTGGAGAAATGGGGATTATTGCATTTCTCGTCAGTAGATGTTCTAGCACAGTTCTTGCGGTGGTTGGTTGGGAGCATGAGATGCACAGCTCCAGATAAGCTTTGTGTCTAAAGATTATTGTACCCCCTGATTTCAATTTAAATGCGATTTTATTTTCATGCGCCCGTTTGGAAAACGGGACATATTATGGTATGGCATTGTCTGTCTGTCCGTTAACTTTTTTTGGACCACTAACTTTGTGTAATCAACACCTCCCACAGTTTTCAACCAATCATTTTGAAACTTCACACATGCCGAAAAATTAATTTTTATCACGTTTTTAACTTAGTCATTTTTCCACACTTTTCTGCATATTGGGGTGCCAAATTTGTGTAATCAACTCCTCCCACACTTTTCAACCAATCATTCTGACACTTCACACATGCATTCTAAACACATTGAAGATGTACACATCACCTTTTCATGTGGAAAAAATTATTTTTGACAAAAATATCGCCTTTTTTAACTTGCTCATTTTTTTTACACTTTTCTACTACATTATGCTGACTCCATGCCCAAGCTGCAGGTCAAATACTGTAATACTGTATGTCCTCAAATCATTCTGACATATACTCGACAGGCGTATATTGTGACCTCAGACAGTCTTGTTACAAATGGATTATTGATTTTCTTCATTATTATTATTTCTTCATTATTAAATAGGGAACAAATTATCAAAACAAATTTAAACATTCACTTATTCAAATGTTGCTTTTTGCTGCTCAACTAAGTACATTTTCAACTTTATTACAGTATTTCCACTACTCAATTTGAAAATCATTGCTTATTTTCACATTGCTGTGAGTATTTTGTACTCATGCTGTTGATAATCAATGCGTATTTAGTTACAATAAGTGTTTAACTCTTTGCATGCTAGCAGCGAAAATTTCCGCCAAACGAATTAGGAGTACCTATATATGGAAGGGGATATCTGCCACTACATTGCATGCTGCTTCATGACAATGCCTTCGACCATTGTTACATGTCATCCTGCACTGCGGCTACTCGTTACTGCTTAATGACAACTCCAGCGTGCATTATTACATTTCACATTGCATACCTCGATTGGCTATTTGACATTGTTACATGTCATCCTGCATCTTGGCTATACAATACTGCTTAATGACAACTCCATCTTGCATTATTACATTGCATATTGCATACCTCGATTGGCTATTTGACATTGTTACATGCCATATTCTGCCATGTGTCATTCTGCTTACTGCTTGCTGGGATGCGTATATGACTATATGAATTCCGCCGAATGACGCATGCAAGCACACAGAATGGCCCATGTCAGAATATGAAATGGCCGAATGAGGGATGCCAGCATCGCAGTAAGCAGTAGGCCAAATGAAACATCGCAAAATGTGCAACGCCCCCTGTTGTCATAATGGGAACACTTCCATTATGACGCCAGGTGGCGCCCCAAAATAAGTAGTTACCCCCCTTCATAACCATAATCTCCATTTGCAAACATGAACACCTATTTATATTGGTAAGCATTTTTAGCGCGCCTTCCGAAGGAGTGAGTGCTTATGGCATACCTTCGGCGTCGTAAGCGTCCGTCCGTCCGTCCGTCTGTCCGTCCGTCCGTCTTCAAAAATTAGAAACCTGAACGCTCTGGTAAATACACTTCCTTGCCGCCCCTTCTAAGCCCAGGGTCAAGGTCACATACTCTGTGCATCCCGAAACCTTAAATATGAAGCAGATCCAAGCAAGGAAACAGAAAATATAGGCCATTTACCCGAATGTTAAGGTTTCGGGATGCACAAAGTATGTGACCTTGACCCCGGGCCTAGAAGGGGCTGCACGGACGTGGATTTGTCACAGGGCGTTAGAGGACCCTTAGAGCAATGTGTGTGTGAAATATGAAGCAGATCTAAGCAAGGAAACAGAAAATATAGGCCATTTACGCAAGTGTTACGGTTTCGGGATGCACAAAGTATGTGACCTTGACCCCGGGCTTAGAAGGGGTGGCACAGACATGGATTTGTCACAGGGCAGTAGAGGACCCTTGAAGCAATGTGTGTGTGAAATATGAAGCAGATCCAAGCAAGGAAACAGAAAATATAGGCCATTTACCCAAGCGTTACGGTTTCGGGATGCACAAAGTATGTGACCTTGACCCTGGGCTTAGAAATGGTGGCACTGATGTGGATTTGTCACAGGGCAGTATAGGACACTTGCAGCAATGCGTGTGTAAAATATGAAGCAGATCCAAGCAAGGAAATAGGCCATTTACCCGAGCGTTAATGTTTCGGAATGCACAAAGTATGTGACCTTGAACCTGGGCTTAGAAGGGGTGGCATGGACGTGGAGATGGCGGTAGAGAACCATTGGAGCAATATGTGTGTGAAATATAAAGCAAATCCAAGCAAACATTTACCAGAGCGTTAAGGTTTCTAATTTTTGGAGACGGACGGACGGACGGATGCACCTACGAATGGATACTTGTTGGGTTTTTACTGTATAAAAAATACACAAAAATACACAACACTAACCCTAACCCTACCCAATAAGACCCCTAAAAAGCTTGCCCAACACACGAGAGGGCATATGTTGGGTACTTTTGCACCCAACGAGTGCCCTCTCGTGTGCCCGGACGCACGTTCTTACAGTACTATACTTATGTGGCTTATCACATGTTAAATATTAGCCACATAAAACGATTTTTAGCCACATAAAAGGATTTTTTAGGTGGCTAATTGTAACCAACCCTATCCTTTACCAAGTCCATAACCCTGTGGGGCTAGCCACATAAGTACCCTAATGTGTGCCCGGACAGACAGACGGACGGACGCCTACAACGCCGAGAGACCAGAGACCTGATTCGACCCTGTTGTTTGGCTTTCTTGTATGAGAGTTGAATCTGGTTATACCCCTTATAAGAGTATTCCTGTTGGTATTACTTGTAGGGGAATGGGCCAATTGACTTTGGTGTGGTATGGACCTGGCACCAGGTCAGGTTATTCTGATTTCAGGGCTGAATATATATTTATTTTTATGTAAATATTCTGTTCTGATGTTCAGAATTTTCCCCCAATGCAGCATGTTAAATACGGGATCAAACCCATTGGCCCGGCCTTAAATGACCTTAGCTGTTGATAGCAATAAATCAAATCTAGCACAGTTTTGCAGTCTGATAGAGATATATACTGTTTGTTAGCAGCAGTACAGGTGATTTATTGACTGAATGACAAACAGTATAGGGCCTGATCAGACTACATGGGTACACAGGTGGAAGACTCGGACCTATGACACCAAAAAAATGCCTATTAAAAAAATCCCATTACCCCACCCACTTGGTCTCGTACATTACCATCTTCTATTTATAGAAGGTTGGTATAAATATGGCTATTATAGAAAGAGCCATCTCTTTTCCGATTCACACAGAACACAATAAACATCGATTAAATGTATGAAATATGTCTCTGGCAATCGATAAAGGTATTAGGTGTGTGAATATACTCACTTCAAATCGCTGTTTCAAGTATTTATTGAGTTATTCGCGTTTTGATTACCCCATCCAAAGCAAAGGTTGCTTGTACGAAAGAATCTCACACAGAATCGGAGGCCGTCCGGCGTGGATTATCGGTCATATTTGGCCGATAGCTGATCGCCAGCTCAAACTAAAGTGGTGCACCATGACCATATACATTATAAACTCCAACCATACAAAGTTCGTCCAATTGTGATCGTTCACCGATCTAAAAAACACTTGTTGTTTGTCTAATTTCGTTCATTATCTGGAACCGAGTCAATGCACCATCTTCCATAATACAACCGGAAGCGTCTATGTAAAGACCATCTCTGATTGGCTAAATCTAAACTGTAATGACGTCATTCAACCTATTTCGAGATTCCGGAAGACATAATCTGATAGTACGCGAATCATGAATGAAAGTAGAAAAAGGTGTTTTTTAGATCGGTGAACGATCACAATTGGACGAACTTTGTATGGTTGGAGTTGCTAATGTATATGGTCATGGTGCACCACTTTAGTTTGAGCTGGCGATCAGTTATTGGTCAAATATGACCGATAATCCACGCCGGACGGCCTCCGATTCTGTGTGAGATTCTTTCGTACACGCATATTTCGCTTTGGATGGGGTATACAAAATGCGAATAACTGAATAAATGCTGGAAAGAGCGATTTGAAGTGAATATATTCACACACCTAATACCTTTATCGATTGCCAGCGACAGAAATCATACATTTAATCGATGTGTATTGTGTTTGTGCGAGTCGGAAACGAGATGGCTCTTTCTATAATGGCCACAATGTTATCCACCTTTCTTTATATAAGATGGTAATGTCGACCAAGTGGGTGGGTATGGATAATAGGCATTTTTTTGGTGTCATAGGTCCGAGTCTTCCACCTGTGCGTGGGTACACCAGTTGCATAACCCAAATACCCCATTTCTCCAGTCACGTATTTGTCCATTAAAATAATGAATATTAGAATGTTTTTTCCATTTTGTATTTTCATTGGAGTATAACACTAGGCTAGTAATTTCCAATAACCTAAAGCACATTTAATACATATTATTATACCCCCAGCAACGAGTTGTGGGGGGGGGGGTATACTGGAGTCAGGTTGTCCGAGTTTACAAATGGATACATATGTGGCTAGGAGAACAATATACAATTATTGTCTTTTGAGGAGGACATTTTTTTTTCGGCCGGATATTTTTGAAAAAATATTTTAAAATTTAAAAAGCATTTTTTCTTCAATAATTATTGAAAATTGTGTGAAACCAAAAAAAGTGAACTATTTTTTTTCGGCCGGATATTTTGAAAAAAATATTGGCCAGAAATATTTTAATATGGGGCCAAAAAGTGTCATATAATAAAACAATTATTGTCTTTTGAGTCGGTGTACATAAGATTTACGGACCTTCGAAAAGTGATGTTCACCTCCGCCTTCGGCATCGGTGAACATCACTTTTCTCGGGTCAGTAAATCTTATGTACACCTCCTCAAAAGACAATAATTGTATAATTGTAATATTCTATTGTTCCGTGATTTTATGTGGCTAAAAATGGGTTTATGTGGCTACAGAACAATTAGGGATGAACAAAGGATAAGGTTAGGGTTAGCCACATAAGTATCCGTTTGTAGGAACGTCCGTCCGTCCATCCGTCCGCCCTGACGGTACTATACTTATGTGGCTAGCCCCACAGGGTTATGGACTTAGTAAAGGTTAGGGTTGGTTACAATTAGCCACCTAAAAATTCCTTTTATGTGGCTAAAAATCCTTTTATGTGGCTAATATTTAACATGTGATAAGCCACATAAGTATAGTACCGTAAGAACGTCCGTCCGTCCGTGCGTGCGTCCGTCCGTCCGTCTGTCACTAAGCTTAACATCAGAGAAATATTGTTATAACTTCTATTTCCTTCATCTAATGTGTTTAATATTTCACACATGCATTCCTGTAAGGCTTTACTACCATGCTGTGCCAAATCCACGGCCGTCCAAAACCCGCTGATCCCAAGGTCAAGGTCAAATACTTAGTCTCTTTACAAAACTTAACATCAGAGAAATATTGTTATAACTTCTATTTCCTTCATCTAAAATGCTTAATATTTCACACATGCATTCCTGTAAGGCTCTACTACCATGCTGTGCCAACTCCACGACCATCCAACCCCCGCTGATCCCAAGGTCAAGGTCAAATACTTGGTCTCTTTACAAAACTTAACATCAGAGAAATATGTTATAACTTCTATTTCCTTCATCTAAAATGCTTAATATTTCACACATGCATTCTTGTAAGGCTCTACTACCATACTGTGCCAAATCCACGACCGTCCAACCCCCGCTGATCCCAAGGTCAAGGTCAAATACTTGGTCTCTTTACAAAACTTAACATTAGAGGAATAAGTTATAACTTCTATTTCCTTCATTGAAAATTCTTAATATTTCACTCGTGCATTCCGCTTAGGTTGTATTAGCATGCTGTGACAAATATATGACCGTCCAACCCCCGCTGATCCCAAGGTCAAGGTCAAATACTTGGTCTCTTTACAAAACTTAACATCAGAGAAATAAGTTATAACTTCTATTTCCTTCATTGAAAATTCTTAATATTTCACTCGTGCATTCCTCTAAGGCTCTACTATCATACTTTGACAAATTCCCGCTGATCTCGAGGTCAAGGTCACATAATTAGTCTCTTTACAAAACTTAACATCAGAGAAATTGGTTATAACTTCTATTTCTTTGCTCGGATCTGCTTCACATTTCACACACGCATTGTTCCAATGGACCTCTACCACCCTGTGACAAATTCATGTTCATGCCACTCCTGCTAAGCCCAGAGTCACGGTCAGAAGCCCACACACTTGGAAATTTTTACATATTTTAGGGGTACCTGGGTCCACGCGGAGGGTATTCCGTAAGCCTCGCTTACTGACCAATCTAGTTACCTCTGGTTACGGCCCTGGGGGCCGTTTCATTAAACTTTGTACGACTCAAATGATCGCAAGTGCAAATTTAGGATCGTCTGGAAATTTCAATTGATGGATTTACATTTATTGAACAAAGGCATTCAATAAATGCAAATCCAATAATTGTGTACAGGAAAAAGGTGTTAATGTGAAATTTACAGACTATCATAATTTTGCACTTCCGAACATTTTAGTCGTACACAGTTTAGTGAAACGGCCCCCTGGTTACAAGTTTTATTTGTAGAATACAAAAATGTTTTGTCTAGTAACTGGCGCAAATTCACTAGATGAAAATGTGTTTATGCAGTATCTTCTTTGTATGTCTAAATGGGCCATCGTCATGAATATTCTGCAACCATATTAACCCTAAATATTCGGACACAATTTGCTTTTGGAAACCCCTATTAATATTAAATAGGGGTTTCAAAAAACAAATTATGTCCAAATACATTGTTATTGTGATTAGACTACTACTGCCATAATAACCCTACATATTGGCACGCTCACTGTTGTTGGGAAACCTTATATATTATATGTTTCCTCCAAATAAATGGTGTCCAAATATTTAGGGTTATTACGGTACTTCAACGTGAAACATTTTACGCCGGCGTGGATTTTGCCACGACATTGTTTCAGACTGTGCGCCGCAGAACCTGGCCCGACTGTTCCCACATCTGTATGGCCAGGACAACTGGCCCGGTCAGGCTTACACCTTCGACCTCGAGACCATAGAGCAGTACAGCTTTAACGGGACACTGTACAACGCTGCGGATGTCAACCTCACCTTCCAACCCCCACACAATGGTTTGTATTACTTGTTGGGTGTCAACTACTGAATAACCCTAAATATTCTGGCATTTCTTTGTGAGGTCAACTACCGTAATAACCCTAAATATTCCTTGACAACTTTAAATATTTCAATACATTAGACTTGCGGACAAATGCCACACATCAATGCTGCCCTTAATATGGCCTTGATCTTTTGACCTTCATAAATGTGCTTGTGAACACTTATCACTTTGGTTAATTAACTTTGCCACAGTTTTTCCAATCTGCCACCGGGGTTATTCGTGTGCCGACAGGCCACATTTCCTTATTATGAGAAAAAATGGAAAATAGAAAATAAACAGCAGACGACACAATTTAATTCAGCAGTGTAAGGGCTAAACATTGCTTTGTTGTGGGAAAGCAGCTATTTTAATGTTTCCCAGAATAAATTGTGTCCAAATATTTAGGGTTACTACGGTAGCTTGTATCAGAATGATATGTTACTACTGTCTGTTCCACGTTTTGCTGCCAACGAACTTTTGGCTATTAAACACATTAAAACTAAAACATATTTTAAAGTAAGTACTTTTTCATCAATAACAAAAAAGTCACCCTCCCAAAAAAAATTGTGTTTGATAAATTCCCATCAAATATTGATTTTATTGCGAAAAAATGATTTTCCTATGGGAATTTAATATGGGGAGTCAATTTCCAAAACTTTTCGTTTTTTGAAGAAAAAATATGGAAATTGACTCCGAAACTTGGCGAGATAGCTTGAAAATGATGTAACTAAGAAAACAAAAGTTAGATTTTGAAAATCGGTCCACAAATAAAAGAAATATTTTAAAAAAATATATTGTTGCCCCCCCCTTGCAAAATGAACACTTACTGTTCATGAACTGTTCATATATTATTCATGCAAACTTCAAGAACCTGATTCATGAACAATTCATGGGATGTGCATAAAGATAAAATGGCACACATTCTTGAAATGTTCTTAAATATTTTAGTTCATGAACTTGTATAGATTCATGAACAGTTCATGAAAAATAGTTCATGAAAAGTAGTTCATGAACTGTTCATGAACAGTTCCCAACCCCAAAAAATATTGGACGTAAAAAGTTCATGAACTGTTTAATTACTGTAAATTCATGAAATGTTCTTGAATTTTTTTTTTTATATGAACTGTTCATGAACTTTTCCCAATCCAAATCCATTGTGCCATTTTATCTTCACGAAATGTACTTGAACCATTCAAGAACTACTGTTCAAGAACAGTTCAAAAACTATAGTTCACAAACTGTTCATGAACATTTCCCAATCCAAAAAAATATTGGATGTAAAAAGTTCACGAACTGTTCAATTCCGCCTGAGAAGCGGAGCCACCTGGAATATATGATGACTGTAGGTGTTACAGTGGAAAAAACTTTAATAGGTGAACCAAAACTGTGAAGGACACACGGACAGACAGGTGCAAAACATAATGCCCCCTGACATTGGGGCATAATAAAAATAACTTGAACTAGAATTAACTCTTAATGTAAATGTATCCAATGGGATACAAGTCTGCGGCCGGCTTCACTTTCATATTTCAGTTCATGTTTTTTTAGCCTCTTTTTTTTCTCTGCGTAAGTCTTCAGTTCAAGGACAAGTCCATTTGACAAGGTTTTTATGTTTGTGAATGTCCTTGATGCAACGCAACGTCTTGTGTAGTCAGGTCCAGAGACTGGCAGTATGGGCCGGGATAATCCATGCTCGTCTTTCACTGCTGTAAAAATATATGAAATTGTGTGGCAGAGAGACTTAGTGCAAGGGCGACGGAAGTAGGAAAAGAAAGTGGGTTACAGGTATTAATGGCACCCACAGCCCCTCATAATTAGTGCCTGTGGCTGGAGAAATGGGCTTATTGGTTTTGTGTCTAGTGTAGATCCAGATCAGCCTGTGCATTCGCACTGCTCACAAATCCCATAAGCCCCATTTCTCCATTCACAGCTACAAATGAGGATATATAATTGCAAGTTATTTTTTTGTTACCTATGACAATGTTTCATTGCCTCCAAAATAAAACAATTTGCTTTAAAAAATAAAATACATGTTGCAAAACAACATTTAATGATTTATGTAAATATTTTAAAAGAATAGGAAAGTAAACTTTAAATTCACTTAAAATACCATTTGTGAACTTCGGTGTGCATAAATTATGCATATTTAGTTTATACCCAACTGAAATATCACGAAATTTGGGTTCCGGTAACATCGATTGGAAAAAGTTTCAAAAGGACGAAACTACGTAGGTACGAAATCGCGGAAATTCTCCGAGATATTTACAATTGTTTTTTACGTTTTTGGACAATAGAGTTAGCCAAATCTGATTGAAATAAATAATTAATAATGTAATAAACATTATTAGTTCTCGGCATCAAAGGATTCCATCAGAATACATGTATATCGATTTCGTACGTAAATCGTGAAACAAAAGTTTTGCGCTTTTCGTCGAAGCAGAAAGTTGCAATCATCGGCCTTTCAGATGGCAATTTAATGATAATTTCAACCGTTTAAACCTAATATTTGTGACAGAAAACATCAATAAACTACAGTTAAGATACTTACCTTAAATTTACAACATGTCTGGAACAATCAACGCTTTGTAGATCGAACTGTTGATAGATTTTCTCAACCAGGTATAGCGTGAATAGGATTTCAATTTTCCAAAATGGCGCCGACTTGTGAGTGGACAGAATTTGCGCGGAGGGGTACATTTGAAAATTGAATGCGAAGCTCAATATTAGGTTACGAAACACAATTTTGGTATCAAATAAAAGATCATTCTTTGTAGTTTTCATACATATATGCATAATATGGATAATTTAATGATTTGATGGGCGACGAAGCCGTAACTTTGGGGATTATTTACGTCGCGTAGGAAGCCCGTAGATCCTCGCGTGAATCTCCATGACCCCTGACCTCTGCGCGGAATTCCGCAAAACAATGCAGAATTTCTCACAGAGTTTATTTCTACTGATTTTTTCTCATATTTCCAAACTAAGATATTTGCGACCGATGTGAGAGTATGATGCATTATAGATTAATCTTTCAGTACATAGGAACTTTTAGCATACTTTAATT
This sequence comes from Conchocele bisecta, assembly GCA_029237695.1. NCBI lineage: Eukaryota > Metazoa > Mollusca > Bivalvia > Lucinida > Thyasiridae > Conchocele > Conchocele bisecta. The sequence continues at coordinate 107,995,006 of CM055266.1, forward strand.
CACATTGGAATACTGAACATTCAACAATAATAACATTTTTTTCATGGAAGCTAGTACATGTAAAGATATATTAACATCTGTTTCAATTCTCTACAATCAATTTAATACTTTGTAATATAACATACATGTATATTCACGCATGTAGTTCATTTTATCACTTTAACGTGGACAACCTTTAATTTGCTCATGAATAGTTCTTAAATTGATTGTTTAAAAACAATTCATGAACTATGCAGTTAGATAATACAATTCATGAAATGGACAATTGATTGCTCTTTGTACATGTTCATGAACAGTTCAAGGATTTTGTTACATTCTTCAAAAGCTCATGAATAGTTCTTAAATTGATTGAAACAATCATGAACTATTTAATGACACGTTCATGAAATGGTCATGATTTCTCTTTGTATGTTCATGAACGTTCAAGGATTTTGTTACAGCTTCATGAATGGTCTTAAATGATTGTTTAAGAACAATTCATGAACTATTTAATGATACTACAGTTCATGAAATGGTCATGATTGCTCTTTGTACATGTTCATGAACAGTTCAAGGATTTTGTTGCATTCTTCAAAAGCTGATGAATAGTTCTTAACTTGATTGAATAAAATGTTTTAGAACAATTCATGAACTATTTAATGATAATACAGTTCATGAAATGGTCATGAATGATCTTTGTACATGTTCATGAACAGTTCAAGTATTTTGTTACATTCTTCAAAAGCTCATGAATAGTTCTTAAATTGATTGTTTAACATGCTTAAGAACAATTCATGAACTATTTAATGATACTACAGTTCATGAAATGGTCATGAATGCTCTTTGTACATGTTCATGAACAGTTCAAGTATTCTTCAAAAGTTCATGAACAGTTCATGGACATATGTCAAGGACTGTTTATGTACAAAATTTCATGAACATAAATTATGAACTTTTAATAACCAGTTCATGAACTATCCTTAAATGTTTTGAATATTTGATGGAATTTCATCAAATAATTTTTTTTGGGGAGGGTGACTTTTTTGTTATTGATAAAAAAGTACATACTTTTAACTACTTTTTGGATTTAATGTGTGTAATAGCCAAAAATTTGTCGGCAGCAAAACGTGGAACAGACAGTAGACCAGTTAGTGTAGCATGATCTGTATATAGTCTATATGTGACACGCCGCTATGATTAAATGGGGCATATTGTGTTTGCGATCAGTGTAGTCCCAGATCAGCCTGCACATCTGCGCAATCAGATCAGGGCCTACACTGAATGGAAGAATCAAGAACTACACATCCGTATCAGGGGGTCGTTTCACTAAACTTCAATTTGTACGACTAAAATGTTCGTAAGTGCTAATTTAGGATTGTCTGGAAATTTCAATTGATGGATTTACATTTATTGAGCATAGGCTGCATATGCAGCCTATGCTCAATAAATGTGAATCCAATAATTGTTTACACGAAAACATAGTTAATGTGAAATTTACAGACTATCATAATTTTGCACTTACGCACATTTTAGTCGAACAAAGTTCAATGAAACGGCCCTAAGGCTCATAAGTGTGCAAGTTGATCAGGAGCCACATTGATGGGGCCGCCGGCTTACAAAAACATCCAAGCAACATTTACAACAATTCTGGGTATTGATCCCCTTCTATGCTTGATCATTCACGTCAATTCCGCGCTAATCATTATACTGACGCCATGCACGTCAGAAGGCAGCTGACATTGGGGCCGCGATGCCTCCTCGTAAAAAAATGGTCTGCCCCCCAGAAAATTTTGAAAACCAGACGCTATTTAGTCTTTTAATATTAGGGCCACACAAGCTCCACCCAGTTTGGCAAAATATTGGGGCCGCCATGCCAAAATACTGGGGCCGCGGCACCAGAATATTGGGGCCTCGACTGTTGCCCCTGCAGCCCCAGCTGCGACGCCTCTGGACGCAAGTATTACTGCCCATAGGACTGATTGGCGAACAGCATATGCCCAGATCAGGCTGCACATATACCCAGACTGATCTGGGACTATGCTGGTTGTAAATGTTGGAATATACAAGCTTATTTTATCTGTTATAAAGACAAATAACACCAGGTTGCTAACATGGTATTGTGCATATTTGCACCACAGCTAATTATATATTATGCACCTGTGTCAAAGGCTTCACATCCAATAAGCACTGGATTCCTGGTGAATTTCCATTCAGCTACATGCAGAAGATGCTGCATAAGCTCATTTTCGTCTAGTAATTTCTTGCTTCGGTTACTAGACGAGAAATGTGTTTATGAAATTTCTCTTAGTAGAGCTGATTGTCATCTCATCAGGAAACCAATGCAATTTTTGATGTGAATCATTTATGCTGGTGCGGAATGCAGTATCGGTGCTTACCTCAGCTACATGTAGAAGGATGTAAGATGAGCTGGGTGTGTCTGGGAATCTAGATTACTGTCACTTCCTGCTCTATACAGCTGGAGAATATGTGTGCACTGACATGAACATAAATTGACATACATTGTAGTTGGTATAATCTGCAAAATTTGCATAGTGTTCAAGGGCGTCATCAGGGGAGGTTCAATGGGGGAGGTTCGTACGAAGCCCGCTTTTTTGGAGCCAGCAGGATTTTGTTTATATAAATTACTGTCTGTTCCACGTTTTATTGCCGACAAACTTTTAGCTATTAAACACATTAAATCTAAAAAATATTTAATTGTAAGTACTTTTTCATCAACATTTTATTTGATGAAATTCCGTAAAATATTTATTTTATTGTGAAAAACAATTTCTATGGGAGTTACCAATGGGGCTAAAAATAGAGAGAAAAAAATTCGCAATAAAATCATTATTTGATGGAATTTCATCAAACAAACATATTTGTGGAGGGTGACTTTTTTGTTATCGATTAAAAAATGTTTTTTAAATTTAATATGTGTAATAGCCAGAAAAACGTGGAACATACAGTAGGTCTGCACTAGCTATGTTCAGTGCATGAATGAGCAGACATTATAGTATTCAAATGCCCTACTAACAATATACTGTCAAGCGGCGCCAAATGTATTGCAATATGCTAATTTTCAGAAATACACTTTTTAAATAGACCCAAAACTCTTCCCAGGAGCTATTTGTTGTAAAAACATACCCAACTGCATCATTTGGCTTCTAGAAATCAAGATCTGTCTGGGACGGTGAAGCAACCCCTGGACCCCTTACAGATTTTGGTTGCTTCACAGCTACAAGTCAAACCCCCTTTTTCAATGATACTCGTGATACCCACCACAGGTGACAGTATCGGGATAAGATTTCCATCAAGATCAGTTTCAAAAAAAAAAAAAAAATCCCATTTATCTATATCTTTAAAGATATAGATAAATGGGATTTTTTTATTTTATTTTTTTGGAACTGATCTTGATGGTAAATCTTATCCCGATACTGTCACCTGTGATGCTCACACTGTTTATTCATCAGGGGGCCGCTTCACTAAACTTCATTCAACTAAAATGTTTGTTAGTGCAAAATTTCACATTAACAATGTTTTCTTGTAAACAATTATCGGGTTTACATTTATTGAGCATAGGCTGCATGCAGCCTATATGCTCAATAAATGCAAATCCATAAATTTAAATTTCCAGACGATCCTAAATTTGCACTTACAAACATTTTAGTCGTACAAAGTTTAGTGAAACGGCTCCCAGGTGGTGTTGGACTTTCAGATGAGATTTGAAACTAAGGTCCCGTCCCTAAGTGTGGCTGTGACTGGAGAAATGGGGCTTATGATATTTGTGACTAGTGTATCTCCTGATCAAATAGCAAACTCCTGTAGCCTGATAACGATCTATATTGCTTGTTAGAAGCATGACAGGTGTTTCATCGATGGAATGGCGAACAGTGCAGATCCTGATCAGACTGTGTGGATGCACAGCACAGGCTGATCTGAATCTACACTGGTCACAAAACCCATAAGCCCAATTTCTCCAATCTCAGCCACAAATGACCTTAGCTGTTGTGGGACGTTAAACCCATTCACATGTTATGCCCCCGCCACCGAATTGTGAGGGAGCCATATAGTGTTACCGGCATTCGTACGTCCCGTCCGTCCGTCTGTCCATCCTGAATCCATGACACTCATGTAAATGTCTTATAATTTATGTTTCCTTACACGGATCTACTTGCTATTTCTCACACGCATTTCTGTAATGGTCCTCTACTGCCCTGTGACAAATCCACAATCATCACGCCCTGCTAAGCCCAGGATCATGGTCATACAGTGATACTTGGTTCGTTCAAAACCTTAAGGCTCGGGTAAATTTCTTATAATTTCTGTTTCCTTACACAGAGCTGCTATTTCACACATACATTGCTCTAACGGTCATCAACTGCTCGGCGCCAAATTCACGATCGTCCCGCATTATTTCATGATAATCAGCTAACTCTGTTAACCCTGTCACCACTACACGGGTGAGAAACCACCAGACCTTCCCAATATTGTGTATGTGGAAAGCTGTCCGGTGGCAACTTCCGTGAAAGTCCGGTGGCCCAAAAACTTTGTAAACAAGGTGAGTACGAGTGACATTTTTATATTTATTTCATACACGTGGGCCCTTTCTCGAAAATCGGGCTCTGTTCTGCAGTAGATATATATGTCTTCTTTGTGTACAAAGTGATTTTGGCACGAATTTATGTAATTTGTAGAAGTTGGAACTGTTCTACGATGGTAGGTCGGTCCGAGTTGCACGTGGTGTTTCATATTTGAACTAAGTTTCCCAATATATTTACGAATTTCGACACCCTGTCCGGTGTATACAACACAAGAACCCCCTTAACATCGGTCCTGACGAAAAACAATCACCGATTTACACGGTATTTCAAAGTTACGGCCATTTTTTCCGTAGTGAAAGTCTGGTGGAAACGGTGAATGTCTGGTGGCAATGGGATTTCACCAGTGACAGCATTTAATCGCCCTGTGTCTGGTTTGTTTGGGTTTAATGGCCAATCATTTACCAGGGTCATCTAAGGCCGGGTCAATGGGTTCATACTGAGCCCACTTATTATCTATGGAATAGACAACGGTGCCAAAATCAGAGCTCAAATGACGATACATTGTATTTAGAAAAGCTACATATCCAGCTATGAATTGAGAACTTGTATGATGTGTTGCCAGGCGCGCGACACACCGAATCACTTAGCAACCTCCCAAGCGCAGTAAAGTTCATCTACATGTACATGGTGTACCGAGCTGACACTATCGGTACTATTCTTGCTGCTTTTAAAATGACCAATAAGCTAATACCCCAATTCAGCTCTCATGACGAGGTAACGGCCGACCCAGATAGTAAAATGTTATCTGGGGGTCAAACCAGATAAATGGAGGTCGCTATATGACGGAGTACTTACCGTTAATGTATCCCTTCCACCCAGCGTGCAGTTTATGTGGTAGTGGATCGCCTGACTTGTTTTGTAGTCTGTTATGTTAGTTATGTAGTATTTTCATAATTTTGTTCTTCTAAAATCATGATTAGAAATAATGACCATTTACACGTTATTCCAAAGTTACGGCCATTTTTTCCAAAGTGAAAGTCTGGTGGGAACGGTGAACGTCTGGTGGCAATGTGATTACACCAGTGACAACATTTAATCACCCTGTGCTATCGGTTATATTCGCTAGGGTATGTGAAACATAAATTGACATATTCGGAGGAATGGAAAATTCAGTGATACAGCGAATTTATTACAAGCTCGAGTCGGATTTTAAACCCCATAAAACCCAGGAAAAAGCATTTCAAGACATTTGTATTTCAATTTTTTTTCCGGGGGAGCATGCCCCCAGATCCCCCTAGCAAACTCGGTCCACTGCGTGCACCTCGACAACTCCCCCACCACCCCCCCCCCACCCCTGTTCTCAGAAACCTAGATCCGCGCCTGTCATGGGCCCAGAAGAACGACCACATTGATAGATGACTGAATCGACAGACAGAATGGCAACTTCAACTTCCTATGACATCAACAAAATATTAACATATTCTATGAAGCATAAGAGGAATGACAACTTGGTCACACCATGTGATCGAAGAAATTCTTTTTTCTCGAGTCCAGCGAACAAGTCTACTCATATGCTGCCAGAGTTGAGATGTCACTCAGTCGGCTATTAGGTGCTGTGCGGATTTTATTTTGGTCAATGTTTATTATAAAATGGTTGATGGATAGCACTTTGTGAACATATTGTAAATAGCAAATGAATGTTGTCGCCTTTGTGTTTCTATTACTGTAGAAAAATATTGACTGCTATCATTAATAATAAGTTGGCATTAACACTTTAAACGCAGTTGGCATGTTTATAACATTCCGAAAAACAAACTTTGCTGTTGTTGTTATTGCTGTCGGTAAATAAGATATCCCACGCTAATTTTTCATGACACCCACATCACCTCGCTGGCTTAACTCTTTCGCTGCCAAATTGTTTCAAGAAACATGATTTTGGTTCTGCATGTTTTTTTTTTCTAAGCTCAAGTATTTCAGGTAAAGTGCATGTACTATCTAGGTTTTGAACTTTGCAATGTAACGTAAGGTAGAACAAGTTAGAATCGGAAAATCACTGGGTCTTATTGGACGGTGGTAAACATAGGAGAAGTATCTTTATACTCCGTGGGCAGGTTGTCTGTTTTATCAGGAAACTTTACACGATCGTGAACTGGTAGACCAATGGATCAGTGCTTGTACCTAGATACGTCTTTACGGTTTCGTATGTTTCGTGCAAGCTTGCGGTGGTTTTACTCCCGGCACTCGGGCTTTCCTCCACCTGCAAACACAGGCCACGACCGGCCGCCGGCCGCTTTGTTGGTTCCCAGCTAGCAATCTACATGGGACACATATGGGCGTGCGTGCTGGGTTTTGTGCTAGCATGATGGCCATGTGTATATAGCAAGCCCCATTGGTTTTTGGTTTGGCAATTTTTTCAATAGACCAGGTACATTTCTGGCGGGGCGTTCCGTGGACACTACCCTTCTTGTCTTGTGGCTTGAATGGGTGCGCCTCTGACAGGCGGGCAATACGGAATACATAAATATGGTAGCAAAGAAAATCGATTCTGAAATTGGTGTTCCGGCCACTCCTGCGCATTCCTTAGTTAGCACACCCCGTTTCTTCCAACACAACTGAAAACTCCTATTTATAAGGGACACGACAATATCAGTTATGTCAATATTGGTCGAAAATTGGTGAAGTCATAGGACCTGAAGCGTGCCTACCCATGTTTCGACAAAACAAAGTCATAATTGGCACTGAATCCCATTGCCACCAGACGTTCTCCGTTTCCACCAGATTTTCACTATGGAAAAAATGGCCGTAACTATGGAATAACGTGTAAATCGGTGATTGTTTTTTGTCAGGACTGATGTTAAGATGGTTCTTGTGTTGTATACACCGGGCAGGGTGTCGAAATTCGTAAATATATTGGGAAACTTAGTTCAAATATGAAACACCACGTGCAACTCGGACAGACCTACCATCGTAGAACAGTTCCAACTTCTACAAATTACATAAATTCGTGCCAAAATCACTTTGTACACAAAGAAGACATATATATCTACTGCAGAACAGAGCCCGATTTTCGAGAAAGGGCCCACATGTATGAAATAAATATAAAAATGTCACTCGTACTCACCTTGTTTACAAAGTTTTTGGGCCACCGGACGTTCACGGAAGTTGCCACCGGACAGCTTTCCACATACACAATATTGGGAAGGTCTGGTGGTTTCCCACCCGTGCACTAAGTAACTGGAATGGATTTTGATATGTTGATTTTGCAGATCCTGACGAGACGACTCATCATGAGCTGGCTCATCTGGATCTACACTATTTGCCAATACCATTATACAGGCCTGTGGTGTGGAAAGAGTTACTAATAAACATTTTCTATCATTTCACACATTGCATTTCTAAAATCAAATTAAATCAAACATAAAACATGATCATGAGTTAATTAATTGCCATAGGCATACCATAGGCATGCCACAGCCAAGGCGACGGATGACTGACGATGCTAAAATAAATTTTATTTTCTGTTGTTCATTTTTAGCTCGCCTGCTCGAAGTGCATAAGAGCTTATGGCATACCCCCGGCGTCGTCGGCGTCGTCGGCGCCGACGGCGTCGTCGGCGTCGTCGGCGTCGTCGGCGTCGTAACATCTTATAACATCTGTTTCCTTTCATGCAACGCCTTGATATTTCATACATGCATTCCTCAGATGACCCTCTATCATGCTGTAGCAAATCCATGACCCACCACCCAACCCCTACCCCAAGGTCAAGGTCACAAACTTAGCACATTCATAAACTTAACGTTGGGAACTTGGGGTAAATTTCTTATAACATCTGTTTCCTTTCATGCAACGCCTTGATATTTCATACATGCATTCCTCAGATGACCCTCTATCATGCTGTAGCAAATCCATGACCAACCACCCAACGCTTACCCCAATGTCAAGGTCACAAACTTAGCACATTCATAAACTTAACGTTGGGGTAAATTTCTTATAACATCTGTTTCCTTTCATGCAACGCCTTGATATTTCAAACATACATTCCTCAGATGACCCTCTATCATGCTGTAGCAAAGCCATGACCCACCACCCAACCTTTACCCCAAGGTCAATGTCACAAACTTAGCACATTCATAAACTTAACATGGAGTAAATTTCTTATAACATCTGTTTCCTTTCATGCAACGCCTTGATATTTCATACGTGCGTTCCTCAGATGACCCTCTATCATGCTGTACCAAATCCATGACCCACCACCCAATGCTTACCCCAATGTCAAGGTCACAAACTTAGCACATTCATAAACTTAACGTTGGGGTAAATCTCTTATAACATATGTTTCCTTTCATGGAACGCCTTGATATTTCAGACATGCATTCCCCAGATGACCCTCTATCATGCTGTAGCAAATCCATGACCCACCACCCAGCCCTTACCCCAAGGTCAAGGTCACAAACTTAGCACATTCATAAACTTAACGTTTGGGTAAATGTCTTATAACATCTGTTTCCTTTCATGGAACGCCTTGATATTCATACATGCATTCCTCAGATGACCCTCTATCATGCTGTAGCACATCCACGACCCACCACCCAACCCTTACCCCAAGGTCAAGGTCACAACCTTAGCATGTTCATAAACTTAACGTTGGGGTAAATGTTGTGTAACTTCTGTTTATTTACAGGGAATGCCTTCATATTTTATACATGCATTCATCTGCTGACCCTCTATCATGCTGTAGCAAATCCACGATCCACCACCCAACCCTTACCCCAAGGTCAAGGTCACAAACTTAGCATGTTCGTAAACTTAACGTTGCGGTAAATGTTGTGTGACTTCTGTTTATTTACAGGGAATACCTTCATATTTCATTCATGGATTCATCTGATGATACTCGATCATGCTGTTGCAAATCCATGACCCACCGCCCATCCCTTACCCCAAGGTCAAGGTCACAAACTTAGCACATTCATAAACTTAACGTTTGGGTAAATGTTGTGTAACTTCTGTTTATTTACAGGGAATACCTTCAGATTTCATACATGCATTCATCTGATGAAGCTCTATCGTACTATAGCAAATCCATGACCCACCTCCCACCCGTTTCCCCAAGGTCAAGGTCACAAACTTAGCACATTCATATACTTAAATGTCTTATAACATCTGTTTTCTGTCATGGAACGCCTTGATATTTCATACATGCATTCCTCAGATGACCCTCTATCAAGCTGTAGCAAATCCACGACTCACCACCCAACCCTTACCCCAAGGTCAAGGTCACAAACCTAGCACATCCTTTCATGGAACACCTTGATATTTATGCTCCCCTCACCATTCGGTGGCGGGGGCATAAATATCAAGGCGTTCCATGAAAGGATGTGCGTACGTCCCGAAACCTTAACGCTCGGGTAAATGGCTTATAATTTCTGTTTCCTTGCTCGGATCTGCTTCACATTTCACACACACATTGCTCCAATGATCCTCTGCCACCCTGTGACAAATCCACATTTGTCCCGCCCCCGCTAAGCCCAGGATCAAGGTCACAGACTTGGTGCATTTCAAACCTTAATACTCAGGGTAAATGACGTTATAATTTCTGTTTCCTTGCTCGTATCTGCTTCACATTTCACACACGCATTGCTCCAATGGTCCTCTACCACTAAGCCCCCGCTAAGCCCAGGGTCAAGATCACAGACTTGGTGCATTCGAAACCTTAATGCTCAGGTAAATGGCTTATAATTTCTGTTTCCTTGCTCGGATTTGCTTCACATTTCACACACACATTGCTCCAATGGTCCTCTAGCGCCCTCTGACAAATCCACATACGTCCCGCCCCCGCTAAGCCCAGGATCAAGGTCACAGACTTGGTGCGTTCGAAACCTTAACGCTCGGGTAAATGGCTTATAATTACTGTTTCCTTGCTCGGATCTGCTTCACATTTCACACACGCATTGCTCCAATGGTCCTCTGCCACCCTATGACAAATCCACATTCGTCCCACCCCCGCTAAGCCCAGGGTCAAGGTCACAGACTTGGTGCGTTCGAAACCTTAACACTCGGGTAAATGGCTTATCATTTCTGTTTCCTTGCTCGGATCTGCTTCACATTTCCAACACGCATTGCTCCAATGGTCCTCTACCACCCTGTGACAAATCCACATTTGTCCCGCCCCCGCTAAGCCCAGGGTCAAGATCACAGACTTGGTGCGTTCGAAACCTTACTCGTCGGTAAAATGGCTTATCATTTCTGTTTCCTTGCTCGGATCTGCTTCACATTTCACACACACATTGCTCCAATGGTCCTCTAGCGCCCTCTGACAAATCCACATACGTCCCGCCTCCGCTAAGCCCAGGGTCAAGGTCACAGACTTGGTGCATTCGAAACCTTAACGCTCGGGTAAATGGCTTATCATTTCTGTTTCCTTGCTCGGATCTGCTTCACATTTCAAACACGCATTGCGCCAATGGTCCTCTACCACCCTGTGACAAATCCACATTCGTCCCGCCCCCACTAAGCCCCGGGTCAAGGTCACAGACTTGGTGCGTTTCAAACCTTAACGCTCGGGTAAATGGCTTATAATTTCTGTTTCCTTGCTTGGATCTGCTTCACATTTCACACACGCATTGCTCCAATGGTCCTCTGCCACGTTGTGACAAATCCACATTCGTCCCGCCCGCGCTAAGCCCAGGGTCAAGTTCACAGACTTGGTGCATTCGAAACCATAACGCTTGAGTAAATGGCTTATAATTTATGTTTCCTTTCTCGGATCTGCTTCACATTTCACACACACATGTCTCCAATGGTTCACTACCGCTCTGTGACAAATCCACATTCGTCCCGCCCCCGCTAAGCCCAGGGTCAAGGTCACAGACTTGGTGCGTTCGAAACCTTAACGCTTGGGTAAATGGCTTATAATATCTGTTTCCTTCCTCGGATCTGCTTCACATTTCACACACGCATTGCTCCAATGGTCCTCTGCCGCCCTGTGACAAATCCACATTCGTCCCGCCCCCGCTAAGCCCAGGATCAAGGTCACAGACTTGGTGCATTCGAAACCTTAACATTCAGTGTAAATGGCTTATAATTTGTGTTTCCTTGCTCGGATTTGCTTCACATTTCACACACGCATTGCTCCAATGGTCCTCTACTGCCCTGTGACAAATCCACATTCATCCCGCCTCCGCTAAGCCCAGGGTCAAGGTCACAGACTTGGTGCGTTCAAAACCTTAACGCTCGGGTAAATGGCTTATAATTTCTGTTTCCTTCCTCGGATCTGCTTCACATTTCACACACGCATTGCTCCAATGGTCCTCTGCCTCCCTGTGACAAATCCACGTTCATGCCGCCCCCGCTAAGCCCAGGGTCAAGGTCACAGACTTGGTGCATTCGAAACCTTAACATTCAGTTAAATGGCTTATAATTTGTGTTTCCTTGCTCGGATCTGCTTCACATTTCACACACGCATTGCTCCAATGGTTCTCTACCGCCCTGTGACAAATCCACATTCGTCCCACCCCCGCCAAATCCAGGGTCAAGGTCACAGACTTGGTGCGTTCGAAACCTTAACGCTCGAGTAAATGGCTTATAATTCTGTTTCCTTGCTCAGATCTGCTTCATATTTCACACATGCATTGCTCCAATGATCCTCTACCGCCCTGTGACAAATCCACATTCATGCCGCCCCCGCTAAGCCCAGGGTCAAGGTCACAGACTTGGTGTGTTCGAAACCTTAACTCTCGATTAAATGGCTTATAATTTAAATATGCCTAATTTTCTTTGGCTGCCAGCGGGGGCATTCGTGTGCCGACAGGCCACATTTCTAGTTCATACATGCATTCATCTGATGATCCTCTATTGTGCTACAGCAAATCCATGACCCCCACCCCCACACCCCTTTCCCCAAGCTCATAAACTTAGCACATTCATACATGCATTCCTCATGTGAATAGCTATCATACTGTAGAAAATCACCAACTTTGGGTTAAATTTTGTTTTACTTCTGTTTTCAGGGAGCGCATTGATATTTCATACATGCATTCATCTTAATAGGCTATATTATGCTATAGCAAACCCACAACCCACCTTGCACCTCTGACCCCAATGTCAAGGTCCACCGCATGCCCCTTAACCCAAGGTCAATTATATATAATATTCATGTTTTTTATGCAACTGTGCCAAGTTTGAGTGAAGGCTGCCAACAGGCGAGCTTCGTTGTCTTCTGACAACTCTTGTTATATGCCCGTTTGAAAAAACGAGACATATTATGTATGCACCTTGTACGGGCAGGCAGACGGGCTTGTCCACGTAATAACTAGAGTCCGACTTGACGGATTGTAACCAAATTCGCACTCTGTATTCTTGTCCACGCAATAACTGAAGTTCCACTTCACCGCTCGTAACCAAATTCAGTATACATGTTTATCACGGCAAGACGAAGAAGCCTATTGATTTTGAAAAAATTCTGATGACTTATCTCCCCTTGGCGACCATTTTTAATTTTCTCACTCTGTATCCTTGTCCACGCAATAACTCATGTTCTACTTCACCGGTCGTAACCAAATTCAGTATACATGTTTATCATGGCAAGACGAAGAAGCCTATTGATTTTAAAAAATTTCTGATGACTTATATTCCCTTGGCGGCCCTTTAATAACTCAAGTTCTACTTCACCGCTTGTAACCAAATGTTGTATACATGTTTATCACGGTAAGACGAAGAAGCATATTGATTTTGAAAAAAATTTGATGACTTTTCTCCCCTTGTTTATTTTCACACTGTTTCCTTGTCCACGTATTTTAACTCAAGTTCTACCTGACCGATCGTAACCAGATTCGGTATACATGTTGATCACGGCAAGATGAAGAACCCTATTAATTTTTAATTTTCGGACTTTGTATTCTTGTCCATGCAATAATAGTTCTACTTGAGCGATCTTTACCATATTCGGTACTCATGTTGATCACGGCAAGACGAAGAAGCCTATTGATTTTCATAAATTTGTAACGACTTATTGCCCCTTGGCGGACATTTTTAGCTCGAATATTCGAAGAATAAGTAGAGCTTATGTTGTCACCCCGGCGTCGGCGTCGGCATCACCATCACGCCTTGGTTAAGGTTTTTAGTCAACATGTATATGGAATACTATCGGCCCTACACCCACCATACTTGGACAACTTCATCTCCTAGTGATGTACATCAATAACCCCTGATCTATATTTGACCTTGACCTACATTTCCTCTTGAATTACTTAGTTAATTCCCCTTGGTTAAGGTTTTTAGTCAACCTTGGTTAAGGTTTTTAGTCAAGCTTGTACATGGAATACTATTGTGCATACAGACACCATACTTGGACAACCTTTTCTCATAGGGATGTACATCAATAACCCCTGGTCTATATTTGACCTTGACCTACATTTCCTCTTCAATTACTTAGTTAATTCGCCTTGGTTAAGGTTTTTAGTCAAGCTTGTATATGGAATACTCCTGGCCCTACACCTACCATACTTGGACAACTTCATCTCCTAGGGATGTACATCAGTAACCCCTGATCTATATTTGACCTTCACCTACATTTCCTCTTGAATGACTTAGTTAATTCTCTTTGGTTAAGGTTTTTAGTCAACCTTGTAGATGGAATACTCCTGGCCCTACACCAACCATACTCGGACAACTTTATCTCCTAGTGATGTACATCAGCAACCTCTGACCTATATTTCACCTTGACCTACATTTAACCTTGAATTACCTAGTTAATTCCCCTTGGTTAAGGTTTTTAGTCAACCTTGGTTAAGGTTTTTAGTCAAGCTTGTACATGCAATACTATTGTGCATACAGACACCACACTTGGACAACCTTTTCTCATAGGGATGTACATCAATAACCCCTGATCTATATTTGACCTTGACCTACATTTCCTCTTCAATTACTTAGTTAATTCTCCTTGGTTAAGGTTTTTAGTCAAGCTTGTATATGGAATACTCCTGGCCCTACACCCACCATACTTGGACAACTTCATCTCCTAGGGATGTACATCAATAACCCTTGATCTATATTTGAACCTTGACCTACATTTGACCTTGACCTACTTATTTCCTCTTGAATTACTTAGTTTAATTCTCCTTGGTTAAGGTTTTTAGTCAAGCTTGATATGGAATACTCCTGGCCCTACACCAACCATTACTTGGACAAACTTTATCTCCTAGTGATGTACATCAACAACCCCTGACCTATATTTGACTTTGACCTACATTTAACCTTGAAAATTACAACCTTAGTTTTTATTCTTGGTTAGTTTATTTTTAGTCTTGGTTAAGGTTTTTAGTCAAGCTTTGTACATGGAATACAATTGTGCATACAGACACCATACTTGGACAACCTTTTCTCATAGCGATGTACATCAATAACCCCTGATCTATATTTGACCTTGACCTACATTTCCTCTTGAATTACTTAGTTAATTCCCCTTGGTTAAGGTTTTTAGTCAAGCTTGTATATGGAATACTACTGGCTCTACACCCACCATACTTGGACAACTTCATCTCCTAGTGATGTACATCAACAACCCCTGATATATATTTCACCTTGATCTATATTTCCACTTCAATTACTTACTTAAGTCACCTTGGTTAAGGTTTTTAGTCAACCTTGGTTACGGTTTTTACTCAAGCTTGTACATGGAATACTATTGTGCATACAGACACCATACTTGGACAACCTTTTCTCATAGGGATGTACATCAATAACCCCTGATCTATATTTGACCTTCACCTACATTTCCTCTTCAATTACTTAGTTAATTCTCTTTGGTTAAGGTTTTTAGTCAACCTTGTAGATGTAATACTCCTGGCCCTACACCAACCATACTTGGACAACTTCATCTCCTAGTGATGTACATCAACAACCCCTGACCTATATTTCACCTTGACCTACATTTAACCTTGAATTAATTAGTTAATCCCCCTTGGTTAAGGTTTTTAGTCAACCTTGGTTAAGGTTTTTAGTCAAGCTTGTATATGAAATACTATTGTGCATACAGACACCATACTTGGATAACTGTTTCTCATAGGGATGTACATCAATAACCCCTGACCTATATTTTACCTTCACCTACATTTAACCTTGAATTACTTGGTTAATGTTTATAGTCAAGCTTGTATATGGAATACTCCTGGGCCTACATCAACCATACTTGGACAACGTCATCTCCTAGTGATGTACATCAATAATCCCTGACCTATATTTGACCTTGACCTACTTTTATCCTTGGATTACTTACTTATTTCCCATTGGTTAAGGTTTTTAGTCAAGCTTGTATGTGGAATACTCCTGGGCCTACAGCAACCATACTTGGAAAACTTCATCTCCTAGTGATGTACATCAATAACCCCTGACCTATATCTGTCATTGACCTACATTTAACCTTGAATTACTTACTTAATTTCCCTTGGTTAAGTTTTTAGTCAACCTTGGTTAAGGTTTGTATGCAGGCCTCAGCCACCTTATTTGTCAAGCTATGTGTACATCAACAACCCTCGTAGTCGAGCTATGCTGTTCTCATACAGCTCTTGTTAGTCAAGCTTGTACATGGAATACTATTGTGCATACAGACACCATACTTGGACAACCTTTTCTCATAGGGATGTACATCAATAACCCCTGATCTATATTTGACCTTCACCTACATTTCCTCTTCAATTACTTAGTTAATTCCCCTTGGTTAAGGTTTTTAGTCAACCTTGGTTAAGGTTTTTACTCAAGCTTGTACATGGAATACTAGTGTGCATACATACACCATACTTGGACAACCTTTTCTCATAGGGGTGTACATTAATAACCCCTGATCTATATTTGACTTTGACCTACATTTCCTCTCGAATTACTTAGTTAATTCCCCTTGGTTAAGGTTTTTAGTCAAGCTTCTATATGGAATACTACTGGCCCTACACCCACCATACTTGGACAACTTCATCCCCTAATGATGTAGATCAACAACCCCAGATCTATATTTGACCTTCACGTACATTTCCTCTTGAATTACTTAGTTAATTCTCCTTGGTTAAGGTTTTTAGTCAAGCTTGTAGATGGAATACTCTTGGCCCTACACCAACCATACTTGGACAACTTCATCTCCTAGTGATGTACATCAACAACCCCTGACCTATATTTGACCTTGACCTACATTTAAGCTTGAATTACTTAGTTAATTCCCCTTGGTTAAGGTTTTTAGTCAACCTTGGTTGAGGTTTTTAGTCAAGCTTGTACATGCAATACTATTGTGCATACAGACACCATACTCGGATAACTTTTTATGCCCCACCACGATAGTGGAGGGGGCATTTAGTGTTACCCTTGTCCGTCCCGTCCGTCCGTCCGTCCGTCCGTCACAAAACTGTAACGCTTTGGGTAAATTTGGCCTCATTTGTTATCAAAGCAATATGTGGGGCATCCGTGTTCTATGAACACATTTTCTAGTTCTCATAGGGATGTACATCAATGACCCCTGACCTATATTTTACCTTCACCTACATTTAACCTTGAATTACTTACTTATTTCCCCTTGGTTAAGGTTTGTACTCAAACTTGGTTAATGTTTATAGTCAAGCTTGTATATTGAATACTCCTGGGCCTACAGCAACCATACTTGGAAAACTTCATCTCCTAAGTGATGTACATCAATAACCCCTGACCTATATCTGACATTGACCTACATTTAACCTTTAATTACTTACTTAATTTCCCTTGGTTAAGGTTTTTAGTCAACCTTGGTTATGGTTTTTATGCAGGCCGCCGGCCACCTTGTTTGTCAAGCTATGTGTACATCGACAACCCTCATAGTCGAGCTATGCTGTTCTCCTACAGCTCTTGTTTATTTTCACACTCTGTGTTTCCTTGTCCACGCAATAACTCAAGTTCTACTTGGCCAATCGTAACCAAATTTGGTATATATGTTTATCGCTGCAACATGAAGAAGGCTATTGGTTTTCAAAACTTTCCGATGACTTACTCCCCTTGGCATCCATTTTTAATTTTTGGACTCTGTGTTCTTGTCCAACGCAATAATTCTAGTTGTAATTGACGGATCGTAACCAAATTCAGTATACATGTTTATCAAGGCAATATAAAGAATCTTATTGATTTTCAGTGACTTATCTCCCCTTGTTGACTGGCCTTGCCTCGACGGGCGTATATTGTAACCTTCGGCACTCTTGTTCAGTTTCCAATTTGTTCTCAATAAAATCATAGTTTGGCAGCACTTTAGAATCAGGTCCAATGGTGATATATTGATAGATGACTTAATTGGAAGACATTGTCATGAAATGAAATAGGACTTGTAAATTTAACATTGTAAGGTTTCAGCTTGTGAAATAGATGAGTACAGATAGCATGCTTTCAAAATGCAATGGTAGTACATGTAAATAGTTATACTAGTAGTTCATATATACATGTATATAGAATTTTTTATAAATTAATTTTGAGCGAGTGTAGCGCCCCGCCCCTTCACGTGCACATGTCTGTTTGAATGTAGCACCTCCCATAAAAACGCTTATGAATTGAGATACTACTACTTATTAATCAGTAGGCGCAACATATTTATATTTATTTCAAATTATGGCAAGTGAGATATATATATATATATACATACAATTGAGAACAGGATTAGAATTTAACTAGCTTCAGGCGCGGGTACACAGTGGGGGGGTCCAGGGGGTCCGGACCCCCACCTGCTCCCGGCAAAAAAAAAAATAATAAGAAAATCTACAATACTCGAATAGTTGGATGACTTTTTTCGTGCCCTAGGTGTCAGAAAATCGCATCCCCCCCCCCCCCGACTTTACGATTTCGCTCTTGCGGAGGTCGGCTATGCCACATTGTAATTACAGACCCCCCCCCCCCACCTGCAATTATTTCTGTGTCCGCGCCTGAGCTTTTACACTTATGTGAATTCTTCTCCTGGTGAAGATCAGCTTTACAATATGGCTAAGGAACAAATAGGTGAAATATGGTAACATTGTTTGAACAAACAAAAACTAAAATATGTAAATTCAAATATTTGTGGTGTTCAGACGTTACACTGAGCTAAGACATCATGGTGCGCAACACAGGTATTTATAAGAATAAGTGAAAACTTTGGCAAGCTCAACATCGCCAGACGGATTGCTGAGGTTGTGTCCAGCGTCTCCATTTAAGGATAGCATTGGCAATATGAAGACAGACTTGGTTGTGTTTACTTGGACCCGACTCCTTCTAGCAGTATGCGACTTATTGGCGGTTTGACACCGAATTTATCATGCACACACGGAGACATGATGCACGTCACAGGAAATTACATAAACTGTCGGTACCTCCGGTGCTAAATATAACTTTGTACTTATTGAAACATGTAATTATTAATTTAATAGATATTGGCTAAAGTGTAGCAATAAGTTGCAATACACGATTAATTGAGACAAAATGTTGTGCTGTTGTTGGTTGAGAAACTAGCACAAACAATAAAATAATTCATTGTGACATTCTTCTATTGCATCATAGACACACCTGGGTGTCGTTTCACTAAACTTTGTACGATTAAAATGTTTGTAAGTGCAAACTTATGATAGTCTGTAAATTTCTTATTAACATTGTTTTCTTGTAAAAAAGTATTGGATTTACATTTATTGAGCATAGGCTGCATATGCAGCATATGCTCAATGAATGTAAATCCATCAATTGAAATTTACAGACGATTCTAAATGTTCACTTACAAACATTTTGGTCATACAAAGTTTAGTGAAACGGCCCCCTGATTTATATTATTGCAGTGGGTGTGAAGTCAGTGCGAGGGTTTGAGATTATGATATACAAGAACCTTGCAGATGTTCCTACATGCATTATCTACGACCTCGCCAATGCCACGTGGAAGGGTGATCTGGAAGACATGCGGGTATATGTTCATTCCTTTCACCCCTAAGTAATTGGCCGTACCATGTAAAATATCAGGAAATATCCATTAGTAGTGATGTACCATAATAACCCTAAATATCTGGACACCATTTGTTTTGGGACACTCCTAAGGCCTAAAATTTAAAATGACCTTAGCTGTTGTCAGGCCGTTAAACACCATTAAATCAAAATCAAATCCCATAAGCCCCATTTCTCCAGTCACAGCCACATGTATATGTCTGCAGACTGTGTTTGAACTGAACATGGTGGTGTCCCCGGGTGCCTACTATTTGCTAGAGCTGTACTGTTTGCCCCGCCCCCAACTGGAGCACACAGACCTCGACGAATACCAGCCCATCCGATTCAAGTCACCGAACTACTCTAAATGTACGTACTGATGTAATTGTTAGTCAGTTAGCAACAAGCAGTACGTACTAATGTACATACCAATGTAATTGTTAGTCAGTTAGCAACAAGCAGTAGGTACGAATGTACGTACCAATGTAATTGTTAGTCAGTTAGCAACAAGCACTAAGTACTAATGTACATACCAATGTAATTGTTAGTCAGTTAGCAACAAGCAGTAGGTACGAATGTACATACCAATGTAATTGTTAGTCAGTTAGCAACAAGCACTAAGTACTAATGTACATACCAATGTAATTGTTAGTCAGTTAGCAACAAACACTAAGTACTAATGTACGTGCTAATGTAATTGTTACTCAGTTAGCAACAAGCAGTAAGTATGAATGTATGAAGCGTTTGATAGGGTGTGGAATAGGGGCCTCTTACTGAAGCTTGAAGCCACTGGAATCCTTTGTTAAACTGGTTCACCAACTACCTTCAGTGTCGCAGACAACGACTTGTATTACCAGGTTATACTTCTGATTTTGCGGATATCTATGCTGGCGTTTCACAGGGCTCTATTCTTGGACCTCTATTATTAGCTCACCTGAGCGAAGCTCATGTGAGCTATTGTTACCGCAATGTGTCCGTCGTCGTCCGTCGTCCGTCGTCGTCGTCCGTGAACATTTTCAAACGTCTTCTCCTCGGTAACCATTGGGCCTATAGTCACCAAACTTCATGGTCATGGTCCTTAGTTAGGGGGATTACAAAAATGTTAAAATGACGTCATTACATAATCCAAGATGGCCGCCGTCTAAAAATAGCACAAATTCTTCAAAAATCTTCTTCTCAAGAACCGCCAACCGGATTTCGACAAAACTTGGTAGGAATGATCGATGTACAATGCTCTTTCAAAGTTGTTAAAATGGTGACCCCGGGGTCAAAAATGGGTGTGGCCCGTGGGGTCAAATTGGGGTTAAATTTTATTTTTGACTGAATATGGTCGTATCATATATCAAATCGAAGATATCAACGAGGCGATCACTCTGGTGCATTTTTTGTCGAAATAGATGGTTATGTCATCCAAGATGGCCGCCGAAAGGTCAAAAGGTCGTTCTTTTATTAGAGATTTCAAAATTCTTCTTCACACAAACTACTTGGCCCATGGTGGCGAAACTTCACATTTATGGTCCATGGGTGAAGCCTTTTCAGATTTGTTAAAATGGAGGTCGTTGCTAATCCAAGATAGCCGCCGTCTAAAAATAGCACAAATTCTTAAAAAATCTTCTTCTCATGAACCGCCAGCCGGATTTCGATGAACCTTGGTAGGAATGATCGATGTACAATGCTCTTTCAAAGTTGTTAAAATGGTGACCCCGGGGTCAAAAATGGGCGTGTCAAATTGGGGTCAAATTTTATTTTTGACCGAATATTGTCGAAATTCGATGGTCACGAACCGCTTGGCCCATGGTGGCCAAACTTCACAGTTATGGTCCATGGGTGAAGCCTTTTCAGATTTGTTAAAACGGAGGTCGTCGCTAATCCAAGATGGCCGCCGTCTAAAAATAGCACAAATTCTTAAAAAATATTTTCCTCATGAACCGCCAACCAGATTTCGACGAAACTTGGTAGGAATGATCGACGTGAAATGCTCTTTCAAACGTGTTAAAATGGTGACCCCGGGGTCAAAAATGGGCGTGGCTCGTGGGGTCAAATTTTTCTTTTAATTTTTGTTCAAAATTTAGGGTCATGTCATATATCAAATTGAAGGTATCGATGAGGCGATAGCTCTGGTGCAATATTTCGGAATCGGATGATTATGTCATCCATGATGGCCTCCAAAAGGTCCATTTATTCGAGATTTTGAACGTCTTTTTCTCAGGAACCACATGGCCGATGCTGGCCAAACTTCATAGCAAGTTAAGATCCTTGGGTGAAACATTTTCAGATTTAGTAAAATGAGAGTCGTCGCTTAATCCAAGATGACCGCCATCTAAAAATAGCACAATTTTTTTAAAACACATGAACTCAATGTCACATTCTCCTCTGCTGTTCATGGAGTCAGGTGAGCGAATTAGGGCGAATTAGGGCGAATTAGGGCCATCATGGCCCTCTTGTTCTTAGTTTATATCAGCGACATCATTCTTGACATTCGCTCTACTATCAAACCTTTTGATGATGATGCATCTCTCTATGTTGTTGTTGACAATCCTGACAATGCAGGAATCACTCTGAATTCTGACCTTGCAAAAATACAAGAATGGGTAGATAAGTGGATGGTAACTTTCAATCCTTCCAAGACAGACCTCAACATCCTCCGCTACTCATGAATCTCACTATCATTAAAGAAGTTGGTTATCATAAGCATCTTGGTCTTTGTCTATCTAACAATGGAACATGGCATGCACATTTCGAATTCACAAAGTCAAAAGTATGGAAGCGCATCAACATGATGAGAAAATTAAGATTTCGTCTCAATCAGAAAACTCTGGAAACTATGTATACAGTGCAACCTCTCTACAACAGCCACCCATGGGAAGAGGCAAAATTTGCTGTTATAGAGAGGTGGCTGTTGTAGGGAGGTTAATGCTGAATACGATTTTATCGTCTGATGTTTATTTATTTTCTTCAATAATTCTCAATAAAAACATGTTTTGACAGCATTTTAGAATCATTTCCAATGGAAATGATTCTAAAATGCTGTCAAAACATGTTTTTATTGAGAAAGAAGGCAAAATCAACATCAAACGACAATGTTCATGCTCAGCCGTGTAAGGGTTAGATATAGATGAAATCATCCATTTGGGATATAAAATAGCGACTGTTACAGAGAGGTGGCTGTTGTAGAGAGGTGGTCGTTCAGGGAGGTTCGACTGTACTTCTTTTATTCGGCCCGTCTTAGAATATGCTGATGTAATTTGGGATAATTGTACAAGGTATGAAGGACAGGATCTGGAAAAAATTCAAATAGAGACAGCTCGAATTGTAACTGGAGCCACTAAACTTGTATCTTTTGAATCACTTTATCGAGAAACAGGCTGGGAAACACTAAAAGTCAGACGCAGGAAGCACACATTATTTCTCTTCTATAAGATGTATAACCGACTATCCCCTCACTACTTATCATCTCTTGTTCCAGCAAATGTAGGCGACACAGTGAACTACAATCTCAGAAACGCAGAAAACACATCTTCCCTACCATGTAAGACACAGCTCTATCAGAACTCATTTTTACCATCATCAGTTCAGGAATGGAATCAGCTCACCCCCGATATTCGCAACTGTCCATCACTAAACGTATTCAAAACCCACTTGAATTTGAATATAACTAAACCTCCTAACTATTACTACTCTGGTAAGAGGGAAACACAAATTCTCCACACACGCATCTGCACACATTGCAGCTGCTTAAACCAACATCTTTTCTCGAAGAACATAGTGGAAGTCCACGCTGCAGATGTGGGGCAGTGGAAGACACTCAACACTATTTCTTGCATTGTCCATTGTACACCGATATACGAGCACAGTTGAACAATAGTTTAACACAACTGAATATTGCGAGAGATGACGTTCGCATACTTCTATATGGTTGTCCATCAGTTGACGATGATGCAAATACGCTGATTGTCAGGTTCACCCATGACTATATCACACGCTCTAAACGGTTCGAGTATCACATATAGGTGGTAATATTTCACTCTAGTCTGCTATTGTACTATATCACTGCAGTACGTGAGGTTTATCCCGACAGCTGAGATGAACGGGTTATCAGCGTTTGATGTCTCCGTCCACGCAATAACTAGAGTCTACTTGACGGATTGTAGCAAAATTTGGTCTACATGTTTATTACGGCAAAAATTTCCGATGACTTTTCTCACCTTGGCGGCCATTTTTATTTGTTCGCACTCTGTATCCTTGTCCACGCAATAACTCAAGTTCTATTTCACCGCTCGTAACCAAATTCGTTATACATGTTAATCACGGCAAGACGAAGAAGCCTATTGATTTTGAAAATTTTCTGATGACTTATCTCCCCTTGGTGGCCATTTTTAGCTCGCCTGCACAAAGTGCAGAAGAGCTTATGTCATACACCCGGCGGCGTCGGCGTCGGCGTCAGCGTCGTCCACAAACTTAACGTTGGGTAAATGTCTTATAACTTCTGTTTCCTTTCACGGAACACCTTGTTATTTCATACATGCATTCCTCAGATGACCCTCTATCATGCTGTAGCAAATCATGACCCACCACCCACCCTTACCCAAAGGTCAGGGTCACAAACATCACATTCATAAACTCTTAACGTTGGGTAATGTCTTATAAAACTTCTGTTTCCTTTCATGGAACACCTTGTATTTCATAAACTTGCATTCCTCAGATGACCTTTCTATCATGCAAAGAGCAAATCCATGACCCACCACCACAGCCCATATCCCAAGGTCATTGGTCACAAACTTGTCACATGCATAAAACTTAACGTTTGGGTAAATTGCCTTATAAAACTTCTGTTTCCTTTCATGGAAAACACTTGTTATTTGATACATGCATTCCTCAGATGACCCTGTATCATGCTGTAGCAAATCCATGACCCACCACCCAGCCCTTATCCCAAGGCCAAGGTCACAAACTTGGCACATTCATAAACTTAATGTTGGTGAATGTCTTATAACTTCTGTTTCCTTTCACGGAACACCTTGTTATTTCATACGTGCATTCCTCAGATGACCCTCTATCATGCTGTAGCAAATCCATGATCCACCACCCAGCCCTTACCTCAAGGTCAAGGTCACAAACTTGGCACATTCATAAACTTAACGTTGAGGGTAAATGTCTTATAACTTTTGTTTCCTTTCATGGAACACCTTGTTATTTCATACATGCATTCCTCAGATGACCCTCTATCATGCTGTAGAAAATCCATAACCCACCACCTAGCCCTTACCCCAAGGTCAAGGTCACAAACTTGTCACATTCATAAACTTAACGTTGGGTAAATGTCTTATAACTTCTGTTTCCTTTCATGGAACACCTTGTTATTTCATACATACATTCCTCAGATGACCCTGTATCATGCTGTAGCAAATCCATGACCCACCACCCAGCCCTTACCGCAAGGTCAAGGTCACAAACGTATCACATTTATAATCTTAACATTGGGGTAAATGTCTTATAACATCTGTTTCCTTTCATGGAACGCCTTGATATTTCATACATGCATTCATCTGATGATACTCTATCATGCTATAGCAAATCCATGACCCACCGCCCACCCAATCGTTACCCCAAGGTCAAGGTCACCTCTTAGCATGTTCATAAACTTAACGTTGGGGTAAATGTTGTGTAACTTCTGTTTATTTACAGGGAACGCCTTGAGATTTCATACATGCATTCATCTGCTGATACTCTATCGTGCTATATCAAATTCATTACTCACCGCCCACCCCTTTCTCCAAGGTCAAGGTCACAATCTTAGCACATTCATAAACTTAATGTTGGGGTAAATGTATTATAACATCTGTTTCCTTTCATGGAACGCCTTGATATTTCAAATATGCATTCATCTGATGATACTCTATCATGCTATAGCAAATCCATGACCCACCACCCATCCCTTACCCCAAGGTCAAGGTCACAAACTTAGTACATTCATAAACTTAATGTTGGGGTAAATGTCTGTTTCCTTTCATGGAACGCCTTGCTATTTCATACATTCCTCAGATGACCCTCTATCATGCTGTAGCAAATCCACAACCCACCACCCAACCCTTACCCAAAAGTCAAGGTCATAAACTTAACGTTGGGGTAAATGTTGTGTAACTTCTGTTTCTTTACACTTTGAACACCTTGATATTTCATACATGCATCTGATGATACTCTATCATGCTATAGCAAATCCATGACCAACCTCCACCCCTTTCCCCAAGGTCACGGTCACAAACTTAGCATGGTCACAAACTTAACGTTGGGGTAAATGTCTTATAACATCTGTTTCCTTTCATGGAACGCCTTGATATTTCATACACGCATTTATCTGATGATACTCTATCGTGCTATAGCAATTCCATGACCCACCGCCCACCCCTTACCCCAAGGTCAAGGTCACAAACTTGACACATCCATAAACTTAACGTTGGGGTAAATGTCTGATAACAACTGTTTCCTTTGATGGAACGCCTTGATATTTCATACATACATTCCTCAGATGACCCTCTATCATGCTGTAGCAAATCCACAACCCACCACCCAACCCTTACCCCAAGGTCAAGGTCACAAACTTAGCATGTTCATAAACTTTACATTGGGGTAAATGTTGTGTAACGTCTGTTTCTTTACACTTTGAACGCTTTGATATTTCATACATGCATTCATCCGATGATCCTCTATTGTGCTACAGCAAATCCATGACCCACCCCACCCCTTTCCCCAAGATCAACATCATAAACTTAACATTGGAGTAAATGTCTTTTTAGCTCACCTGAGCGAAGCTCATGTGAGCTATTGTTACCGCAATGTGTCCGTCGTCCGTCGTCCGTCCGTCGTCGTCCGTGAACATTTTCAAACGTCTTCTCCTCAGTAACCATTGGGCCTATAGTCACCAAACTTCATGATCATGGTCCTTAGGTAGGGGGATTACAAAATTGTTAAAATTACGTCATTGCGTAATCCAAGATGGCCGCCGTCTAAAAATAGCACAAATTCTTCAAAAATCTTCTTCTCAAGAACCACCAACCGGATTTCGACAAAACTTGGTAGGAATGATCGATGTACAATGCTCTTTCAAAGTTGTTAAAATGGTGACCCTGGGGTCAAAACTGGGCATGGCCCATGGGGTCAAATTGGGGTCAAATTTTATTTTTGACCGAATATGGTCATGTCATATATCGAATTGAAGGTATCAAAGATGCGATCACTCTGGTGCATTTTTTGTCAAAATCTGATGGTTATGTCATCCAAGATGGCCGCCGAAAGGTCAAAATGTCGTTCTTTTATTAGAGATTTCAAAATTCTTCTTCACATGAATCGCTTGGCCCATGGTAGCCAAACTTAAAAGTTATGGTCCATGGGTGAAGCCTTTTCAGATTTGTTATAATGGAGGTCATCGCTAATCCAAGATGGCCGCCGTCTAAAAATAGCACAAATTCTTAAAAAATAAAAAAACTTTTTCTCATGAACCACTGGCCGGATTTCGACGAAACTTGGTAGGAATGATCGATGTACAATGCTCTTTTAAAGTTGTGAAAATGGTGACCCCGGGGTCAAAAATGGGCGTGGCCCGTGGGGTCAAATTTTATTTTTGACCGAATATGCTCATGTCATATATCAAATTGAAGGTATCGATGAGGCGATTGCTCTGGCACAATATTTGTCGGAATCGGATGATTATGTCATCCATGATGGCCGCCAAAAGGTCCATTTATTTGAGATTTTGAACGTCTTTTTCTCAGGAACCACATGGCCGATGCTGGCCAAACTTCATAGGAAGTTCCGATCCTTGGGTGAAGCATTTTCAGATTTGGTAAAATGAGAGTCGTCGCTTAATCCAAGATGACCGCCGTCTAAAAATAGCACAATTTTTTTAAAACACATGAACTCAATGTCACATTCTCCTCTGGTGTTCATGGAGTCAGGTGAGCGAATTAGGGCCATCATGGCCCTCTTGTTATAACTTCTGTTTCTTTACAGGGAACACCTTCATATTTCATACATGCATTCATCTGATAATACTCTATTGTGCTACAGCCAATCCATGACCCACCCCCCCCCCCCCCACCCCTTTTGCCAAGGCCAAGGTCACAAACTTAGCACATTTATACATGCATTCCTCATGTGAATAGCTATCATGCTGTAGAAAATCACCAACTTAGTGTGTTCATAAACTTAACGCTGGGTTAAATTTTGTTTTCCTTCTCATTTCAGGGAGCGCATTGATGTTTCATACATGCATTCATCTTAATATGCTCTATCATGCTATATCAAATCCACGATCCACCTTCCACCACTGACCTCAATGTCAAGGTCCACCGCACACCCCTTATCCCAAGGTCAAGTTATATAATATTCATGTTATTTATACAACTGTGACAAGTTTGAATGAAGGCTGCCAACAGGTGAGCTTCGTTATCTTCTGACAACTCCTTGTTTAATTTTCCTGGCAGCCATTTGTAATTTTCACACTCCGTATCCTTGTCCACACAATAAGTCGAGTTCTACTTAACGGATCGTAACCAAATTTGGTTTACATGTTTATCACGTCAAGATGAGTTATCTTCCCTTGTTGACTGGCCTTGCCTCGACAGGAATATATTGTGACCTCGGCACTCTTGTTTATTTATATATTCCAATTAATTTCACCAACTAGAAATACTACTGCTACTACTCCGGTTGATACTAATACTGTTAATTACTACTACTACTGCTATTACAACTACTACTTCCCGCCTCTCCAGTCCCAAAATGTGAATAAAATATTGTTTAAACTAACAAGCAATAAGTACGAATGTACGTACCAATGTAATTGTTAGTCAGATAGCAACAAGCAGTAAGTACTAATGTACATGCTAATGTAATTGTTACTCAGTTAGCAACCAGCAGTAAGTACTAATGTACGTACTAATGTAAGTGTTACTCTGTTAGCAACAAGCACTAAGTACTAGTGTACACACTAATGTAATTGTTAGTCAGATAGCAACAAGCACTAACTACTAATGTACGTACTAATGTAATTGTTACTCAGTGAGCAACAAACACTAAGTGCTAATATACATACTAATGTAATGTACGTAGTAATGTAAGTGTTAGTACGTTAGCAACAAGGAGTAAGTACTAATGTACATGCTAATGTAATTGTTAATCAGATAGCTACAAGTAATAAGTATGAATGTACGTGCAAATGTAATTGTTACTCATTTAGCAACAAGCAGTAACTTAAGTTATACTGTACGTACAAAAGTAATTGTTAGTCAGTTAGCAACAAGCAGTACATACTAATGTACGTACTAATGTAATTGTTAGTCAGTTAGCAACAAGCAGTACATACTAATGTACGTACCAATGTAATTGTTAGTCAGTTAGCAACAAGCAGTACATACTAATGTACGTACTAATGTAATTGTTAGTCAGTTAGCAACAAGCTAGTACAACTACAAGTAATTGTACAGTTATCGTACAATGTAATTGTTAGTTACAGTTAGCAACAAGCAGTAACGTACTAATGTACGTACCAATGTAATTGTTAGTCAGTTAGCAACAAGCAGTACGTACTAATGTACGTACTAATGTAATTGTTACTCAGTTAGCAACAAGCACTAAGTACTAATGTACGTAACGATGTAATTGTTAGTCAGATAGCAACAAACAGTAAGTACTAATGTACATGCTAATGTAATTGTTACTCGGTTAGCAACAAGCAGTAAGTACGAATGTACGTGCTAAACTGCTAATGCAATTGTTGGTCAGTTAGCAACAAGCATTGCGTACTAATGTAATTGTTGCTCAGTTAGCAACAAGCAGTAAGTACTAATGTACATGCTAATGTAATTGTTAGTCAGTTAGCAACAAGCAGTAAGTACTAATGTACGTACTAATGTAATTGTTAGTCAGTTAGCAACAAGCAGTAAGTACTAATGTACGTACCAATGTAATTGTTAGTCAGTTAGCAACAAGCAGTAAGTACTAATGTACGTACTAATGTAATTGTTAGTCAGTTTGCAAC
Source organism: Conchocele bisecta (assembly GCA_029237695.1). Lineage (NCBI taxonomy): Eukaryota > Metazoa > Mollusca > Bivalvia > Lucinida > Thyasiridae > Conchocele > Conchocele bisecta. Next base: position 108,024,496 of record CM055266.1, read on the forward strand.
AAGCAGTAAGTACTAATGTAATTGTTGGTCAGTTAGCAACAAGCAGGAAGTACTAATGTATGTATCAATGTAATTGTTAGTCAGTTCGCATCAAGCAGTAATTACTAATGTACGTACTAATGTAAATTTTAGTCCGATAGCAACAAGCAGTACTAACTGCTTGTTGCTAACTGAGTAATAATTTAATGTTCAACTAGAGAGAAGTCAATGGCACACCATCAGAATATACCAATGTTTTCCAAATTCTATGTCCGAAAGTAGGAGATAAGCTGTAGTCTGGGTTTCAAATAAAAACAAATCTAAATTCACTAAATTTCATATGTGACACACCGTAAGGAAGCCACATACTAAATATCAAGTATCCAGCTAGTACGGTTTAATAAGTTTTCATCTTACAAAGCAAAACTGTTTTATTTCAGTAGTTGATTTGACCCCCTGTCCTGGATTATCTTGAAATGCTTTTAAAATGTAGTAGCTGGTGGCTTGATACTTGGTATGTCACTTCTTTGTGGTATGTAGATGTATAAAATAAATTAAAGTTTGATTTGACCCCCGGGTCATGGATTATCTTCCCCGTTTTAGACTTTTTGCAATTTTGTCCTGTTTGTATCAAAGCGGAAGGTGGGGAATCGATCTTCTCTGAACATATTTTCTAGTTCTTTAAGCATTGACACTTGGTTTCACTATGCCTAACTGTTACTGAGTTTTGCAATTCTTTAAGAATTTGCAGTTTCACTATGTTTAAAGGTCACATGGTTTCACCATTTCTTCACTCATTTCATGCTGAGGATGTCATTTTGTTTGTGAAAAATTCTAAATATTTTCTTTATATGTGCTTAGAAGTATATGTTGTGACCAACATTTGAACCATCTCGTTGGTTCAAATGAGTGGTCACAACATATACTTATGAATATACTCATTGAGAAATAAGAAAAATGAAATGTTTAAAACATTTCATACCAGTAAAGGTGTATTCCGAATCTAATCGGTTAAGTTTTTACACTCAGTTTCCCTTCAACTAACTGTTTCTCAGTTTCACTATGCCTAACTGTTAGTCAGTTTCACCATTCGCAGATGGACGGAATACCATGAGGAAAACAATAAACCATTACTAAAGTTTCACCGTTTGGTTTCAGCATGGACAGCAGCCATATACTGGAATATATTCCCAACAGAGCGTCGTGTAGCTGTGACATTCTTTGCGTCCAATGAGAAGATCATATTTGAGAGATTCGAGTTGACGTTGCACGCATGTACGTGTGAGGATGCGTGTGATTGTGTCAGTGCAAGCAGTGCAGACAGCCACACACAACGGGTTATAGTTACTGAGGTAAGTAGTATAGGAATACACATCTTTGGAGACTTTAGCGGTGTATAAAAGTCCAACTATACTGGTTGATGGCCGGAAGCCCTTAACTTTTGGGCCCTTAACCCTTTCAACCATTTACACCTTCCGTAAATTTATTAAAGTACACCTTCTGTAAATTCATTATAAGGAATGAATTGCCTTTTTGTGGAATTTATCAGGGTTTAAACTTGGAAAAGTCGCGGGAATACTGGACGAAGGCCGGAAGGCCTCGTCCAGTATTCCCGCGACTTTTCCAAGTTTATATCCCCAATAAATTCCACAAAAACGCCATTCATTCCTTATAATTCCAGCATTTGAAATAAATTCATCAAGAAAATGTGTTTATTTTCCGTTTTCTTAAGAATTATTTTAACTGCGCCTCACGGTTATGGAAAGTAGTTCGGCGTGGGAGTTTACTCAGATATAAAGACTTGCTACGAACCAATCAAATGGGAATTGTGTAAATATTTTTGTGCTGGAATTATAATGGAAACTCCCTTTCAACCTATTGCATTTATATCCCAGTACATTACATCAGCCCCATGTGACGTCGCACGATGTTGTTGATTGGTTAGAGTTTGTTTGATGTCATTAATATCAACGATGTTGTCAATAAAGGCACGTTATTGACCAGCAACGTCGCTCTTCAATGAATTGCAATGAATTTATGTCAAACAAGACAATTCTTAATTTTAACACCATATTTGGTGATTTTCAGCCTTGAAAATATCAGAAAATGAGAGTGTAAATATAATTTATAAAACCATGAGCTGTTGAGTTTATTGCGGTATGAAAAACAAACTTTACAACAAACCAAATGTTATTCATACCGTTAAGGCAACAGCCCATGGTTTTATTCTTTAAATAGCAGTGGATGTGGGAGTCCAGCTTTAAGGTATTTGTGGCCACCCTGTAGCCTATTTCATCAACATTGCAAAGTATACTTTAGTAGCAAAGTATACTTTGAGGGAGAAATTTTCATTTTTTTTTTAAATTTATTAATTTTTATTATACTGAATTTATTACATTATCACAGCCATTTAATGGCTGTGATAATGTAATAAATTCAGTATAATAATTCTGCATACTTTTAATCATGAAATATATGCATTTGTTAGTTCTATATGAAATAATGCATTTCAGGAAAAATAAATGATTACTCCCTCAAAGTATACTTTGCTAGTAAAGTATACTTTGCAATGTTGATGAAATAGGCTACTGGAATATACTGTGATATGATTGCAAGACCAATTCAGTTGTAACAAAATAATTTTCAGATTTTTTCTTCTGCACAATATAAAAATTACTTGCAAAAAGTGCAGATCCTGATGAGACGGCTCATTACAAGTTGGCTCACCTGTATCTGCACTGTTTGCAAACACTGCTATTGAGGTCTGTAACTTGATATGTAGCTTCCTTAAGATGAGTAGATGCGCAAAGTTTATTTTGATTTTTGATCCGACCCCGGGGTCATGGATTATCTCCCCATTTTCGACTTATATTTTCCAATTTTGGCTTGTAAGTCATAAAACTTTTAAACCATAATAGCTGTTTGCAAACACTGCTATTGAGGTCTGTAGGTTTAAACCGTACCAGCTTCAGACCTTAAACTTGGTATGTAGTTTCCTTATGATGAGTAGATGCGCACAGTTATTTCAAGTTTTGATTCGTCCCCCGGGTCATGGATTATCTCCCCTTTTGGATTTGGAGTTTTGCCTCGTTTATTATCAAAGCGCTATGTAGGGCATCCGTGTTCTATGAACACATTTACTAGTTTTGCTCTGCAATCCCCTTGTGGTGACCTTGACACTGACAACAATGGGAGCAATTCACTGTTCATATGCTTGCTTACATCAGCCCATTACATTTCAGATGTTTCATAATTTTACCAACGTTCAGACTGGCAACTATACTATTTGGGTAAGTTTACTTGATTATGTATTAGCCAATCATACTTGTATTTATTGTTCACCCTACTTTCTAAGCCAATCGTTGGACAGCATTGTGCTCCACTTATTTCACATATTACAACGTTTAACCCCAATAAGTTGTGTATTAGCTGATTTAATGATTAACTGTTTGCCAGAAAATGTAAAATCAATACTTGGATGGGACATTGCATTGTACACTTGGCTGAACTATAAGTCAGTTATTGTTCACATATTGGAATTTTCAGGAACTAAACTCTACGGTTGCTAGCGATCCCTTGCATTGAATTCCTTAGAAATCCAATATGTGAACAATAACTTATACATATTGTTCAGAATTTGCAATAATGATATATTGCTTGCTTATAAAAGCATGTCATGTGTTGCATTGATGGAATGGCGACTAAAGAAAAATGCGGCATTTTGGTAATGATATCTCGAAAATGCATTGACATAGCGCAATTGGGAATAAATTGTTACTGAGGGCTAAGATTTTCCTAACTTCCACAATAGGCGAAAATTATATAAATTTTTCCATTGTCTCGAGGCCATCCGAGTACACAGGTGGAAGACTCGGACCTATGAGACCAAAAAAATGCCTATTAAAAAAAATCCCATTACCCCACCCACTTGATCTCGTACATTACCATCTTCTATTTATAGAAAGGTGGGTAAGAATATGGCTATTATAGAAAGAGCCCTCTCTTTTCCGATTCGCACAAACACAATAAACATTGATTAAATGTATGAAATATGTCTCTGGCAATCGATAAAGGTATTAGGTGTGTGGATATACTCACTTCAAATCGCTGTTTCAAGCATTTATTGAGTTATTCGCGTTTTGATGAAAGTAGAAAAAATGTGTTTTTTAGATCGGTGAACGATCACAATTGGACGAACTTTGTATGGTTGGAGTTGCTAATGTATATGGTCATGGTGCACGACTTTAGTTGGAGCTGGCGATCAGTTATTGGTCAAATATGACCGATAATCCACGCCGGACGGCCTCCGATTCTGTGTGAGATTCTTTCGTACACGCAAATTTCGCTTTGGATGGGGTATACAAAATGCGAATAACTGAATAAATGCTGGAAACAGCGATTTGAAGTGAATATATTCACACACCTAATACCTTTATCGATTGCCAGCGACAGAAATCATACATTTAATCGATGTGTATTGTGTTTGTGCGAGTCGGAAACGAGAGGGCTCTTTCTATAATGGCCACAATGTTATCCACCTTTCTTTATAGAAGATGGTAATGTACGAGACCAAGTGGGTGGGGTAATGGGATTTTTTTTGTGTCATAGGTCCGAGTCTTCCACCTGTGTCCGAGTATGGCCCATTAAAAACATAGGAACCTTGATAATGTGTTAATATAACAGGGAGTACAAAATTTTGTTAACACATTGTTTTCACTTATTGATGCTTATAGGTATATTTGATGTATTTATAGACTTTCATCCGTCACTTCAACCTGTGCACGCAATTAAGTCCGTCAATCATGACAAATGTAATTTTGTATGTACAGAGATCCAGATAAGCTGCGTATTTGCTTAAATACCCAATTAAAATTGCCAAAATCACCATTGAAATCGGAAGTAGCGAGTATCACAAAGTAATAAATTGTTTGTGGTACCTTTATCATGCTGCAGAAAACAATAAACAGACAACAAATATAGCATATTTTTCTTATTTTCCATGAAAACACATCTTGGTATTTCATTAGAATTGTCTCCAAGGAGACAATTCTAATGAAATGCCAAGAAATGTTTTCATTTCGAAGCAAACTATTCAATAATTGCTGTCTGTTGATGTGCAAACAGTAGTGTGATTTTATTTTACCCAATTAAAATTTTGAAATCCGCAATTGCTTCAGAAATGATGGAGTGACAATACTCCATTACTAATTCCTTATCTGGAGCCCTGATGTACATCTGAAATTGCCAACGTTCCATGTCATTTACAAAAGAAAAAAAGACGTTTCATTGAAATCGATATTGGCGATATTGGCGAAAAATGGTGGTTTTATAAACAGATGTCTAATGGTTACAAAACTGGGCTCATATTGTGTTTACAGATACCACCACCTAATGGCATTTATCTGTTGTGAACGAATGTAGACCCAGATTAGCCTGCACATGCACACAGTCTGACCAGTAGCCGATTTCATCAAAATTGCAAAGTATACTTTTCTAGCAAAGTATACTTTGAGGGAGAAATCATTTATTTTTCCCGAAAAGCATTATTTCATATAGAGCTAACGACTGCATATATTTGATGATTAAAAGTATGCAGAATTATTATACTGAATGTATTACATTATCACAGCCATAATGGCTGTGATAATGTAATAAATTCAGTATAATAATTCTGCATACTTTTAATCATGAAATATATGCATTTGTTAGTTCTATATGAAATAATGCATTTCAGGAAAAATAAATGATTACTCCCTCAAAGTATACTTTGCTAGTAAAGTATACTTTGCAATGTTGATGAAATAGGCTACTGACAAATGTATTAACCCTTACAGTACTGAATTAATTTTTTTATTTTTCATTTTTCTTATCAAAAACATGATTTGACAGAACTTTAGAATCATTTCCAATGGAAATGATTCTAAAATGCTGCCAAACCATGTTTTTATTTATAGAAAATACAAAATGAGAAACAACAGCAGACGACAATTTTCGGTTCCCGCCTTCTAAGGGTTAAGCCCCATTTCTCCAGTCACAGCCACTCATTATATGAGTTCACTGTCATTGATTCACTCGTCAAGTGCCTTCTGTTGACTCAAGTATCTCACTAGTTAACTGAATTGTTTCCTTAACGCGTATACTACAAACCCTTGTTACTCCCGCAGGATCCTGAGAAATCACAACTTAACCCTTTTAACCCTAAATAACTGGAATAGACTGTGATGTGTTAAATGCGGGATAGAACCTGTTGGCCCGGCTTTAAATGATCTTAGCTGTTGATAGGCCGTTAAACACCAATAAATTGATCAATCAATCACTGAATTTGACTCAAAATGTCCTAAAATGAATGCACATGCGTAAATAACATTTTAGGAGACTTCATAAGGGATATACCGTAATGATTCTAATAGTGGCCCATGCTCTAATAAACGCCCACCCCACAGTTTTGACGTTGAAAATGAATTTTTTCACTGATTTTCTCCAAATATTTGCCTCTAATAAATACTTGCAACAAAATCCGAGCTAAACGTCCAACTAGAATTATTTATTTTCCAGTTTTTTTTCGCAGTAATTTCCTGATTGGCAGTAGCTATTTGCATGGATGCTGGTCGATCAGAATTTACACAGTTATGCAGCCTGATGGCGAAAATAATCGCACTGATACAGGCCGAAACGTCCACAGTGTCAGTCCGTAACATCTTTAAGCTTAAATATGATCACCATTAATACTTGACGATGTCTTGATATATACATTACCTATATTCTTTCTGTTTTACTGACTGTACCACAGTGACCTAAAGTGGGCCGAAACGTCTGGTCCAAAATGTACATAAACTGAATGACAGTAGAATCAAGTCCGCCAGATGTTGAGAATAACATTTCCAATGACTTATCTGCCCTTGGCAGCCATGTTTAATGTTTGCACTCTGTACCCTTGTACACACAATAACTCAAGTTCTACTTCACCGATCATACCCAAATTCGGTATACATGTTTATCACGGCAAGACAAAGAAGCCTATTGATTTTGAAAAGAATTCCGATGACTTATCTACGCTGGCGGCCATTTTTAATTTTTGCATTCTGTCTGCTTGTCCACGCAATAATTCCCCTTGTTGACTGGCCATGCCTTGACGGGCATATATTTTGACCTTCTGCACTCTTGTTAACACACTGATTTCATGTCCGGAGCATAGCTTGAATACCCTTTGGAATATTTTCATGAAACTTCACAACTGCATAAGCCACTACCAAAATGGGGTGTCTCAATCAAGAATGACAACTCTCACCTTACTAACATATTAGTTGTCTCCCGTTAATATTTTTGTTTGGACTGCGTTTGGGCAGGGAGGTGGATATACCTATCGCTTGGGGACAATTGTCAATTTCTAGTTATCACGGCTAACAAAAACTATTCTGTGGTATATCAAAACAAAATTATTACTCCCATGCCGATAGGCAAGATTGGATATACCCGGTAGCGTGAGTCCATGTATATGTGCATACATTAGTTTCACCTTTCATTTGTTTATTACTTATGAACCAGTTCACCGATTTTGTTTCACGTATATCCACAGCCGAACACCCAAGGTCAAGGTCACTGAGGACTTTTGTTCACCTTTTTTGTAAGGGAAAATTTTAAGGTTTTTCTCTTGTTTTCTTAATAACTTCTTAACTTCTTAAAATAACTTTGCGTTTTCTGTAAGTGATGTCGAATGTTGACACAAAATTCAGAGTTCATGCGAAATTGAAATCCATATGAGCTGCAACGTATTTTCTTTCAACCAACATCATTTTAAAGAAAATAAGAGGTGGGCCAGAATTTTGGACTGTGAAGATAAATGAATGATTGCTGTAGTATTTTAACAAACTTAATTAAGGCAACACCCTGTATATAATTGACACTATCTCTATGTATTAACATTGCACCTCACCATCCAGTATGCATGCTCTTGTTTATATCTATCTGTGTGGCCAGTAGCCTATTTCACCAACATTGCAAAGTATACTTATCTAGCAAAGTATACTTTGAGGGAGACATTTTCAATTTTAGGATATATTTATTAATTTTTTTTATACTGAATTTATTACACTATCACAGCCAGAATTATGATAATGTAATAAATTCAGTATAATAATTCTGCATTATTTTAATCATCAAATATATGCAGTCGTTAGTTCTATATGACATAATGCATTTCGGGGAATATAAATGATTGCTCCCTCCAAGTATACTTTGCTAGAAAAGTATACTTTGCAATGTTGATGGAATCGGCTACAGGGCTCCAGATAAGGAATTTGTAATTGAGTATTATTGTCACTGCATCATTTCTGAAGCAATTGGGTATTTCAAATTTTAATTGGGTAAAATAAAATCACACTACTGTTTACACATCAACAGACAGCAATTATTGCTTCGAAATGAAAACATGTCTTGGCATTTCATTAGAATTGTCTCCTTGGAGACAATTCTAATGAAATACCAAGATGTGTTTTCATGGAAAATAAGCAAAATATGTTATATTTGTGGTCTGTTTATTTTTTTTGCAGCATGATAAAGGTACTACAAATTTTTTATTGCTTTTTGATACTCGCTACTTCTGATTTCAATTGGGTTTTTGGCAATTTTAATTGGATATTTTATCAAATACGCAGCTTATCTGGAGCTCTGTGTGTGACTGCAACGATCTGAGAGTCATTTGTATCTTTAGTCTTAGTAAACATGCCTTGCTGTTTCACTCATTCCACAACTCATTGGTTTAACCCTTACACTGTTATTTACCTCTACTAGCCATTCTTGATTGCATAGCACACATGTCTGTCTCAATATATTCTCATTTACTTGAATTATAATCGCACTTCTCTAAATTTTAAATTCTTGGGTGATTTCCAGAGTACAGTTTACAGATGTTCTACTGTTTTGGGATAGACTGAAAATTAACTTGGAATTAACATTCCAAATACTTATAGGGGTGAAATGATAAAGTGATTATTGTGAATTGTCACGTGAATTTACATATTCATTTGTTTGCAAATTCTTAATAACCCTTACTTTATAACCCTTACATTGATGAATTAACCCTTAGACCGCTATCTTAATCTTTTGTCGTTTGCTGTTTATTTTCTATTCTAATGCACCAAAAATAGAAAGCACGCATCTGATTGGTCAGTTGAAATCACAGCCTATAAAATATGAAAAATTCCAGCATATAAAATCTCCGTTTTACCAGTCTGTGTTTTACAACTTGACAGATTTATGTAACCCTACGCGCTTTTGTAAACAATGGCCAGCGGCGGGGAATGCAAATATTTCCAAATTAATTTCGGTACATTTTCGGTTATCCATTCTGCCATATTGACCTGTACAATCCAAAGCGGAAAAGAGAACAAACGTGACTTCAGTGTGGTGGCCCTTAACAAATTCCCAAAAATATTACCCCACCTGCCCAAAATACAGAAGAATTTAGTAAAGTGCTCAAATGCAAACTCAATATGCCAGTACCAGCCTATAACTTTACGAATTCCAATGTGCACATACATGACTATACATAATAAACTGTATTGTAGTTGGGTAATCACCTGAATTAGGCGTAAATCCTGGAAAATCCAGTGGACTTGTTTACATTTCATTTGCAAAAATAGCACGAAGTGACAAACCCACTGCAGAAATGTTGACATTTCTTTAAATGAATAAAAGCAATTAACTGTTGTAACTACACATAGAAAAGCAATACAATTGTCACAATATATATAAAATATATATATAAATATATATATATATATATATACATGTCTTAGAAAAAGTCCCATTAATCTCAATTTGAAATGGGAATATTCTTCGGCGGAGTTACATTTCTTCAAATTCATTTGGTGTGAGGTGGTTATCGATGATGACAACAACCTGCTGACGTATTGAAAATATCACTGTTCGTGATCTGCTACGACGTTGCAGAAAGTAGGAAGCACACTAGGTGCATTAGAATGGGGATAACCATGCTTTGTTTTTCGATTTGAAGCGGTATGTGTGAGGTTTTATGGTCTGAGAATCATTTTTACGGCTCCGCTAACACGTCGCCGTAAAACTGATTCACAGACCATAAAACCTCCGACATACCGCTTCAAATCGAAAAACAAAGCATGGTTATCCCCTAATTTTTTCATTTTTATCATCAAAAACATGTTTTGACAGCACTTTAGAATAATTTACAACGTGCGTTGACAGCATTTCAGAATCATTTCCATTGGAAATGATTCTGAAGTGCTGTCAAACCATGTTTTTATTGAGAAATAAGGCAATATATAAAAGCAACAGCAGACAACAATTGTTGTGTGTAGCGGTCTAAGGGTTAAGCTAAGATTCCTACACCCTCTATACAGGGTATACGACAGTCACAAGATAAGTGGCTGTGACTGGAGAAATGTGGCTTATATGACATTTGAGACCAGTGTGGATCCAGATCAGCCTGTGCATCAGGATCTGCACTGTTCACCATTCCATCAATATCAATGAAACACGCGTTTTGCTTCTAACAAGTAACATAGGGTGTTATCAGGCTACAGGAGTATGCTATTTGATCAGGAGCTACACTGGTCACAAATCTCACCAGCCCCATTTCTCCAGTCACAGCCATATCTTCTTTGTTAGAGAGACTTATTGAAGTGTTTCGAAAACAATTCAGCAGCATGAACTGGGGGCCGTTTCACTAAATTTTGTACGATTAAAATGTTCGTAAGTGCAAAATTGTGAATGTCACATTAACAATGTTTTCTTATAAACAATTATTGGATTTATATTTATTGAGCCTTGATGCTCAATAAATGTAAATCCATCAATTGAAATTTCCAGACAATCCTAAATTTGCACTTACAAACATTTTAGTCGTACAAAGTTTAGTGAAACGGCCCCCTGGTGTCTGACCCAGTTAAATGCATCAATAATTGCGGCACAGTACATCCCTCTTGGAGTGTCTTTGTATTTTGTAAGTCAAACGCTTCCTGGTTTTAACCTCTCCTTACAGTGAACTTAATATTTCTCTTAACCTGCTTGGGAACCGAGCTGAATTCAGGCATGCTAGCTATCAACCGTTACCTGCCACAACACATACGGGTGTGTTGAGTTCGTAATGCAGAAACTAAAATGTGGCTGTGACTGGAGAAATTGAGTTTATACAGAGTGGCCTGCGGTTCTCTTACCAGGCGAATTGCAATTCCTGGAGCGCAGGATTGCAATTCGCGTTCCCATTAATTGCAATTGGACCGCAATCGGACTGCAATCATGTGACTGCGGTCCAAAGAGTTGGTTGCGGAATTACAATACTTATAGCGCAGTTAGCGCTGCGCTCCGCTTTTAATTACAGTTTACGCTCCTTTTTTTCTTTAAACTGCGAAAGAATGACCGCTTTACGCTGCGCTCTGCGGTCAAACCAGCGGACCGCTCTGCTTAACCAATGCGGCAATAAAATCGAAATAGTTGATTTTTTCTGACGAAAAGATATATTTTCCTATCTGTATTTAGCCATTTAAAATCCAATAAAATATACAGAAATAGTAGAATTAGGTGCATATATACGCGTAACGCTAAGTTTTTACCGCAAATAGCGAAAGAATGACCGCACAAACGGTATCGCGAAAGAATGACCGCACAAACGGGACCGCGATTGGACCGCAATTAGACTGCAATTTCAGAGGGGACGAATTGCAATTCAAGGACCGCTGGATTGCAATTATTGGTAAGAGAATCGCAGGCGGGAGTGTAGGATTTGTGACCAGTTTAGGAACACAGGTTGAAGTAATGGACAGAGGTCTATAAATACATTAAATATGCCAAAAAGCATCAATAAATGAAGAAAAAAAATAATATTCAATAGATGGAGTATATGGAGGGAGTAAAAAAACATTTTTATGCCCCCGCCACCGAATGGTGAGGGGGGCATATAGTGTTACCGGCGTCCGTACGTCCCGTACGTCCCGTCAAGGTCACAGTTGAAGGTCAAAGGTCAAACCTATTGAAATTCCCTTCCGCTCTATATCTTCTACACCGATGCATGAATTATCAAATGCCTTGGCACAAATGTTTCTCAGGATGAGAAGGTGTGTCGCGATCAATAACCACGCATCTACATCCAAGGTCAAGGTCACAGTTGAAGCTCAAAGGTAAAAAATATTGAAATTCCCAAATGGCTTGGCACAAATGTTTCTCACGATGAGAAGGTGTGTCGCGATCAATAACCACACACCTATGTCCAAGGTCAAGGTCACTGTTGAAGGTCAAAGGTCAAACCTATTGAACTTCCCTTCCTCTCTATGTCTTCTACACCGATGCATGGATTATCAAATGGCTTGGCACAAATGTTTCTCGTGATGAGAAGGTGTGTCCCGATCAATAACCACGCACCTATGTCCAAGGTCAAGGTCACAGTTGAAGGTCAAAGGTCAAACCTATTGAAATTCCCTTCCGCTCTATATCTTCTACACTGATGCATGGATTATCAAATTGCTAACCACGCACCTACGTCCAAGGTCACAGTTGAAGGTCAAAGGTCAAACCTATTGAAATTCCCTTCCGCTCTATATCTTCTACACCGATGCATGGATTATCAAATGGCTTGGCACAGATGTTTCTCATGATGAGAAGGTGTGTCGCAATCAATAACCACGCACCTACGTCCAAGGTCAAGGTCACAGTTGAAGGTCAAAGGTCAAACCTATTGAAATTCCCTTCCGCTCTATATCTTCTACACCGATGCATGCATTATCAAATGCCTTGGCACAAATGTTTCTCAGGATGAGAAGGTGTGTCTCGATCAATAACCACGCACCTACGTCCAAGGTCAAGGTCATAGTTGAAGGTCAAAGGTCAAAACCTATTGAAATTCCCTTCCGCTCTATATCTTCTACACCGATGCATGGATTATCACACTATGCCCAGGGTCAAGGTCACAGACTTGATGCGTTTGAAACCTTAACGCTCGGCTAAATGGCTTATGATAAAAAATGCCTCGTTTTCTTTGGCTGCCAGTGGGGGTATTCGTGTGCCGAAAGGCCACATTTCTAGTTTCCCTTGGTTAATGTTTTTAGTCAACCTTGGTTAAGGTTTTTATGTAGGCCGCAGCCACCTTCTTTGTCAAGCTATGTGTACATCGACACCCTCGTAGTCGAGCTATGCTGTTCTCCTACAGCTCTTGTTATACACATGATCATTGATGGCTGCTTCATTGATGGAATCGCAAACAGCTTAGATCCTGATCAGTCTGTGCGGATGCACAGCCTGATATGGATCTACACTGGTTGCAAAACCTATAAGCCCCATTTCTCCATTTACAGGCACAGATGTGTCTGTGATTGCAGAAAATTGGCTTATGGGTGGCCAGTGTAGGAATTGATCAAATAGCTTACTTCTTTTGCCTGGTAATGATCTTATAGTGCTTGTTAGAAGCATGGTGGGTGCTTCATTGATAGAATGGCGAACAGTGCAAACCCTGATCAGACTGTGCAGATGCACAGGCTGACCTGGATCTACACTGGTCGCAAAGTCCAGAAGCCCCATTTCTCTCGTCACAGCCACAAATGTGTACAAATCTATTTCTGTTTTCATGCTGAAATACACAGGATTAATACAGAGCATTGCTTAAAATGGGTTTTCACAGTGTAATAACTACATTAAAACTCACAATACACTAGCGTAATAAATATGTAAATTAGGCCACTGATTTCATAAGAAATTTGAAAACTTGTACAATGATCACATTGACCCATTAAAGACAGGATATAATTATAGTAGTACGACTCTTTTTAGGGGAAAAAATCCTATTTTCTTTATTTCATCTCGAAAGTAGATAGAGGATATTCATATTTTTGCAACGAATATGACGTATATGTTCATCTCGTGGTGTGAAATGTCCATATTTCACTCGTGCCGTTATGTCATATTCGTTTCAAAAATATGAATATTATTTTTATTTTATACCGCTCCATGGAAATTAGCAGTTTGTTAGACTGTATAAGGTAATGAATGTGTATTTGCAGCCTATTTGCAGTCCAGCACTGCAGGTGCGCTTTATGAATATAGATAGCGGAAGTAGTCGTATTTTCACCGGAAGTTGTTTATTTCATCGATGAGAACATATGAATTTTATTTACATCGTATAACTATGTATTTCATGGGTAGGTATATAATAAATGTTGTTACCACTCATTTGAATCAAATTCAAATGAGTGGTAACAACATAATTATACCTTTATGGAGAAATAAACAAATTAACCTTTAGACCGCTACTCACAACAATTGTCGTCTGTTGTTGCTTTTATATCTTGCCTTATTTCTCAATAAAAACAGGGTTTGACAGCACTTCAGAATGGAAATGATTCTGAAGTGCTGTAAAAGCATGTTGTAAATTATTCTAAAGTGCTGTCAAAGCATGTTTTTGATGATAAAAATGGAAAATAGAAAATAAACAGCAGGCAACAAAAGAATTAAGATAGCGGTCTAAGGGTTAATGAAATTTTTTCAACAAAAAATATTGTCTTAGACTGAAATGGGTATTACAATGTAATTGGATGTTCTCGTGGAATAATAATACAAGTTTCCACCTGGCACCATTACTGGCAGTTAATATTGACCCTAGATTCCACTCCACCTCACCCAAAAAAGCACTATTCAGATAATGGCAAGATGGCAAGAGCACTTAGCTGGCTAATCAATTACTAGTATATATGGCTGTGACTGGAGAAATGGAGCTTACGGGATTTGCGACTTTGTGTAGCTTGGATCAAATCGCCCACTCGAGTAGCCTGATATCGGTCTGTCTAAATTGCTAGTTAGAAGCATGATGGGTGTTTCGTTGTTAGAATTGTGAACAGTGTGGTTGCACAGGCTGATCTAGATCTATACTGGTCAAAATAGTCACAGTCACTTACATAGAACTATGTAATGACGCATACATCAGACCACCCTCTGATAAGTATTGAACATAGAAAATACCAGGCTAGTGCCTTTTGATATCAAGTTTATCGTGCAATGCTAGGAAAACGTTTAAGGAATTCCGAGGCTCGACCACCAATTTATCAATACATCCTGGGGTCATCAATACACGCTGGAACTATCCATACACTATGGGACTATGGGACTATCAATACACCATGGGAATATCCATACACAGTGTGTCCATCAATATACCCTGGAACTATCCATACACCATGGGACCATCAATACACCATGGGACCATCAATACACCATGGGAATATCCATACACAGTGTGTCCATCAATATACCCTGGAACTATCCATTGTCTGGCAATTCCCCTAGGAACAACCTTATACACACGCAACACTCACTTATTATTAGCCGATCTATTTATAGATCGGCTAATATGTTGGTTATCCATCGAATTCTGAAAAAGTTTGTAGCAACCCTTTTCTCCGCTATTCGGTAATCTACGAACGCGAATTTTTCTGTATCACTTCCAAATTGCATCAACCGATAAAGTTTGCATTTTTGGCAATTATCTCCGTTTAAAACTTTACTTATAGCCAAATAACACAATTTTGAATACTTAATGAGCTGAACGCCTGAAGAGATTTAACCCGGAAGTTATTGTTGTTGAAGTCCATAGTTGGCTCTAATGGCCATATACGCCAACATACGCCGATTATTGGGCTAATTTAAAGCTTTTATTTATTAAACAGAACAAGTTTCAGCCACGTATAATCGCGTAAAATGTGTTTATTCGGCTAATTTATAATCGACCTCTGCTCAAAATCTCCTTACTAGTAACCCCAGCATTTTCGGTTTATCCCAGCATCTCGGGTTTATCCCATTGGATCGCGTATGCGCGTCATTTGACGCTAGTTAATATTCACAAAATTTTCCACCAATCAAAACGAAGAATTGCCCTTCATAGCCAACTTTGATTTGTTTACGTATCATGCAGGGATGGCAGGGATGCATCCAGCACGCGAGGCGATTGCGGCAATCCCCCTTAATTATTGTCAATGCCGCAAATTATTGATTGTCTTGCGCCCGACATCGCGTAAAAAATCACGGATGGGGCACATTAGGCCAATCTGGGCATGTGCCTGAATACGCAGGAGCTTGCGTCTATTTTTAGATGACACTGTAACCGCTAGATATATATAGCCCTGGTAGCTCCGCCCACTCGCATGCTGCCACAGAATTCGGACAAACACACACACAGTGACTACAACTTTGTGTATTGCGGAGTGTAATTTGTAGATAAATAGAGCATACAGTACAGGTGTTACGCTGGAATATTTCGCAACATAATGGTGACAACAAAACATTGCTGCTATGGCATTGCTGCTATTGGATGGATTTGGGAACGGGTTTCCAAAACCTGCACAAAATCGAAATGTCAACGCTGGGTACAGAACTGTGGTCGAAAATAGTTTACCATTGACAATGTTACCAGAGACACCTACATATGTTCAATGCACTTTACCCTGATTTGATCGGCTAATAACATCATGCTCTGCATGACTTTTCATATTTAGCTTTTAATCTAGCAAAATACATCATCGTATAGTATTTTAGACAAGCAGGCGACGCGACATTTGAATAACACGCATTTCTTACTACATGTATAAACACATCCAATCCAATAACCTGTCCTAAATAACTACATAATTAAATTAATTCCTACGATATTACCATTGTGACAAAAATATGTGTCGCTCTAGTGTCGGTCAACACTTGAATGACAAGATTCCGCCAGTGGTCACACCTAGTGACCACGCTTGGTGCGAAAATTTGCACGACTGAACATGCGCAAGCGGGTTACCATCAATCAATTTTCTTAACATTGTATAAGGTTGTCCCGCCGACCGCCAGAGAAAAATAATTTATTTCTAATTCACTACGTTCAAACAACATAAATTTTATTACATCATGGGACCATCAATACACTATGGGACCATCAATACACAGTGTGTCCATCAATAAACCCTGGAACCATCAATACACTATGGGACCATCAATACACAGTGTGTCCATCAATATACCCTGGAACCATCAATACACTATGGGACCATCAATACACAGTGTGTCCATCAATATACCCTGGAACCATCAATACACTATGGGACCATCAATACACAGTGTGTCCATCAATAAACCCTGGAACCATCAATACACTATGGGACCATCAATACACAGTGTGTCCATCAATAAACCCTGGAACCATCAATACACTATGGGACAAAAAGTGTGTCCATCAATATACCCTGGAACCATCAATACACTACACTATGGGACCATCAATACACAGTGTGTCCATCAATAAACCCTGGAACCATCAATACACTACGGGACCATCAATACACAGTGTGTCCATCAATATACCCTGGAACCATCAATACACTATGGGACCATCAATACACAGTGTGTCCATCAATAAACCCTGGAACCATCAATACACTATGGGACCACATCAATACACGTGTGTCCATCAATATACCCTGGAACCATCAATACACTATGGGACCATCAATACACAGTGTGTCCATCAATATACCCTGGAACCATCAATACACTATGGGACCATCAATACACAGTGTGTCCATCAATAAACCCTGGAACCATCAATACACTATGGGACCATCAATACACAGTGTGTCCATCAATAAACCCTGGAACCATCAATACACTACGGGACCATCAATACACAGTGTGACCATCAATATACCCTGTGACTATCCACACACCGTGGGACTATCCATAGACCGTGGGACTATCCATACACCATGGGACTATCCATGCATCGTGGGACTATCCATACACCGTGGGACTATCCATACACCGTGGGACTATCCATACACCCTGTGACTATCCATACACCCTGTGACTATACATACACCGTGGGACTATCCATTCACCGTGGGACTATCCATACACCGTGGGACTATCCATACACCATGTGACTATCCATACACCATGAGACTATCCATACACCATGAGACTATCCATACTCCATACACCATGGGACTATCCATACACCATGGGACTATCCATACTATCCATACACCGTGGGACTATCCATACAATGTGGGACTATCCATACACCATGGGGCTATCCATACACCATGGGACTATCCATACACCATGGGACTATCCATACTATCCATACACCGTGGGACTATCCATACACCGTGGGAGGACTATCCATACATCGTGGAACTATCCATACACCGTGGGGCTATCCATACACTGTGGGACCCTCCATACACCATGGGACTATCCATACACCATGGGACTATCCATACACCATGGGACTATCCATACACCATAAGACTATCCATACACCATGGGACTATCCATACACCGTGGGACTATCCATACACTATGTGACTATCAATACACAGTGTGTCCATCGATACACCATGGGACTATCCATACACCCTGTGACTATCCATACACCCTGTGACTATACATACACCGTGGGACTATCCATTCACCGTGGGACTATCCATACACCGTGGGACTATCCATACACCATGAGACTATCCATACACCATGAGACTATCCATACTCCATACACCATGGGACTATCCATACTCCATGGGACTATCCATACTATCCATACACCGTGGGACTATCCATACAACGTGGGACTATCCATACACCATGGGGCTATCCATACACCATGGGACTATCCATACACCATGGGACTATCCATACTATCCATACACCGTGGGACTATCCATACACCGTGGGAGGACTATCCATACATCATGGGACTATCCATACACCGTGGGGCTATCCATACACTGTGGGACCATCCATACACCATGGGACTATCCATACACCATGGGACTATCCATACACCATGGGACTATCCATACACCATGTGACTATCCATACACCGTGGGTCTATCCATTCACCGTGGGACTATCCATAACACCGTGGGACTATCCATACACCATGGAACTATCCATACACCATGGGACTATCCATACACCATAGGACTATCCGTACACCATGGGACTATCCATACACCATAGGACTATCCATACACCATGGAACTATCCATACACCATGGGACTATCCATACACCATAGGACTATCCATACACCATGGGACTATCCATACACCATAGGACTATCCATACACCATGGGACTATCCATACACCGTGGGACTATCCATACACTATGTGACTATCAATACACAGTGTGTCCATCGATACACCATGGGACTATCCATACACTATGTGACTATCAATACACAGTGTGTCCATCGATAAACCATGGGACTATCCATACACCGTGGGACTATCCATACACCATGGGACTATCCATACACTATGTGACTCTCAATACACAGTGTGTCCATTGATACACCATGGGACTATCCATACACCATGGGACTATCCATACACCATGTATGGATTTACATTTATTGAGCATAGGCTGCATGTGCAGAAAAATGTGTTAATGTGAAATTTACAGAATATCATAATTTTTCACTTACGAACATTTTAGTCGTACAAAGTTTAGTGAAACGGCCCCCTGTAGTCAAATAACAATCTGTATTCCTTGTTAGAAACATGACGGCTGTTTCATTGATGGAATGGCAAACAATACAGGGGCCCGTTTCACTAAACTTTGTATGACTAAAATGTTTGTAAGTGCAAAATTATGTTAGCCTGTACATTTCACATAAATAGTGCTTTCTTGTAAACAATTATTGGATGTAAATCCATCAATTGAAGTTTTGTACGAAGTTTAGTATATGCATACACCACATTTATAGTTAATAAATAGAGGATCTTGCGCTGGTGATGATTTAATTTGATATTTATTGAACGAGTCAACGAGTTTAATAAATATCATATTACATGTATATCAACACAAATGTTATATTCTGATTAGTGCATAAGCACATATCATCATAATTTGAAGCTGGCTGATTACCTAACATGTTTTCTGTAGCGGGCTCATTTGCATATTTATTACACTAGTGTATTATGATGTGTATTGAACTTTGTTGTTAAACTGTGAAAGCCCATTTTATGCAATAAAACCAGATAATTTTCTGTTTCAGGTGAAGCCAGTTCAGCCCCATCCCTTCAATTATCCTCAATGTCTGTGCAAAAATAACGGTGCCTGTGACATATGTCCCACGACAGACACTGTGCCATTTGAAGTGAAATATGGTAATTCACTATATGTACATACTACTGTAACAGCAATAAATTTTGGACGCCATATATTTTGGGAAACACCCTGAATATAGATAATTATCAGTGTTTTGCGATTAGTGTAGACCCAGATCAGCCTGTGGATCCACAGTTTGAATAGAATCTACACTGCGATTACATCAAGAAAACACCCATCATGCTTCTAACAAGCAATATAGATCGTCATAAGGCTACAGGAGTGTGATATTTGATCAGGAGCTACACTGATCACAAATCCCATAAGCCTCATTTCTCCACATGTGGCTGGAGAAATGGGATTATGGGCTCTGTGATCAGTGTAGATCCAGATCAGCCGGTCTATGCATCAACAAAAGATCGTTTATAGATCGTTATCAGGCTACATGAGTGTGCTATTTGACCAGGAGCTACACTGGTCACAAATCCCATAAGCCCCATGTATCCAGTCACAGCCTTATATGTGGATGTGACAGGAGAAATAGGGCTTATGGGTTTTGCGATCAGTGTAGATCCAGATCAGCCTGTGCATCCGCACAATCTGATCAGGATATACACTGTTCGCCATTCCATCAATGAAACACCTGTATGCTACTGAGCACGAGATGGCCACTGGTCACAAATCCTATAAGCCCCATTTCTCCAGTTCCAGGACCAACAAGTACATCCCTGCCATCCACATCCACAACGCCGGGCGTGCAGCCGACGATGATAGGTAAAATAACTGTCATTAAAAGTTTTGCATTTCCAAAATTAATATTCCCTTTAACAGTTCTAGACAATCCGGAGCAGGAGACTTTAAAGCAAATTATACGCATTATGTTTGATTTTCTCTGGGATTCAAAGCCTGATAAAATTAGTAGAAAAATTATTGTTAAAACGTTCGAAGAAGGCGGGCTAAAAATGATAGAATTAGAATGATAGAATTAGAATCGTTTATTGATGCACTAAAGGCTACATGGGTCAAACGACTTGCAGAAACTGAAAATCAATGAAAATGGAAAGTACTATATATAAATTATTTGAAGCCTTTTGGTGGTGTACATATATTTGAAGGAAATGTAAACAGACGTAGAACATTTGATAAAAAATAAATTTTTGACAGATGTTCTTAAATCATGGTGCAAGCTAAACTTCTGCGATAATCCAGAAACAATATCAAAGCAAATTTTATGGAACAATTCGAAAATAAAAGGTAATGGAAGAATGTTTTACTACAAGGAATGGACTAATAAGGGGATTAAATATATAGAACAACTATACGATTATAGAACTACATCATTCTTCAATTTTACAAAAATAAAAGAACTATTTGATGTTAGTAATAACGATTACCTAAAATACTTCAAACTGATTTCGTGCATTCCTCAAGACTGGAGAACACGAATTAAAAATGAAAGAATAAACACGATTAATACAAAGATACTATTAATAGAACAAATAAAAACCACAACCAAATGTAATATGAAGCTATATAACATGTTTCTTAATCAACAGAAACCGGTTGTGCATAAAGCCAAGACAAAATAACATGACGAATTCGCGGATAAAAATATAAATTGGAAGATAGTCTACACAAATCATTTTACAAACACTATAAGTTCTAAACTTAGGAATTTTCAGTACAAATTTTTGATGAGAATTGTTGCTACAAACGATTATTTACTTAAGTGTAACATTGTCAGCTCCAATTTGTGTGATTTTTGCGCCATGGCTCCAGAAACAAATAAGCACCTTTTTTGGGAATGCACTATAAGCCAACTTTTTTGGTCACAGCTGAATACCTTTTTAAACAATAATAATATTGTATGTAATTTTGATTGGCACACTGTTTGCTTCGGGCAATATGAGCAAGACAACAAGTTTTTCAACTTTTGTATCATACTAGGAAAATACTTTATATATACATGTAAATTACGAAACATGGAACCTAAATTTCCAGAGTTTATGTCTTACCTAAAGGCAATACAAAATATTGAAAAAGAAATTGCAATGAATAGAAATAAGCTCATAGTTCATGAACAAAAATGGAATGTTATCCAATTAGACTAACACTCATTTAGAGATACACAAACCTTCTGATTATACATACAAATATTACAGTTAGGTATAACAGCATATACCGTAATAGTATTGTATCGTGATGTGTTGCTCAATTATTATTCACTAATCGTATTTCACCATATCTCATTTTCAACTCTATTCTCTCATCTAAATAACATTCTTAAATAAATCCAAGCTAACCATGTATGAACAATACGTTATAATCTATAATTATTTACAATACATGTACTCATAGTTGATTGTAAACAAAGAGTGTAACCTATAAATGCATGTTGTTAAACTGCTTGTAACTCATTTATTGTTTGTATATGACTACGGTATGTATGGAAATAAAAAAATTAAAACTGAAAAAAAAAGAAAAAAGCTTTATATGTGGATGTGACAGGAGAAATAGGGCTTATGGGTTTTGCGATCAGTTCAGATCCAGATCAGCCTGTGCATCCGCACAGTCTGATCATGATATACACTGTTCGCCATTCCATCAATGAAACACCTGTGTGCTACTGAGCACAAGATGGTCACTGGTCACAAATCCTATAAGCCCCATTTCTCCAGTTCCAGGACCAACAAGTACATCCCTGCCATCCACATCCACACCCACAAGCCCCAGCTCCGTCTCTACAATGCCGGGCGTGCACTCAACGTCACCCAACGTCCAGCCGAACGGTGATTTCGACCAACGTTACCGACATCAAGATCATCGTGTCCGTGCTCGGATCTGTGCTGGGACTCGTGCTCGGGTCCATCGGATTCTGGCTGTATTACCAGCGCAGGAGGAAAGAGAACACAGGTGCGCCTCAGCTCATGTCTTGTTCAGTGAAGCCTCCCGAAGCCATGGGTGGCAGGTGGGAGCATGTGATGGGTAATTTAACGATCGGGATTCATCCTTAACGGTATCCCAAATGGAGACCTGGGGGCCGTTTCACTAAACTTTGTATGACTAAAATGTTCGTAAGTGCACATTTAGGATCGTCTGGAAATTTCAATTGATGGATTTACATTTATTGAGCATAGGCTGCATATGCAGCCTATGCTCAATAAATGTAAATCCAATAATTGTTTACAAGAAAACGCTGTTAATGTGGAATTTACAAACGTCATTTAATCACACAAATACTGCTTTTTCATAATTTTGTACTTACGAACATTTTAGTCGTACAAAGTTTAGTGAAACGGGCCCCAGGTTTGGCCGTCAAGTATATCTTTTGGAATTTTTGTATCTGAGGGTTTAATCTGATTATACCCCTTGTAGGAGTAATTTGATTATTCCTATGTGACTGGAGAAATAGGGCTTAAGTGAGATCATGGCCAAACCAGGTCTCCGTTTGTGTTATGTACATCGCCACATCAAATATTTGTTACACATTCTAGTATTTCTGTAGTTATATTCTTTCAATTGATATTGTGATTGGAATGTATCATAGTGTTTCTTGCTGTGTTGATGACTGGATCTGATATTGTTACAAATCGAAACAAGTATTGGCAATACCTGCTCACAAGTGGTCAGTACACTGGATAAAAGCCGCTGTCCCATCAATAACTGCGCAGGTTACCATTCCGTGCCGGTTGTGGGAGTTTTGATATTCCAGTATGCCCAAATATAGGTCTGTACATTCACCTGTTGTTTTTAAGTAACTGTGTTTCACAATGAAAACTGTTCGCTCAGCTAACCCACTGGACCTTGGCTACATAGTGCATGTGACATTAATCCCATTCTTTTGCAAAATCAGCAAATTCCTGGTAGGCATGTACACCATGCTTACTGTAAATCCCTTTCAACTGTCCATTGACCACTTTGGATTTCATGCTGTGTGACTGTTGTTGTTAACAATTACTAGAAATTCCTTTTAATTCATGTGGAAATGTTTGTAGCAACAGTTTGTCATGGGTGGCCTGGTAAATACACAGGTGGAAGACTCGGACCTATGACACCAAAAAAATGCCTATTAAAAAAAATCCCATTACCCCACCCACTTGATCTCGTACAGTACCATATTCTATTTATAAAGGTGAGTATAAATATGGCTATTATAGAAAGAGCCCCATTTTTTCCGGCTCGCACAAACACAATAAACATCGATTAAATGTATGCCTTCTGTCTCTGGCAATCGATAAAGGTATTAGGTGTGTGAATATACTCACTTCAAATCGTTGTTTCAAGTATTTATTGAGTTATTCGCGTTTTGATTACCCCATCCAAAGCGAAAGTTGCGTGTACGAAAGAATCTCACACAGAATCGGAGGCCGTCCGGCATGGATTATCGGTCATATTTGGCCGATAGCTGATCGCCAGCTGAAACTAATGACGTGCATCATGACCATATACATTAGCAACTCCAACCATACAAAGTTCGTCCAATTGTGATCGTTCACCGATCTAAAAAAACACTTGTTTGTCTAATTTTGTTCATTATCTGGAACCGGGTCAATGCACCATCTTCCATAATACAACCGGAAGCGTCTATGTAAAGAACATCTCTGATTGGCTAAATCTAAACTGTAATGACGTCATTCAACCTATTTCGGGATTCCGGAAGACATAATCTGATAGTATGCGAATCATGAAATGAAAGTATTAAAAAGGTGTTTTTTAGATCGGTGAATGATCACAATTGGACCAACTTTGTATGGTTGGAGTTGCTAATGTATATGGTCATGGTGCACCACTTTAGTTTGAGCTGGCGATCAGTTATTGGTCAAATATGACCGATAATCCACGCCGGACGGCCTCCGATTCTGTGTGAGATTCTTTCGTACACGCAAATTTCGCTTTGGATGGAGTATACAAAATGCGAATAACTGAATAAATGCTGGAAAGAGCGATTTGAAGTGAATATATTCACACACCTAATACCTTTATCGATTGCCAGCGACAGAAATCATACATTTAATCGATGTGTATTGTGTTTGTGCGAGTCGGAAACGAGAGGGCTCTTTCTATAATGGCTACAATGTTATCCACCTTTCTTTATAGAAGATGGTAATGTACGAGACCAAGTGGGTGGGGTAATGGGATTTTTTTTTATAGGCATTTTTTTGGTGTCGTAGGTCTGAGTCTTCCACCTGTGGGTAAATAGTGTGATATCACAGTCTCTTTGGCATTTCAGTTTCTACTTTCAATTGATCATCTTCCTACCATTTTACCAGAACATAATATATTGCGCTCGTCTGAATGCCGAGATGGCCATTGTGCACGACTTGCAACATTTATTACTCGAGACGAGTCAGAATTACGTGTTTAGATCCTTTCAGTTTATCTCTGTAATCCCATAAATCCACTATTTTCTGCAGACTTTGCATTCTAAAATTGAGTTATCCCTTCTTTAGACTCGTTTTTTCTAGCAGAATCAATTGTGCATCTTACTCAGTCAAGTTTGCAATTTATTGCAACTCGTGATAATGACAGGTAAGTTTGTGAATACTACATGTATCTGTCAATTCATACCCTTAATAAAGTTAGAATATATGTCCCTTACTGGCTCGCGGGATAGCGTATCAGTAACTACTATTTGTTTCACGAAAGCTGCCCAAATTTTACGGCTATATAAACAATTCAAAAACAATATTTTTTTCGATAATATTAAATTAAAGGAAAATTTAAGAATGTGCCTTCTTTTTATTTCGAGAAATTTGGTCAAATATTGGTTTTATTACGAAAAATTGATTTCTCTATGGGAATTTAACATGGGGGAAAAAGAGGTAGAGGAGTTGTGGGAGGAGTCAAAAAACCAAAGAAATTGGCAAATTGACTCCGAAACCTAGCTAGATAGCTTGGAAATGATCTAACTAAGAAAACAAAAGTTAAATTTTAAAAAACAGTACAGTAAATGTACAGTATTTCTGAAATTCTAGAAAAATTTCCCCATGTTAAATCCCCATAGACATAACATGGGGAAATTGTTTTTCGCAATAAAATCAATATTTGACCAAATTTCAAGAAATAAAAAGAAGGCTCATTCTTAAATTTTCCTTTAATTTAATATCATCGAAAAAAAATATTGTTTTTGAATTGTTTACATAGCCGTAAAATTTGGGCAGCTTTCGCGAAACAGACAGTAGTATGGTTTTGCCAGAAACGTGTTTAATTGACAGGCCATATTGCTTCAGCAGCAGTAAAATATCCTGTAATCTGTGACGACAGGAATAGAGTATTTATTTCATGGATATGAGAGGCAAGTGATCTTACTCCACTTGAACAGTCAGTGTCACATAACAAAATCATTTCCGGCCAAATAACATGCCTCATTATTCATGTTCAATCAGAGCATATTAGTTTTCTGCGAAAATCAATGATATCGAAGAATTAGTCATTGGCTTGCCTTTGTGGCACACCATAATGCAGACCTAGATACGTAGGTCTACATGTCTCTGGCTTTGTCAAGTCATAATATGACAATTTCAACAAGTGTAACGCAATTTGGACCATCAAGGCACTGATCTCTTTTACATTGACACAGGAGTTGTGATCTCTTAAGACCATATGGTAATCGTAAATAATGATAATGACCATGGAACAATACTGCCTTTTCAACGTCGCAATTTTTCTACAGTTTCCTGTGTACAATTCTGTTTGAGGTATAGAGTGTATTCAACCTCTCCAACTGTGTGTTTGACAATTTGATCAATTTGACATTTTACACATGTACACTCTACACATACTGAACATGTGCATATGGCGTTTTAATGCCGAAAATGTCATTTAATCACACAAATACTGCCTTTTCGATCGTTCTTCTACACTTTCCTACATACATCAGGCCTGTAGCCGGGGGGGTCGGAGCGCAGGCGCAGATACAGAAATAATTGCAGAGGGGGTGTCTGTAATTAAAATTTGGCGTACCCGACCTCTGCGCGCTTTTTAAATGCCAGATCGCCGCAGATGCGATTTCCTGACACCTAGGCCACGAAAAAAGTCATCCAACAATGATTTATTTATGTAATCCAATATTTGAATTTGTAGATTTTCTTCTTTTTTTTTTTTTTGCCGGGAGCATGGGGGGGGGGGGGGGGGGGGGTGGGGGGGGGGGGGGCCTAGCATCGAGGTCCACTTTTTAGACCCCCCCTGACCGCAGAATGCGATTTCTCCTGACACCTAGCCACGAAAAAAGTCATCCAACTATTTGAATATTGTTAGATTTTCATTCTTTTTTTTTTTTTTTTGCCGGGAGCAGTGGGGGGGGGGGGGGGGGGCCTAGCATCGAGGTCCACTTTTTTTTAGACCCCCCTATACCTCAGGCCCCTTGGGCCTTCGAAACGACCCCCCCCCCCCCCCCCCCCCTCACAAACAGGACTGGCTACGGGCCTGTACAAGTTTGTATAGGGTATATACCGGTATGTTATGTAAGCAACTCTTTTGACCGCATTTTGAGTGTTATTACGGTTGTGCACATTGTGTATTTACAGAAAATGAACTTAAACATGATACAGACACAAAGCATGAGAATCCCGGTTTCAATGACGACAATGGCTCCATGATCACAATAGATGTACTGAAGGCGGAAAAATTGGGCAAAATGCTAAACAATAACAACAGTAAGTAACACTACTAAGTGCTTAACCCTTACTACGCTGAATTAAATGTTGTCGTCTGCTGGAAATGTTTTATTTTCAATATTTTTCGACAAAGACCTGGTTTTGACAGCATGTGCTGTCAAAAACCAGTTTTTAGCTCGCCTGCACGAAGTGCAGAAGAGCTTATGGCATACCCCCAGCGTCGTCGGCGTCGGCGTCGGCGTCGGCGTCGGCGTCGTCCACAAACTTAACGTTGGGTAAATGTCTTATAACTTCTGTTTCCTTTCATGGAACACCTTGTTATTTCATACATGCATTCCTCAGATGATCTATCATGCTGTAGCAAATCCATGACCCACCACCCAGCCCTTACCCCAAGGTCAAAGTCACAAACTTGGCACATTCATAAACTTAACGTTGGGTAAATGTCTTATAACTTCTGTTTCCTTTCATGGAACACCTTGTTATTTCATACATGCATTCCTCAGATGACCCTCTATCATGCTGTAGAAAATACATGACGCACCACCCAGCCCTTACCCCAATGTCAAGGTCACAAACTTGACACATTCATAAACTTAACGTTGGATAAATGTCTTATAACTTCTGTTTCCTTTCATGGAATACCTTGTTATTTCATACATGCATTCCTCAGATGACCCTCTATCATGCTGTAGCAAATCCATGACCCACCACCCAGCCCTTGCCCCAAGGTCAAGGTCACAAACTTGGCACATTCATAAACTTAACGTTGGGTAAATCTCTTATAACTTCTGTTTCCTTTCATGGAACACGTTGTTATTTCATATATGCATTCCTCAGATGACCCTATATCATGCTGTAGCAAATCCATGACCCACCACCCAGCCCTTACGCCAAGGTCAAGGTCACAAACTTGGCATATTCATAAACTTAACGTTGGGTAAATGTCTTATAACTTCTGTTTCCTTTCATGGAACACCTTGTTATTTCATACATGCATTCCTCAGATGATCCTCTATCATGCTGTAGCAAATCCATGACCCACCACCCAGCCCTTACCCCAAGGTCAAGGTCACAAATTTGGCACATTCATAAACTTAACGTTGGGTAAATGTCTTATAACTTCTGTTTCCTTTCATGAACACACCTTGTTATTTCATACATGCATTCCTCAGATGACCCTCTATCATGCTGTAGCAAATACATGACGCACCACCCAGCCCTTACCCCAATGTCAAGGTCACAAACTTGGCACATTCATAAACTTAACGTTGGATAAATGTCTTATAACTTCTGTTTCCTTTCATGGAACACCTTGTTATTTCATACTTGCATTCCCCAGATGACCCTTTATCATGCTGTAGCAAATCCATGATCCATCACCCAGCCCTTATCCCAAGGTCAAGGTCACAAACTTGGCATATTCATAAACTTAACGTTGGGTAAATGTCTTATAACGTCTGTTTCCTTTGATGGAACACCTTGTTATTTCATACATGCATTCCTCAGATGACCCTCTATCATGCTGTAGCAAATCCATGACCCACCACCTTGCTCTTACCCCAAGGTCAAGGTCACAAACTTGGCACATTCATAAACTTAACATTGGGTAAATGTCTTATAACTTCTGTTTCCTTTCATGGAACACCTTGTTATTTCATACATGCATTCCTCAGATGACACTCTATCAGGCTGTAACAAATCCATGACCTACCACCCAGCCCTTACCCCAAGGTCAAGGTCACAAACTTGGCACATTCATAAACTTAACGTTGGGTAAATGTCTTATAACTTCTGTTTCCTTTCATGGTACACCTTGTTATTTCATACAAGCATTCCTCAGATGACCCTCTATCATGCTGTAGCAAATCCATGACACACCACCCAGCCCTTACCCCGAGGTCAAGGTTACAAACTTGGCACATTCATAAACTTAACGTTAGGGTAAATGTCTTATAACATCTGTTTCCTTTCATGGAACGCCTTGATATTTCAGACATGCATTCATCTGATGATACTCTATCGTGCTATAGCAAATCCATGACCCAGCGGCCATCCCTTACCCCAAGGTCAAGGTCACAAACTTAGCACATTCATAAACTTAACGTTGGGTAAATGTCTTATAACTTCTGTTTCCTTTTATGGAACGCCTTGTTATTTCATTCATGCATTCCTCAGATGACCCTCTATCATGCTGTAGCAAATCCATGACCCACCGCCCAGTCCTTACTCCGAGGTGAAGGTCACAAACTTAGCACATTCATAAACTTAACGTTGGGGCAAATGTCTTATACTATCTGTTTTCTTTCGTGGAACGCTTTGATATTTCATACATGCATTCATCTGATGATACTCTATCGTGCTATAGCAAATCCATACAGCAAATCCATGACCCACCGCCCACCCAATCGTTACCCCAAGGTCAAGGTCACAAACTTAGCATGTTCATAAACTTAACGTTGGGGTAAATGTTGTGTAACTTCTGTTTATTTACAGGGAACGCCTTCATATATCATACATGCATTCATCTGATGATACTCTATCATGCTATAGCAAATCCATGACCCACCGCCCATCCCTTACCCCAAGGTCAAGGTCACAAACTTAGTACATTCATAAACTTAACGTTGGGGTAAATGTCAGTTTCCTTTCATGGAACGCCTTGCTATTTCATACATTCCTCAGATGACCCTCTACCATGCTGCAGCAAATCCACAACCCACCACCCAACCCTTACCCAAAAGTCAAGGTCACAAACTTAGCATGTTCATAAACTTAACGTTGGGGTAAATGTTGTGTAACTTCTGTTTCTTTACACTTTGAACACCTTGATATTTCATACATGCATTCATCTGTTGATACTCTATCGTGCTATAGCAAATCCATGACCAACCCCCACCCCTTTCCCCAAGGTCACGGTCACAAAATTAGCACATTCATAAACTTAACTTTGGGGTAAATGTCTTATAACATCTGTTTCCTTTCATGGAACGCCTTGATATTTCATACACGCATTCATCTGATGATACTCTATCGTGCTATAGCAAATCCATGACCCACCGCCCACCCCTTACCCCAAGGTCAAGGTCACAAACTTGACACATTCATAAACTTAACGTTGGGGTAAATGTCTGATAACAACTGTTTCCTTTCATGGAACGCCTTGATATTTCATACATACATTCCTCAGATGACTCTCTATCATGCTGTAGCAAATCCATGACCCACCGCCGACCCCTTACCCCAAGGTCAAGGTCACAAACTTGACACATTCATAAACTTAACGTTGGGGTAAATGTCTGATAACAACTGTTTCCTTTCATGGAACGCCTTGATATTTCATACATACATTCCTCAGATGACTCTATCATGCTGTAGCAAATCCATGACCCACCACCCAACCCTTACCCCAAGGTCAAGGTCACAAACTTAGCATGTTCATAAACTTTACATTGGGGTAAATGTTGTGTAACGTCTGTTTCTTTACACTTTGAACGCTTTGATATTTCATACATGCATTCATCTGATGATCCTCTATTATGCTACAGCAAATCCATGACCCACCCCACCCCTTTCCCCAAGATCAACATCATAAACTTAACGTTGGAGTAAATGTCTTTTTATAACTTCTGTTTCTTTACAGGGAACACCTTCATATTTCATACATGCATTCATCTGATGATACTCTATTGTGCTACAGCAATTCCATGACCCACCCTCCCCCTCCCACCCCTTTCGCCAAGGCCAAGGTCACAAACTTAGCACATTTATACATGCATTCCTCATGTGAATAGCTATCATGCTGTAGAAAATCACCAACTTAGTGTGTTCATAAACTTAACGCTGGGTTAAATTTTGTTTTCCTTCTCTTTTCAGGGAGCGCATTGATATGTCATACATGCATTCATCTTAATATGCTATATCATGCTATATCAAATCCATGACCCACCTTCCACCACTGACCTCAATGTCAAGGTCCACCGCACACCCCTTATCCCAAGGTCAAGTTATATAATATTCATGTTTTTTATACAACTGTGACAAGTTTGAATGAAGGCTGCCCTGTAACAGGTGAGCTTCGTTGTCTTCTGACAACTCTTGTTTGTTAAGAATTAAAGCAAAAATGAAAAACAGCAGACGGCAATTTCCGTCAACAGCGTAGGAAGGGTTAAAGTTGGGGTAACATCCTAAACAGAGCCCCAGATAAGGTGTGTATTGGTGTACTTTACGGAATTATTTTAGCTGAATACGCATTGATTATCAAAAGTGGGAGTACAAAATACGCACAGCAATGTGAAAATACGCATTGATTTTCAAATTGAGTAGTGAAAATTCTGTCATAAATTTGAAAATTCACTTAGTTGAGCTGCAAAAAGCAAGTGTTTGCTTTTTTGCAGCTCAAATAAGTGAATGTTTATTTATTCATGAAAGAGATGTGCGTTTGTATTAGGCTATTTTGATAGGCAAATGAGGCAGGACATTTTTTTCGCGCCCACTTGCGGAAAGCGCGATATAGTCGGCACTTTGGCGTACATACGTGTGTCCGGTTAAAGTTTTTGCTTAAAGTTTTTTTGGTTAAAGTTTTTCGTTATACTATATCTCTGCAACTGCTTTGCCCATTACCTTGAAACTTCACATAGGTGTTTATCACATCATATTTTATTCATCATTTTTTCATTCTACCTCCCTCCCGTGCGGCCCCTGTGCCCAATGTCAAGGTCAAATTACTTTGAAGTTTTTGGTTAAAGTTTTTGGTTAAAGTTTTTTGGTTAAAGTTTTTTGTTATACTATATCTCTGCAACTGCTTCGCCCATTACCTTGAAACTTCACATGGGTGTTTATCATCATCCATATTTTCATTCTACCCCCACCCGTGCGGCCCCGGTGCCCAATGTCAAGTTCAAATTACTTTGAAGTTTTTGGTTAAAGTTTTTGGTTACAGTTTTTTCATGTACTATATCTATGCACCTTGTTTGCCCATTACCTTGAACCTTCACATGCCTGTTTATCATCATCCATATTTTCATTCTACCCCCACCCATGCGGCCCCTGTGCCCAATGTCAAGGTCAAATTACTTTGAAGTTTTTGGTTAAAGTTTTTGGTTAAAGTTTTTTCATGTACTATATCTCTGCACCTTTTTTGCCCATTACCTTGAAACTTCACATGGGTGTTTATCATCATGGCCTCTGTGCCCAATGTCAAGGTTTAATGACTTTGAAATTTTTGGTTAAAGTTGTGTCGCGACCGCTTGCGGAAAGCGTGATATAGTTGGCACTTTGGCGTACGTGTGTCGGGTTAAAGTTTTTTGGTTAAAGTTTTTCTGTCTACTTTAACTCTTTTTTTTAGTGTCCATGCCTCGCCCCAATGCGCGACATGCAGGCCGCGGCCATCTAGTTGAAATATTTATATCAATTAAATTTGTCACCGGAATAAAAATTCCACGTCCCTAAATGACCTTAGCTGTTGCTGGGACGTTATTCCCATTTACCTTCACGTTACAGAGTTGTCCCTTTTTGAAGCTGTGGCCCGTTTATAACATAACACACAATATTTGGGCTGCCTGCCGACAAAACCAACCATATGTTTGCATCCAGCATAGGCCCATATCAGCCTACCAAGAATTTATGGGTAATGTGACCAGTTTAGCCCCAGATGAGCCTGTGCAGTCTGATCAGGTCCTACACTATTCGCCATTCAGTCACTGTGGTATATATGGTGGCATGAGCACATCTATTGGACTGTAATTACTGGCATTTTCACTTCTTTTTTTTTTATTAGCTCACCTGAGCGAAGCTCATGTGAGCTATTGTTACCGCAATGTGTCCGTCGTCCGTCGTCGTCCGTCGTCGTCGTCGTCCGTGAACATTTTCAAACGTCTTCTCCTCGGTAACCATTGGACCTATGGTCACCAAACTTCATGGTCATGGTCCTTAGGTAGGGGGATTACAAAATTGTTAAAATGACGTCATTACGTAATCCAAGATGGCCGCCATCTAAAAATAGCACAAATTCTTAAAAAATCTTCTTCTCAAGAACCGCCAACCGGATTTCGACAAAACTTGGTAGGAATGATCGATGTACATTGCTCTTTCAAAGTTGTTAAAATGGTGACCCCGGGGTCAAAAATGGGCGTGGCCCGTGGGGTCAAATTTTATTTTTGACCGAATATGGTCATGTCATATATCAAATTGAAGGTATCAATGAGGTGATCACTCTGGTGCATTTTCTGTCGAAATCGGATTGTTATGTCATCCAAGATGGCCGCCGAAAGGTCAAACGGTCGTTCTTTTATTAGACATTTCAAAATTCTTCTTCACATGAACCACTTGGCCCATGGTAGCCAAACTTAAAAGTTATGGTCCATGTGTGAAGCCTTTTCAGATTTGTTAAAATGGAGGTCATCGCTAATCCAAGATGGCCGCCATCTAAAAATAGCATAAATTCTTAAAAAATCTTCTCATGAACCGCTAGCCGGATTTCGACGAAACTTGGTAGGAATGATCGATGTACAATGCTCTTTGAAAGTTGTTAAAATGGTGACCCCGGGGTCAAAAATGGGCGTGGCCCGTGGGGTCAAATTTCATTTTTTGACCGAATATGGTCATGTTATATATCAAATCGAAGGTATCAATGAGGCGATCACTCTGGTACATTTTTTGTCCAAATCGGATTGTTATGTCATCCAAGATGGCCGCCGAAATGTCAAAAGGTCGTTCTTTTTATTTTATAGAGATTTCAAAATTCTTCTTCACATGAACCGCTTGGCCCATGGTAGCCAAACTTAAAAGTTATGGTCCATGGGTGAAGCCTTTTCAGATTTGTTTTAAAAATGGAGGTCATCGCTAATCCAAGATGGCCACCGTCTAAAAATAGCATAAATTCTTAAAAAATCTTCTTCTCATGAACCGCTAGCCGGATTTCGACGAAACTTGGTAGGAATGATCGATGTACATTGCTCTTTGAAAGTTGTTAAAATGGTGACCCCGGGGTCAAAAATGGGCGTGGCCCGTGGGGTCAAATTGGGGTCAAATTTTATTTTTGACTGAATATGGTCATGTCATATATCAAATTGAAGGTATCAATGAGGCGATCACTCTGGTGCAATATTTGTCGGAATCGGATTATTATGTCATCCATGATGGCCACCAAAAGGTCCATTTATTCAAGATTTTTAACGTCTTTTTCTCAGGAACCACATGGCCGATGCTGGGTGAAGCATTTTCAGATTTTGTAAAATGAGAGTCATCGCTTAATCCAACATGACCGCCATCTAAAAATAGCACAATTTTTTTAAAACACATGAACTCAATGTCACATTCTCCTCTGGTGTTCATGGAGTCAGGTGAGCGAATTAGGGCCATCATGGCCCTCTTGTTTAATATTTAGCCTCACTAAACCGGACACCCTGGGAGGTGTCTGGTTTAGCGAGGCCTCACTTTCACTTTTTTCATAGGGGAAAGCATGGGCGGATTCAGGGGGGGGGGGGGGGGGGGCGGACCCGGACGCACACCCCCCCCCCCTAAAATTCACCGAGTAAAGATTTTTTACAAGTTACAAGGCACGTTTCATGCCAAGTGCCATGTTTTCCATGCGTTTTCTTATTGTTTCAAAATTTAAACGTTTTCAATCAAAAAGCATGTCTAAACATACTGTGACAGTGTCAATATTTTTGCTCCAAAATGCGCCAGAACGCAAGAAATGCGATGTAGATTTGCAAAATTTTCCCGGAGAGAATGTCCCCGGACCCCCCTAGCGCTATCTCGACTATTTTGCAATACTTGACTATATTATCGAACGAGCTTAGCTTGTTCGATAATATAGTCAAGTATTGCAAAATGCTTACGCCCCCCCTAACCCGAAATCCTGGATCCGCGCCTGGGAAAGGGCCATGTGACTGTTATGTGGTATGGACCTGTCACCAGGTCGGGTCAGGTTATCTAATTTCAGGGCTGAATATATTTGTTTTTGATGTAAAATTCCATTCTGATTTTGGGATTCCACCCCCACCCCCACCCCCAATGCAGCAGGTTATATACGGGATCAAACCCAATGGCTCGGCCTTAAATGACCTTAGCTGTTGACACCTATAAATCAAATCAAATTCACTTTTTGCAGAGCCGCCTGTGGCATTGGATAAGGTGGCCAAGTTATTTATCCTCTATGAGGAGGACCATGAGTGTCACCGCAGCCTCGTGGTGAGCTTCGCATCCTACCTGCACCACTACTGCCACTGCCAGGTGATGTGTGCATCCTGGCAGCAAGATGCGCCCTGGGTCCACCAGGAGATGCAGCAAGCCGACTATGTGGTCATTGTCAACTCGGAGGCCGCGTATAACATTTATAAGTCGCGGAAAGGCGGGAAATCGACCGGCGGCGGCGGAGGTTCGCCGATGTCGAGCATCAACTGCGTGCTGGAGACGTTCCTACAGGAGGTGCGGTACGACAACATCATCATGGTGTACTTCGAGCACACATCCGAGAGGTTTCTGTTGCCCGATATCTGCCCCGGGTACAACTACCGCCTCATGAAGCATTTCACTGACTTCCTCTTGCACGTGCACCAGCTGAGACGCACCGATAACCTCGCACAGTACGACCTGCCGTTTGACGGGAACCACGTTCAGCGAGGGATGGTCGGCCAGCAGCTGGAGCAAGCCATCAACAGGTGTAAGAAGTATGAATGTGAGAATCCGAAGTGGTTTCTGCTGAAGTATGGCATGTCGCGATCGGTTTCCAACACAAGCGATGACAGCCAGCTAGACTCCGGAATGGGAGAGATGCCGTCACTACCGCAAACACCATGTCACGAAATCAAGGAACCGTGGACGATCCATCCAGGAATACTCGCGTACCTACCACAGCTTGACCAGTTCTCGCAGGGTGCGGTCACCATAAACCCTCCCGCCGATATTCCTACCCGCCCTGTCTTGTCTCCACACAGCTTTATACCTGACGCAGTCAATCATGATGATAGTCCCCCACAGACGCAGCCCAGCACGGCAGAATCTGGTCAGTTTGACTTCATACCGCCTGACGATTTCCCGGACGCAGACATATGGAGCAAGACGCAGAGCGAGCAGATGATGAGTATAGTGGACCGGTACCACATTTCCAGTGGCGTAGGTGGCGCTGGTTCCCCACCACTGGGTCGGGGCTACAACCCGGACCACGATCTAGCTCTGCTCCGCATACAGAGTGGCGAAATCCCTTTCACTATCGATCTAACCAACTCAGGTGATGTGGAAAGCCTGGGTGGGGAGAGTGTTTGAATACGGACTGTGATTGAAGACATGGGGTTTATGACCATTGCGAGCAGTGTAAACCCATCCATGCAGCCCCCATGCCCAAGGTCAACTCAAATAACGTGAGTTTTTCTCTCGCCCGCGAAGAGGAAAGCGAGACATAAGTTTTTGTCTCGCCCGCGAAGCGGAAAGCGAGACATAGGTTTTGCTTTTTCGGAGTCGGCGGTGTCGGTGTCGGCGTCATCATTCAATGTTAAGTTTTCGTGTTACGGTCATTACTTCACCACCTTATCAGCTACAGTCATCAAACTTTATACATACCTTTACTATGTAGATGAATATAGGACTATTAAAAAAAATTCCGGGCTCCAGGGTCAAGGTCAAACTCTATTTCTTTCTTTGCTACAAACTGAACATTAATGCATGAAGACCCGTTTTCTCGTGCGCTCTGTACACCTTACCTGTAGAGAGAACAATAGCCTTCTCCAGTTGAACACTTCTGCATGTGCAAGCATGTGCAAATTTCCAGCTTGACCACTAAATATCCAGCTAAATTATTACAGGTAATTTATACAGGTAAATTATTATACCTGGGTATTACATTTCCGTAAACTGTGTTGACAATATTTTGGCAATATGTGGACCTGTGCAGATATGATATGTAGATAAATATAGGACTATTATAAAAATTCTGGGCTCCAGTAGCGAGCATTATTTTTTTGTTAATTTTTAAACTTTTTTTTTTTTTTAACTTTTTTTCCATTTTTAGCCACGTTTTTTTGCAGAAAAAAATCCTTTTAAACTTTTTTTTTTAAACTTTTTTTTCCATTTTTAGCCAGGTTTTTTTGGAACAAAATTCCAGGCTATTGGATTGGCGAAAGCCAGGCGGGCGGGCGGCGTCCACAATCAATGTTAAGTTTTCATGTTTCAGTCCATTTCTTTGTTACTGTAACACATAGGACCAACAAACTTTCACAGCTTCATAACCAAGGGGTGCCCACCACATATCACTATCCAACATGTTACCTTTTTGAACTTGACCCATTTTTTCCTCGCAGTCAATGTTAACTTTTCGCGTTTACAATGTTAACTTTTCGTGTTTAAGTCCCATTTCTTTGGTACTGTACCACCTAGGACCACCAAACTTTCACAGCTTCATAACCAAGGGGTGGCCACCACATACAACTATCCAACATGTGACCATTTTTTTTACCTTCACCTATTATTTCTACGTAATTGACTTAGCCATTTTCAACGTTAACTTTTTAACGTACGTCTGATTAAAGTTTTTTGGTTAAAGTTTTTCATTATACTATATCTCTGCAACTGCTTCGCCCATTACCTTGAAACTATACATGGGTGTTTATCATCATCCATATTTTCATTCTACCACCCAACCGTGCGGCCCCTGTGCCCAATGTCAAGGTCAAATTACTTTGATTTTTTTGTGTACTATGTTTCTGCAACTGCTTCACCCATTACCTTGATACTTCACATGGGTGTTTATCATCATTGTCGCGCCCGCTTGCGGAAAGCGCGATATAGTCGGCATTTTGGCATACGTCCGTCCGTCCATCCGTCCGTTCGTCTGTTTGTGTGTCCGGTTAAAGTTTTTCCATCTACTATATCTCTTTTTTTAGTGTCCATGCCTCGCCC
The DNA here is from genome assembly GCA_029237695.1 of Conchocele bisecta. Lineage (NCBI taxonomy): Eukaryota > Metazoa > Mollusca > Bivalvia > Lucinida > Thyasiridae > Conchocele > Conchocele bisecta. The sequence goes on from CM055266.1 coordinate 108,063,097, forward strand.
CAAGGCGCGACATGCAGGCCACGGCCATCTAGTCTACAAAATGTGGGTATAATTATGTTATCCAAGTGTCTATGCTTGGAAAAAACCTGGCCTTCGTGGTTTTGCCTCGTTTCTTGTGTTTTTTTTTCCAATTCTTTTTCCATTTTTAGCCAGGTTTTTTGAAAAAAAATCCAGGCTATTGGATTGGCGAAAGCCTGGCGGGCGGGCGGGCGGGTCGCGGGCGGGCGGGCGGGCGGGCGGCGGAGCGGCGCGGGCGGGCGTCCACAATCAATGTTAAGTTTTCGTGTTTGAGTCCATTTCTTTGTTACTGTACCACCTAGGACCACCAAACTTTCACAGCTTCATAATCAAGGGGTGCCCACCACATATCACTATCCAACATGTTACTTTTTTTTTAACTTCACCCATTTTTTCCACGCAGTCGACTTAGCCATTTTCAATGTTAAGTTTTCGCGTTTTCAATGTTAAGTTTTCGTGTTTAAGTCCATTTCTTTGGTACTGTACCACCTCGGACCACCAAACGTTCACAGCTTCATAATCAAGGGGTGCCCACCACATATCACTATCCAACATGTTACTTTTTTTTTAACTTGACCCAATTTTTTCCGCGCAGTTGACTTAGCCATTTTCAATGTAAAGTTTTCACGTTTACAATGTTAAGTTTTCGTGTTTAAGTCCATTTCTTTGGTACTGTACCACCTAGGACCACCAAACTTTCACAGCTTCATAACCAAGGGGTGCCTACCACATACAACTATCCAACATGTGACCATTTTTTTACCTTCACCTATTATTTCTACGTAATTGACTTAGCCATTTTCAACGTTAACTTTTCTGGTTAAATTTTTTGGTTAAAACATTTTTGTTATACTATATCTCTGCAACTGCTTCGCCCATTACCTTGAAACTTCACATGGGTGTTTATCATCATCCATATTTTCATTCTAACCCCCAACCGTGCGGCCCCTGTGCGCAATGTCAAGGTCAAATTACTTTGAATTTATTTGTTAAAGTTTTTTCCTGTACTATATCTCTGCAACTGCTTCACCCATTACCTTGGTGTTTATCATCATTGTCGCACCCGCTTGCGGAAAGCGCGATATCGTCGGCATTTTGGCTTACGTCCGTCCGTCCGTACATCCGTGTGTCCAGTTAAAGTTTTTTCGTTAAAGTTTTTCCATCTACTATATCTATTTTTTTAGTGTCCATGCCTCGCCCCAAGGCGCGACATGCAGGCCACGGCCATCTAGTCTACAAAAAGTGGGTATAATTATGTTATCCAAGTGTCCATGCTTGGAAAAAACCTGGCCTTCGTGGCTTTGCTTCGTTTCTTGTTGTCTTGTAGCATAAGGTCGTAAGTGCTATATACCGACTATTATCATATACTAAAACAATTATTGACTAGTGAGCCATAGAATATAATCTGATATTCTATGGCTCACTAGTCAATAATTGTATAATATGTTCGGGTCAGTGAAAATTGCTTTCTGGCCCAGGCTCGAGGTCAAGGCGGCGGGACAAGGCGAGACATTTGATTCCGCAGAATTCTTGTTAGGTATTGTATAGCTGCAATTATAAGTCTGATAGACTTTAAGTTGTATATGCTTTGCATTCTATAGCCATACAATGTGACCCTATGCCCAAAGTCAGGGTCAAATGACTTTGAAATTTGTGTTAAGTCTTTGCAAATTTGCATTATGTACCTTATATGAGACATGCCATGCGATTTTGTACCTAAGAACATGTGCGATATCTCGTAAAAAATATTTACAAAATTTACGATATTTTTCGTCGTCATTTACCGGAAATACCCTAATTTCTGTAAATATATTTTATAAAAATCGCACTTGTTCTTGGGTCTCATATCTGTCTTAACCATATGCATACACTCTGGGATCATCAATACATGGTACTATCAAATGCCTTGATGTAAAACAACACCCGACTGTCATTGACACTATGCAATATATTGAGAAAAGAAGGAGACCTAGGGTGCTTACTGGTAGCGTACTTACATGTGTTCTCTTTATTGATGATGATTTATATGATTTATATGATTTATATATGTCTGTGACAGGAGAAATTGGGGCTGATAGGATTTATGACCAAATTTATTATAGGAATAAATGGCATTTTTGTGGAATTTATCGGGGTGTAAACTTGGAAAAGTCGCGGGAATACTGGACGAAGGCCGAAAGGCCTTCGTCCAGTATTCCCGCGACTTTTCCAAGTTTATATCCCCGATAAATTCCACAAAAAGGTCATTCATTCCTTATAATTCCAGCATTTGAAATAAATTCATCAATAAAATGTGTTTATTTTCCGTTTTCTTAAGAATTATTTTAACTGCGCCTCACGGTTACGGAAAGTAGTTCGGCGTGGGAGTTTACTGGGATATAAATTTTGGACAGAGACTTGCTACGGGCCAATCAAATGTTAGGGAATTGTGTAAATATTTTTGTGCTGGAATTATGATCAAATAGCACAGTTATGTAGCCTGATAACAATCTATATTGCCTGTGATAGTATGAGAAGCTTGACTGGTGTTTCATTCATGGAATGGCAAACAGTGCAGATCTTGATCAGACTGTGTGGATGCACAGGCTGATCTGGATCTACACCGATCGCAACACACATGAGCCCTATTTCTTCAGTGGCATATAAAGCTGTGACTGGAGAAATGGAGCTTATGGGATTTATGACCAGTGTAGGTCCTGATCAAATAGCACGCCCTATAACCTGATAACGATTTATATTGCCTGTGAGAAGCTTGACTGGTGTGTCATTGATGGAATGGCAAACAGTGCAGATCCTGATCAGACTGTGCGGATGCACAGGCTGATATGGATCTACACTGATCACAGAACGCATAATCCCTATTTCTATATTCAGGGTGTAGGATGCACAGGCTGATCTGTATCTACACTGGTTGAAAAAGCCATAAGCGACATTTCTCCAGTCACTGCCACATTTATTATGTTATAATAGTTTTATATAGGTCGTGTTATAGCCACAATGAGTGATCATATCCATTCAGCAAGTTGATTGTATTGTTTTTAGCAAAAATATATGATGTTCTTATGTACAAGTCGGTGCTCCAGATAAGGAATTAGTAATTGAGTATTTTCACTCCATCATTTCTGAAGCAATTGGGTATTTCAAAATTTTAATTGGGTAAAATAAAATCATTTTAATTGGGTAAAATAAAATCACACTACTGTTTACACATCCACAGTTAGCAATTATTGAATAGTTTGCTTCAAAATTAAAACATGTCTGCTTGGAGACAATTCTAATGAAATACCAAGATGAGTTTTCATTGAAAATATGCTATATTTGTGGTCTTTTTATTGTTTTCTGCAGCATGATAAATGTACCACAAAATTGTAATTGCTTTTTGATACTCACTACTTCTGATTTCAATTGGGTTTTTGGCAATTTTAATTGGGTATTTAAGCAAATATGCAGCTTATCTGGAGCTCTGACAAATAATTATTTACTTAACCCTTTCACCCCTAAATAACTGATAGTGAGTGATTTGTAGTAACGTCTAATCATATGAGGATTGGTTTTGAAGACCTGAAAATCCTGACAAACATTGTAGACCTTGATGAGGCGACTCGCTACAAGCCGCTCGTCTGGATCTACAGTGTTTGCAAGTATTGGCTTTATGGCCTGTAGGGATGAAATGGTTAAATATTACACTATTAAAAACAGTAGCCGATTTCATCAAAATTGCAAAGTATACTTATCTAGCAAAGTATACTTTGAGGGAGTAATCATGATTTTTCCGAAATTCATACAGAACTATCGATTGAATATATTTGATGATTAAAAGTATGCAGAATTATTATACTGAATGTATTACATTATCACAGCCAAAATTGCTGTGATAATGTAATAAATTCAGTATAATAAAAATTAATAAATTTATCCTAAAATTGAAAATTTCTCCCTCAAAGTATACTTCACTAGGAAAGTATACTTTGCAATGTTGGTGAAATAGGCTACATAAGTGGTTGGTTTTGTTGGTAAGATGCTGGCCTACATTTATATATGTATTTTCAATGTGCAATCACTGGCCAATATCGCGCTCCACTTATTTCACATATTGAAAGATTTAACCCTGATAATTTATATATTACCTGAGATTTAATGACTACCTGTTCAACAGGAAATGGAAAATGAATACTTGGATGGGAGACTGCGTTATAAACCTGGTTAATTATAAGTATTATAAAATACTGCAGTCACTAATGCTCCCTCACATTTTATTCCTTAAACATCCATTATGCAAATGTAAATCCAATAATTGTTTACAAGAAAATATTGTTAATGTGAAATTTACAGACTATCATAATTTTGCTCTTACGAACATTTTTGTGGTACGAAGTTTAGTGAAACGGGCTCCTCCATAGTTTGCCGTTCCATCAAATCAACACCCGTCATGCTTCTAACAAGAAATATAGATTATGATTTTTGCGACCAGTGTAGATCCAGATCAGCCTGTGCATCCGCACAGTCTGATCAGGATCTGCACTGTTCGCCGTTCCATCAAAGCAACACCCATCATGCTTCTAACAAGCAATATAGAGATGGTTGTCATGCTACAGGAGTATGCTATTCAATCAGGAGCTACACTGGTCATAACTCCCATAAGCCCAGTTTCTCCAGTCACAGCCACATTTAGGTTTAGAGAAACCATTTATTTATACAGGTTTCTCTGAATAAATTGTCTGAATATTTAGGTTTATTACGGTACTTGTGATTTTCCAAGCTTGATGACCTATTTATATGACGGGTCTATTGGATCAACGGCTCAGTAAAGGGGCCTTAAAACATATGAGACACGCCATGTGATTTTGTACCTTCGGACATCAGGGCCCGGTTGCTCAAAACTCTGTTAGCTTAACAGACTGTTAAATCCTTAACATTGTCAAAGAGGCTTTGAGCAACCGGGCCCAGGGTAATTTCATGAAATACGTTTACAAAATTTACAGTATTTTTCGTAAATGGCGTCAAAAGTTTACAAAATTTTCAGAGTACATGCGGAATTATATGAAAAAATATTGTAAATTTTGTAGACGTATTTAATGAAATCACGCAGATGTGTGAAGGTACAAAATCACATGGCGTGTCTCATATGTCAACAACATCCAGACTGTCTGATCAGGGCATATTCTTCATGTGGGATACCCATTCACAGTGGTGTCGTCCTGATTGTCCCACATTTGTTAAATATGGTCATTTTCCATGTGGGACAATCAGGATTTTGTTACAGGTGATATCATAGCCGTAGGGTTATTTGGAGTATGCTCTGTTTCCACTTTCAAGTTGGAGATACAGGATTAAAATGAAAAACAGAAGTTGATAAGAAACTTTTAATAGAAGATTTGTATACAGTTTCCGAAGTCGGGAAGAGAGATCAGCTGATGCTGAGCCATGCTCAGGCACGACCAATCACCCATCTCGACCCTGCGTACACGTCCCGAGTACGTGCTCAGTTACCCTCCCGACATGCATGTATTGACTTGACTTGCGTCGAACTAAAACTTATAACAACATTGTATGCCACTTTATTTTTTATTAATATATTTATTTTATTTATATTTACATATATACAAGTATAACTGGCATACAATGTCACTTTATTGAAAAAGACTATAGCCTGAAATCTGCAAAATCAAGTTACCTGTAAAAACCAAATGTGGGACAATCAGGGCCCGGTTGCTCAAAGCTTCAGTTAGCTTAATAGACTGTTAAATCCTTAGCATTGCTAAGGATTTAACAGTCTGTTAAGCTAACTGAAGCTTTGAGCAACCGGGCCCTGGACTACTGGACACTCAAATGTGGGACAATCAGGATGTAACCATCCCTCTTGCCTATCGGTGAGGGGATAATAAGGGAGACGAGGTGGGCAAATGATGAGACTTGAAAACAAATAGTGTAACTTTAGATAACTGTGAAGGTTACATCCTGTTTGTCCCACATTTGAGTGTCCAGTAGTCCTGATTGTCCCACATTTGGTCCTTTTAGTCCATGTACGTGCATACGTCAGTAACACCTTTCTTTTTTCAATAGCTCAAGAACCCCTTCACCGATTTTGATAATATCTGGCCAGAATGTGTGTCTAGGGATGGTGCTATGTTTTGAATATGACCCACGTCCTACCACGCAAGGTTAAGGTCAGTGAGGACTTGTGTTCACCTTGTTTGTAAGGCAAAAATGTTAAAAAAAATATGATTATCAATGCTGCCATTGGGGGGATTAGCTTAGTGATAACGATACCCTTGTTATTCTATACATGCTTATTCAATATATTGCACACATTGTCTATATGAGCATTTCTTCATTGTGCCACTTGTTATTTTACAGAAAATAAAATGTTTAATATACATGTATTTTTAATGTTTCCTAATTGTTGATATTTTTTTATGTGTACATTTGTACATAGTTTTAATGTGTGCAAATAAATGTTACATGTTCCATTTCATTTAACAAACACTCCACTTTATATCGTAGAGCTTTAATATATCCATAGACTTATACACACTATGTATATTATGTTGTTGATATATCTGACCCAAGCTCTCTGGCTTTGTTGCAGAGCGACATTTAACCCTTTCAACTCCACAAATCATATTAAAAGCCAACAGGGGAAGGGGCCAAGTGACTTTTGTCATTAGCCGGTTCATCTGGATCTACACTGTTTGCCAATGCCACTATACAGGCCTGTGGTGTTGAAAGAGTTAAGTCAAACTACTGAAAACTCAAAGTCAAATTCTTGGCTTGATCCCAAGTACATGTTTGTTCCTATATACATGTGTAGTAACCCTTGTTAACTAAAATTTTCATTAACTTATATTTTCCTCAGTCCCCTGGACCTGAGTAAATGAGTGTCGACTGTACATGTATTATGCATGACGTGTTTCATACATCTGATTTCAAATGGAAACTGGCTTGAGATCCATTATATCTTTGAATATGCCAATGTTTCCTGGGCTCCAGAAAAGCAATTAGTAATTGAGTACAGTATTGTCACTTCATCATTTCTTAAGCAATTGCGTATTTCCAAATTTTAATTGGGTAAATCAATATCACACTACTGTTTACACATCAACAGACAGCAATTATTGAATAATTTGCTTCGAAATGAAAACAAGTCTTGGCATTTCATTAGAATTGTCTCCTTGGAGACAATTCTAATGAAATACCAAGATGTGTTTTCTTAGAAAATAAGAAAAATATGCTATATTTCTGGTCTGTTTACTGTTTTTTGTAGCATGATAAAGGTACCACAAAATTTGTATTGCTTTTTGATACTCGCTACTTCTGATTTCAATTGGGTTTTTGACAATTTTAATTGGGTATTTACGCAAATACGCAGCTTATCTGGAGTGCTGGTTTCTATGTCAGATCAAATATTGCTTCATTACTTTCTATGCACATGTGAGACCCAGTGCCTTTAACAATGTTCTGCCACTTGTAAAGAGTCGCATAATGATGCATATCGTTTTGCCGGAGTGAATGTTGGTCTTGGGCATGTAAATCATATGGAATAAATATTGCATACTACATGTACTTCAAGCTGCATGATCACGTGGTTACCACAACAATAACAATGTCTGAAAGTGCGCCCACTTCAAAGTAAATATTATTTGATATTTTCCTTAATATGCAACGGATGTTGATGAAATATGGCGCAGCAAACGCGTCTTGATAACCGGCATTTGGTGGTCTTTGGGCACATACTTATGTCGTTTGTGCGACAAATCGATTTCCGTGTCAGTATTGACAGTATACACGGAAATCGATTCTTCGCAAAAACGACTTGGCGCGTTTGATTCGCCATATTTCATTAAAATCCGTTACATAATAAGGACAATATAACAGAATACGTACCTTGAATCGTAGGCGCCTCTGGAAGTTTCAGTAATTGTTGTTGTTGTTGTAACCATGTGATCATGCACCTTGTACTTTGTTGAGCTAAAAACTCATAAAAGGAAGTTTTAGTGACGAGATTAGTGAGTCCATAGTTATCATCTTATGATGCACCAATCCATGTATCATACAAATATGTCACTTTGTCAGGACGCTTTAACCCCTTCAACCCTACTGCCCATAAAGCCAACATTTGCAAACACTGGCGATCCAGATGAGATGGCTCTTTATGTGTTTTTGCAACCAGTGTAGATCCGGATCAGCCTGTGCATCCGCACAGTCTGATCAGGATCTGCACCAATCGCCATTCCATCAATGAAACACAGGTCATGCTGCTATCAATGTGAGATCGTTATCAGGCTACAGGAACGTGCTATTTGATCAGGAGATACACGGGTCACAAATCCTATAAGCCACATTTCTCCAGTCACAGTGACATATCATTACTAAACTTCATCAATAACTTACCCACATACATGTCTTTCCAGTTTGTGTCATTTGGGTGACATTATCATTGATGACCTTCACATTTCTAGGTGAGAAACTCTGGTGATCGCCTTGTTTCAAGTTTTGTATTGGTCGAATACATATAGATATTGAATTATCAGGCATTGCCCTGATAATAAGGCCACATTAAATTAATTTATTGATTATCATCCCCGCCCGCCCCTCAAAATATACACTGCCCCAACATTTTTTATTGCATCCATCGCGAATGTCTGCGAATTATACCGGTCCCAATGTTTCTCACGCAGGCGCTTTGCGGTAATAAATATAGTATGTAAATAAAGCGTCTGTATGATTGCATGGTGATCAATTATTCTGCCATCATTTTATGCGCTGCTAGTTTCGTTTTCTGCAGTAAAATTTCACAATCTTACCACAATGCAAAGACCACAAAGACTGGATTGGTGTAAAGGCTGGTGCGGACTCTACATTCTCTGATTTGTATAATCCTTTTGTAAATGGATCGTGGGATGGGTGCCCGTTTGCGGACGATACCATTAATCGGACGAATGTCTCGGCATACATCGGTCACAAAAAAGACAACTTGACACAATTATACCAAACGTTAAATTATGTGACGCAATTTGCTGCTTGGGACGCTTTGTGGAATTTACCGATCAAAAAGATGACAAATCAGATAGTGAAACACAATCAGTTCAGGAAGATGATTTCCAGATCCTAATGTCAGCTTGCAACACAGAAAATCATTTACCGAATTTTACAGGAAAGTAGATACATGGCTAGCAACACTTCAATATAACAATGATATTACAAAACGGATTTGCATATTTGAAAATCTAGCCCTTAATTGTCACTTCCTAGTACAAATGTATTGCCTGAAAATAGAATACCAGGCTACTGTCTTTTGATATCAAATTTATCAGGCTCGGAATTCCTACACGTTTCCTAGCCTTGCCTGATAAACTTGATATAAAAAGACACTAGCCTGGTATTCTCTATGAATATTGAGCATCCCATGCTATATATTTCGAGTTGAAAGGGTTAAAGAAAATCTACTATTATCCTGACGCCAAACATTGCTTCACTTGGTTACAAAATCATGTTTACATGTACTTGATTATGCAACTGCATGATCTCCTGTAACATGCTTGTAGGACTTTCTATTTGTGTTACCTGTGTGCCAATAGGGCACAACATGTTTTACAAACCTGATGCTACGTTATTATCAGTGCTTCACATTTTCTCTTGTTATTCATTTTTAGCTCGTAAGAGCATATGGCATACCCCCGGCGTCGTCCAGAACTTAACGTTGGGTAAATCTCTTATAACTTCTGTTTCCTTTCATGGAACACCTTGTTATTTCATACATGCATATCCATGTAGCAAATCCATGACCCACCGCCTACCCCTTACCCAAAGGTCAAGGTCACAAACTTAGCGCATTCATAAACTTAACGTTGGGGTAAATTTCTTATAGCATCTGTTTCCTTTCATAGAACGCCTTGATATTTCATACATGCATTCATCTGATGATACTCTATCGTGCTATAGCAAATCCATGACCCACCGCCCAACCCTTTCCCCAAGGTCAAGGTCACAAACTTAGTACATTCATAAACTTAACGTTGGAGTAAATATCTTATAACATCTGTTTCCTTTCATGGAACGCCTTGATATTTCATACATGCATTCCTCAGATGACCCTCTATCGTGCTAAGCAAATCCATGACCCACCAACCATCCCTTACCCCAAGGTCAAGCTCACATTCTTAAGCATGTTCATAAACTTTACGTTGGGTGTAAATGTTGTGTAAATTCTGCTTATTTTCAGGGACCACTTTGATATTTCATACATACCGGTACATGTCTTTTTAGCTCACCTGAGCGAAGCTCATGTGAGCTATTGTTACCGCAATGTGTCCGTCGTCCGTCGTCGTCCGTCGTCGTCCGTGAACATTTTCAAATGTCTTCTCCTCGGTAACCATTGGGCCTATGGTCACCAAACTTCATGGTCATGGTCCTTAGGTAGGGGGATTACAAAATTGTTAAAATGACGTCATTACGTAATCCAAGATGGCCGCCGTCTAAAAATAGCACAAATTCTTAAAAAATCTTCTTCTCAAGAACCGCCAACCGGATTTCGACAAAACTTGGTAGGAATGATCGATGTAAATTGCTCTTTCAAAGTTGTTAAAATGGTGACCCTGTGGTTAAAAATGGGCGTGGCCCGTGGGGTCAAATTGGGGTCAAATTTTATTTTTGACTGAATATGGTCATTTCATATATCAAATTGAAGGTATCAATGAGGTGATCACTCTGGTGCATTTTTTGTCGAAATCGGATTGTTATGTCATCCAAGATGGCCACCGAAAGGTCAAAAGGTCGTTCTTTTATTAGATATTTCAAAATTCTTCTTCACATGAACCGCTTGGCCCATGGTAGCCAAACTTAAATGTTATGGTCTATGGGTGAAGCCTTTTCAGATTTGTTAAAATGGAGGTCATCGCTAATCCAAGATGGCCACCGTCTAAAAATAGCATAAATTCTTATCTTCTTCTTCATGAACCGCTTGCCGGATTTCGACGAAACTTGGTAGGAATGATTGATGTACATTGCTCTTTCAAAGTTGTTAAAATGGTGACCACGGGGTCAAAAATGGGCGTGGCCCGTGGGGTCAAATTGGGATCAAATTTTATTTTTGACCGAATATGGTCATGTCATATATCAAATTGAAGGTATCAATGAGGCGATCACTCTGGTGCATTTTCTGTCGAAATCGGATTGTTATGTCATCCAAGATGGCCGCCGAAAGGTCAAAAGGTCGTTCTTTTATTAGAGATTTCAAAATTCTTCTTCACATGAACCGCTTGGCCCATGGTAGCCAAACTTAAATGTTATGGTCCATGTGTGAAGCCTTTTCAGATTTGTTAAAATGGAGGTCATCGCTAATCCAAGATGGCCGCCGTCTAAAAATAGCATAAATTCTTAAAAAATCTTCTTCTCATGAACCGCTAGCCGGATTTCGACGAAACTTGGTAGGAATGATCGATGTACATTGCTCTTTCAAAGTTGTGAAAATGGTGACCCCGGGGTCAAAAATGAGCGTGGCCCGTGGGGTCAAATTGGGGTCAAATTTTATTTTTGACTGAATATGGTCATGTCATATATCAAATTAAAGGTATCAATGAGGCGATCACTCTGGTGCAATATTTGTCGGAATCGGATGATTATGTCATCCATGATGGCCACCAAAAGGTCCATTTATTCAAGATTTTTAACGTCTTTTTCTCAGGAACCACATGGCCGATGCTGGGTGAAGCATTTTCAGATTTTGTAAAATGAGAGTCATCACTTAATCCAAGATGACCGCCATCTAAAAATAGCACAATTTTTTTAAAACACATGAACTCAATGTCACATTCTCCTCTGGTGTTCATGGAGTCAGGTGAGCGAATTAGGGCCATCATGGCCCTCTTGTTATAACTTCCGTTTCTTTACAGGGAACGTCTTGATACTTCATACATGCATTCATCTGATAATCCTCTATTGTGCTACAGCAAATCCATGACCCCCCACCCCTTTCCCCAAGGTCAAGGTCATTCCTCATGTTAATAGCTGTCATCCTGTAGAAAATCACCAACTTAGTGCGTTCATAAACTTAACGTTGGGTTAAATTTTGTTTTACTTCTGTTTTCAGGGAGCGCATTGATATTTCATACATGCATTCATCTTAATATGCTATATCATGCTATAGCAAATCCACGACCCACCTTCCACCACTGACCTCAATGTCAAGGTCCACCACACACCCCTTAAACCAAGGTCAAGTTATATAATATTCATGTTTTGTATACAACCGTGCCAAGTTTGAGTGAAGGCTGCCAACAGGCGAGCTTCGTTGTCTTCTGACAACTCTTGATCTTTGGTGCCATTATTCAAAATAATTTACAACCATTAACAGAAATGTAGCTAGGCCCATAATGATTTTTGGGCACAGTGTAAAAAAATGTATGCATACATGTACATGTACTTGTAAATGACTCGGGATGACAAAAAGTATCATTTTGAGATTGTGACCAGCTAGCTCACTCATACAGTCTGATACAGGTGTTTTTTTAATGTAACAAGCTTGGCATTAACCCAATAAATAGAGAATACCTGGCTAGGGTCTTTTGATATCAAGTTTATCAGGCAAGGCTAGGAAATGTGTAGGAATTCCGAGGCTTGCCGAGGAATTCCTATAATTTCCGAGCAAAGCCTGATAAACTTGATATCAATAGACACTAGCATGGTATTCTTTTTATCAGGTAATGTTTTTGGTTACATGAGAAAGTATGACGTTGTTTTCGTTGAAAAGAACTCAAACTTGTTTCCGTGACGTAATTCGGGTAACGTCATGTGATGCCATTCGACCAATAAAATACCAGTTTTCAATTTGGTGTAACCCAGATTTGTATCAGGTCAATGTCTGATACAGCAATATGTTATTAGTCGGTACATATTCGCCAATTCAAAGCGTGTTACCTGATTTGTCAGGGGTGTCGGAAGCGTCATAAGATTGGTTCGGCGAAGGTCGGGGATCCCACCGAAAGTGTATGTTGTTACCACTCAATTGAACCATCGAGACAGTTCGACTGAGTGGTAACAATATAAGCGTTTGGATAGAAATGAGAAAAATTGCGGGAAAATATTTAGAGATTTGCGCATGGGCTGATATAATAATTCTTAAGAAAACGGAAAATAAACGCATTTTCTTGATGAATTTATTTAAAATGCTGGAATTATAAGGAATGAATGGCCTTTTTGTGGAATTTATCGGGAATATAAACTTGGAAAAGTCGCGGGTACCGGCAGTGTCTTTTGATATAAACTTTTTCAGGCTCGGCTCGGCATGCCTCCGAATTTCTATGTATTGCCTAGCCTTGCCTGATAAATTTGATATTGAGAGACACTACCTTGATATTCTATATCTGTCTGTGACTGGAGAAAAGGGGCTTTTGCCATTTGTGGATATTCAGACTTCTGTTCGTCTAGCGCACCGCTGAAGCCTGAAAATGACCTATATTCCTTGTTAGAGGGTGTTTCAAATATGGAATGCTGTACAGTGCAGATCCTGATCAGACTGTGCGGATGCACAGGCTGATCTGAATTTACAATGTCCGCATAAACCCATAAGCCCCATTTCTTCAGTCACAGCCACATATACATAGCCGCATGAATAAGGTTTGTTTCACTCAATAGATGTCAATGCAGGCCCGGATCAGAATGTGCAGATCGTGCGGATGCCCAGGTTTCCTTTGCTAAACTGATTATCAACTGAAGAAATTCCTTTTTGTCATGGCATGACACATTTTATTGTCCTAATATCTGGCTCTGACAGTAGAAATGGGCATTCTGCATTCTGACCAATAATGACCAGTATAGACCCAGATCACCAGTGTGATTAGGGGCTGCTCTGTTCGCCATTCAGTTAGTAAACAACATGGGCCCGATTAATCAAGACCTATGTGTGCTGTAATAAATCCTTAACATTGTTAAAGGTGGGTGGCCGGTGGGAGCATGCGATGGGTAATTTAACGATCAGGGTTCATCCTTACCGGAATCCTGATTGGAGACCTGGTTTGGCCCTCACGTATGTCTTTGGCATTTTTGTATGTGAGTATTACGATTATTCGTAATCTTATTACTTTTAGGGGAAGGGGCCAAGTGACTTTGGTGTGGTATGGACCTGGCACCAGGTCAGGTTATTCTAATTTCAGGGATGAATAAAAATATTTTGTCGATGTAAGTATTCCGTTCTGATTTTGGTATTTTCCCCCCAATTCAGCAGGTTAAATATGGGATCAAATCCGTTGGCCCGGCCTTAAGTGACCTTAGCTGTTGATAGACCGTTAAACACCAAGAAATCAATCAATTCACAGTGTTAAGGAGTTAACCCTTTCAACACTAGAGACCTCTATCCTAATATTTGCAAATGGTGTCCATCTTTATGAGCCGGCTCATAGCGAGCCGTCTCGTCAAGATCTACACCATTTGTGGATATTAATTTTTGTTCAAAATGACCTCCTTTTGTGCATAATGGAACAGTCTCAAACGTAACATGAAATAGTCCATGCAAGTTACTTAGAGGTGAAAGGGTTAACAGTCGGTTAAGCTATCAGAGGTTTTGAGCAACCCAGCCCTGAGAATCAATATTGGTCCTTATTGCCCTGTTTAAGTGTGCTACAAGATCAGGAGCTACACATGCCACAAATGTCATAAGCCCCATTTCTTCAGTCACAGGCAAGTATCATTGATAGTGTCTAGCTTTGTTAGCCTACCGAATATATTTTATCAAGCTGCTGATATGTCGTACATAAATTACCTATTTTATATATAATTCTTTTACTGTTTAATGTGCTTGTTTAATTAGATGTTTACACATATTTGTATATCTGTTGACTTTTTTTACAATGTATATATATTAGTTTAACCAGTGATATAGTCCCTCACCGCAGGAGAGGATATAGTGATAGTCCATGTATGTGCGTATGTACACTAGTTAGTTTGTATATTTTTTCAGTAATTTTCTATCCCCAGGTGATTCTAGCGTGTCTTGGATGGTCAATTATTGTTTGTATATACATGTACATGAAACACCTTTCTAAACAGTGTACAAAACAATTCAAATGCGCCCGGGTCTGAAGATTATGTAATTATGATTACGGTACATAATCTTCAGACCCGGGCGCATTGGAATTGAAGAAATATATACATATATATATGCAAACAATAATTGACCTTCAAAGACACGCTAGAATCAACTGTGCACTTGGCTAATTTTGATAATATTTGCTAACAATGTATTTCCAGGGATAATGATTTGTCACCCATGTCCGAGTGGTTGGTTGGGAGCATGCAAAAGGTAATTCACAATGGGGTTCATCCTTAACGGAATCATGTTCCTGGTTTCGCCCTCAGTTTAAATACTTGTTTTGTAATTCTTGTACATGAGAATCAAATCCAGTTGTATATATTATAAAAGTATAGTAGGATTAGTACAAATTATATTACTTTTAGGGCTGGGGCTAAGTGACTGGTGTGGTGAGGTCATTTTTTATTTTGGGATTTTCCCTGATCCATACAGGTGAAATGTGGGATTCTACCCCAATAACCCGGCCTAAATGACCTTAGCGGTTGACAGGCCTTTAATCACCATTAAATAAATAAGTGGGTGGTAGGTGGGAGTATGCAATGGGTCTTGTATGTGACAGTTGAATCTATTTATACCCCTTATATGAGTAATATGATTATTCGTAATCCTATTACTTTTAGGGGAGTGGGTGGGAGCATGCGATGGGTAATTTAACGATCGGGGTTCATCCTTACCGGAATCCCGACTGGAGACCTGGTTTGGCCCTCACATACGTCTTTGGCATTTTGTATGTGACAGTTGAATCTGGTTATACCCCTTATAAGAGTAATCCTACCGGTATTATTTTTAAATAGGGGAAGGGGCCAAGTGACTTTGGTGCGGTATGGACCTGGCACCAGGTCAGGTTATTCTAATTTCAGGGCTGAATATTTAATTTTTTTTTTCGATGTAAATATTCTGTTCTGATTTTGGAATTTCCCTTCCCCCCCCCCCCACCCCCCCCCCCCTTTAATACAGCAGTTATATATGGGCTCGAACCGATTGACTCGGCCTTAAATGACCTTAGCCTTAAATGACCTTGATAGACAATATAAACACCAATAAACAAACAAACAATTAAATAAATAAATTGTTACCTATGCACGCTAAGCCCAAACACTGAAGGTCACGGTCACTACGAAATTCATCTTGTGTGTTAAGCAAATGTGTTTGAATCTTTTCGTTTTCTCAATAACTTTGAATGATAATAATAATTGGAATCAGTATGTGCCTAGATATGTTGTTTCCTATACCCACATGTTCCAATGCCCAAAGTCCAGGATATGCTTTGACTCCAGCTGCCAGCATAGATTTACTTCATGGAACAATGTCATTTCTTGTTCTTCTATGACTTGTATGTAAAACGTTTTTAGAAATGAAATAATTGTTTATGAGAATACTTGAGGGTACATTGATGTTGATCTACATGTTGTAAGTGCAATAAGGGCCTTTTTTGCTTTGAAAATGTAACAACGGTGTCATAAATATAGAACCCAAAAACGCACTTTGCAAGCAGAGTTATTTTAGTGTATAGTAAATCTGTAGTAATAAATAGAATGTAGCATTTGTAATTATTGAGTATTAATAAGCTTACCAATTTCATATCACACTTGACAGAGCCTTGTTTCTTTTGAAATTATTTGTCATGTTTATTAAAGTCCTTATCAAATCATCACTCGTGTAAGATCCTCTGTATTTTACATGCTCTTTTGTGCTTGGTTTTATATGATAATGTGGGTGGCAGGTGGGAGCATTTGATAGGTATTTTAACGACCGGGATTCATCCTTACCAGAATCCCGACCAGAGACCTGGTTTGGCCCTCATGTACGTCTTTTGGCTTTCTTGTATGTGAGAGTTGAATCTGGTTATCTGATCCCCGCCCCCACAAATATACTTTCCATGAATGACATTGAAAATTGACAGAAATTTAAAAGCACATGTGCAATCTGCAACATCATTTATGAAAAGATGATATTAATAAATGTAATGTAGTGAGAAGGGAGGTAATTATTGTGCCTTAGGCACATTTGCATTTCAGGGGTATATATCACGTCCAGATGATATTCTCATCCACAACATAATATATATTACAGTATCATGATTATAGTATATATAGATAATAAAAATATATATCATTATGTTGCCTTTTGTTATTGTAATTTATGTTCTATGACTAGTCGCTACAGTAATTTAACGATCGGGGTTCATCCTTACCGAAATGCTGGCTTACATGGTTTGGCCCTCATGTACATTTTCAGCCTTCTGATCTTAAGAGCTAAATCCGTTATACCCCATTAAAAGTAATAAGGATAGTGCTGATCATATTACTGTCGGGGTTGGAGCTACAATGTAAGTGGCTTTGGTGTGGAATTGACCTGGCACCAGGTCGGGATATTCTAATTTCAGGGCTGAATATATATTTTTCTGCAAATATTGAGTTCTGATTTTGGGAATTCGCCTCATTATGGACAGGTTAAATACAGGATAGTCCAACACATTGGACCGGCCTTAAATGACCTTAGCTGTTGATAGGCCGTTAAACACCAATAATCAAATTAATTTGTCAATTACAAACTTGACATTTCAAGATGTTAATTTCAACACGTTCACTATTGATTTTTGTGGGTATTGACATAAATGACCTTATGTCTGGATGGCGGTGGATATTTCTTGCAGCGATGTAAAACACATTCTTCTAATATGGTAACTTCTGTGGCTCGACGAGCTGTGTAACGTCCACTGCGCATACTCTGTGCCTCGAGCAATTACAGGTTCAAATATGGTAACTCATTAGCCTTTTCGCTAATTATTGCAGGGCTATGATTGTGAGTTCATCGGGAACCCCTGCAATAATTGTTTAAACCGTCGTTCAAGCTTTAACAAGGTAATTATCAAGTAAATTTGAGCACTTTATTTGTATTAAAATGGGTATTGGGAGTCTTTGTTGCGCTATAAATGATTTACTAGATACATGATGTTTCGACAGAAAATGACACTTTTACCCAACTCGCAGGAAAGTGGAGTGGAGTGAATGAGGAATTATTTATCAGGTGCACTATTATGTAGTATCTTACCATTGATACGCGAGTTGAAGCATGAAATCAACATCTTGAATGTTACAACCTGAGACTATTGACATTTTCCCCAACGTCATTGTCACATTTCTGGCAGTAATTATTACACGAGTAACATGATTGATCATGATGCTTTTCCATTTGCAGTCTACTTTTATGTAATGTAAACTCCCCTTCATTTCTGATGGCCCTTTTTTATACGACCATTTTTAAAAACGGTACGTATTATGTTTTACCACGGGGCGGGCGGCTGACAGAAAAAGTGCATAGTTTATGTACACAACTCCTCCGAAACCGTTCAGTCGATAGATCTGAAACTATACACACGTCTTCTACACATATTGAAGATGTGCACCTTGGTGTTTTTATGCCGAAAAAATATTTTTTAACAAAAATATCGCCTTTTTAACTTAGCCATTTTTAGCCAGGTTTTTTGAAAAAAAATCCAGGCTGTTGGATTGGCGAAAGCCGGGCGGGCGGTGGGCGGGCGGCGTCCACAATCAATGTTAAGTTTTTGTGTTTGAGTCCATTTCTTTGTTACTGTACCACCTAGGACCACCAAACTTTCACAGCTTCATAATCAAGGGGTGCCCACCACATATCACTATCCAACATGTTACTTTTTTTTTTTAACTTGACCCATTTTTTTCGCGCTGTCGACTTAGCCATTTTCAATGTTAAGTTTTCGCGTTTACAATGTTAAGTTTTTGTGTTTAAGTCCATTTCTTTGGTACTGTACCACCTAGGACCACCAAACTTTCACAGCTTCATAATCAAGGGGTGCCCACCACATATCACTATCCAACATGTTACTTTTTTTTTAACTTGACCCAATTTTTTCCGCGCAGTTGACTTAGCCATTTTCAATGTAAAGTTTTCACGTTTACAATGTTAAGTTTTCGTGTTTAAGTCCATTTCTTTGGTACTGTACCACCTAGGACCACCAAACTTTCACAGCTTCATAACCAAGGGGTGCCTACCACATGCAACTATCCAACATGTGACCATTTTTTTACCTTCACCTATTATTTCTACGTAATTGACATTTTCAACGTTAATTTTTTAACGTGCATCTGGTTAAAGTTTTTTGGTTAAAACTTTTTTGTTATACTATATCTCTGCAACTGCTTCGCCCATTACCTTGAAACTTCACATGGGCGTTTATTATCATCCATATTTTCATTCCAACACCCAACCGTGCGGCCCCTGTGCCCAATGTCAAGGTCAAATTACTTTGAATTTTTTTGTTAAAGTTTTTTCATGTACTATATCTCTGCAACTGCTTCACCCATTACCTTCATACTTCACATGGGTGTTTATCATCATTGTCACACCCGCTTGCGGAAAGCGTGATATCGTCGGCATTTTGGCATATGTCCGTCCTTCCGTCCGTGTGTCCGGTTAAAGTTTTTCCATCTACTATATCTATTTTTTTGGTGCCCATGCCTCGCCCAAAGGCGCGACATGCAGGCCACGGCCATCTAGTCTACAAAAAGTGGGTATAATTATGTTATCCAAGTGTCTATGCTTGGAAAAAACCTGACCTTCGTGGCTTTGCCTCGTTTCTTGTTTATACATTTTTCTATACAATTATATATACGGTACAGAGTTTGTGTACACAACTCCTCTGAAACCTTTCAGTCGATCGATCTGAAACTATACACACGTCTTCTACACATATTGAAGATGTGCACCTGGGTGTTTTTATGCCGAAAAAGTATTTTTTAACAAAAATATCGCCTTTTTAGCTCGACTATTCGAAGAATAGTTAGAGCTTCTGTATTCACCCCGGCGTCGGTGTCACCGTCACGCCTTGGTTAAGGTTTTTAGTCAAGCTTGTATATGGAATACTACTGGCCCTACACCCACCATACTTGGACAACTTCATCTCCTAGTGATGTACATCAATAACCCCTGATCTATATTTGACCTTGACCTACATTTCCTCTTGAATTACTTAGTTAATTCCCCTTGGTTAAGGTTTTTAGTCAACCTTGGTTAAGGTTTTTAGTCAAGCTTGTTCATGGAAAACTATTGTGCATACAGACACCATACTTGGACAACCTTTTCTCATAGGGATGTACATCAATAACCCCTGATTTATATTTGACCTTGACCTACATTTCCTCTTGAATTACTTAGTTAATTCCCCTTGGTTAAGGTTTTTAGTCAAGCTTGTAGATGGAATAATCCTGGCCCTACACCAACCATACTTGGACAACTTCATCTCCTAGTGATGTACATCAACAACCCCTTATCTATATTTGACCTTGACCTACATTTCCTCTTCAATTACTTAGTTAATTCCCTTTTGTTAAGGTTTTTAGTCAACCTTGGTTAATGTTTTTAGTCAAGCTTGTAGATGGAATACTATTGTGAATACAGACACCATACTTGGACAACCTTTTCTCATAGTGATGTACATCAATAACCCCTGATCTATATTTGACCGTGACCTACATTTCCTCTTGAATTACTTAGCTAATTCTCCTTGGTTAAGGTTTTTAGTCAAGCTTGTAGATGGAATACTCCTGGCCCTACACCAACCATACTTGGACAACTTCATCTCCTAGTGATGTACATCAACAACCCCTGACCTATATTTGACCTTGACCTACATTTAACCTTGAATTACTTAGTTAATTCCCTTGGTTAAGGTTTTTAGTCAACCTTGGTTAAGTTTTTTAGTCAAGCTTGTAGATGGAATACTATTGTGCATACAGACAGCATACTTTGATAACTTTTTCTCATAGGGATGTACATCAATAACCCCTGAGCTATATTTTACCTTCGCCTACATTTAACCTTGAATTACTTACTTATTTCCACTTGGTTAAGGTTTGTACTCAAACTTGGTTAATGTTTATAGTCAAGCTTGTATATGAAATACTCCTGGGGCTACAGCAACCACACTTGGACAACTTCATCTCCTAGTGATGTATATCAATAATCCCTGACCTATATTTGACCTTGACCTACTTTTATCCTTGGATTACTTAGTTATTTCCCCTTGGTTAAGGTTTTTAGTCAAGCTTGTATATGGAATACTCCTGGGCCTACAGCAACCATACTTGGAAAACTTCATCTCCTAGTGATGTACATCAATAACCCCTGACATATATCTGACATTGACTTACGTTTAACCTTGAATTACTTACTTAATTTCCCTTGGTTAAGGTTTTTAGTCAACCTTGGTTAAGGTTTTTAGCTCGACTATTCGAAGAATAAGTAGAGCTTATGTTGTCACCCACCCATCGGCGTCGGCGTCGGCGTCACCGTCACGCCTTGGTTAAGGTTTTTAGTCAACCTTGTATATGGAATACTACTGGCCCTACACCCACCATACTTGGACAACTTCATCTCCTAGTGATGTACATCAATAACCCCTGATCTATATTTTACCTTGACCTACATTTTCTCTTGAATTACTTAGTTAATTCCCCTTGGTTAAGGTTTTTAGTCAACCTTGGTTAAGGTTTTTAGTCAAGCTTGTACATGGAATACTATTGTGCATACAGACACCATACTTGGACAACCTTTTCTCATAGGGATGTACATCAATAACCCCTGATCTATTTTTGACCTTGACCTACATTTCCTCTTCAATTACTTACTTAATTCCTTTTGGTTAAGGTTTTTAGTCAACCTTCTATATGGAATACTACTGGCCCTACACCCATCATACTTGGACAACTTCATCTCCTAGTGATGTACATCAACAACCCCTGATCTATATTTGACCTTGAGTTACATTTCCTCTTGAATTACTTACTTAATTCCCCTTGGTAAACGTTTTTAGTCAAGCTTGTAGATGGAATACTCCTGGCCCCACACCAACCATACTTGGACAACTTCATCTCCTAGTGATGTACATCAACAACCCCTGACCTATATTTGACCTTGACCTACATTTAACCTTGAATTACTTAGTTAATTCCCCTTGGTTAAGGTTTTTACTCGACCTTTGTTAAGCTTTTTACTCAAGCTTGTACATGGAATACTATTGTGCATACAGACACCATACTTGGACAACCTTTTCTCATAGTGATGTACATCAATAACCCCTGATCTATATTTGACCTTGACCTACATTTAACCTTAAATTACTTACTTAATTCCCCTTGGTTAATGTTTTTACTCAACCTTGGTTAAGGTTTTTAGTCAAGCTTGTAGATGGAATACTATTGTGCATACAGAAACCATACTTGCATAACTTTTTCTCATAGGGATGTACATCAATAACCCCTGACCTTTATTTTACCTTCACCTACATTTAACCTTGAATTACTTGGTTAATGTTTATAGTCAAGCTTGTATATGGAATACTTCTGGGCCTACATCAACCATACTTGGACAACTTCATCTCCTAGTGATGTACATCAATAATCCCGGACCTATATTTGACCTTGACCTACATTTATCCTTGGATTACTTAGTTATCTCCCCTTGGTTACGAGTTTTAGTAAAGCTTGTATATGGAATACTCCTGGGCCTACAGCAACCATACTTGGAAAACGTTATCTCCTAGTGATGTACATCAATAACCCCTGACCTATATCTGACATTGACCTACATTTAACCTTGAATTACTTACTTAATTTCCCTTGGTTAATGTTTTTAGTCAACCTTGGTTAAGGTTTTTATGCAGGCCGCAGCCACCTTCTTTGTCAAGCTATGTGTACATCGACAACCCTCGTAGTCGAGCTATGCTGTTCTCCTACAGCTCTTGTTATGCAGGCCGCGGCCACCTTGTTTGTCAAGCTATGTGTACATCGACAACCCTCGTAGTTGAGCTGTGCTGTTCTCCTACAGCTCTTGTTAACTTATTCTACATTTTTCTATACAATTATATATACGGTACATAGTTTGTGTACACAACTCCTCTGAAACCGTTCGGTCGATCGATCTGAAACTATACACATGTCTTCTACACATATTGAAGATGTGCACCTTGGTGTTTTTATGCTGAAGAAATATTTTTTAACAAAAATATCACCTTTTTAACTTAGCTATTTGTTATACATTTGTGTATACAATTCTATGTAGGGTACAGAGTTTGTGTACACAACTCCTCTGAATCCGTTCAGTCGATCGATCTGAAACTATACACACGTCTTCGAGATGAAGAACTAATGCTATACAGTTTCAAATTCTCATTAATGTTTCTTGTCTTGGTGACAGCTACACATTTCTGCATCTTCGCTGTCTGGCCCATATTCGACGGGCGTATTTTGTGACTTACGGCACTCTTGTTGTACGATTATTTCTCACTTAGAGTTTGAATACTGCCTTTTCCAATATGAACTTATTAGTGGATGTGGCTAGAGAAAGTGGGCTTATGGGATTTCTGACCAATGTTGATCCAGATCAGGTAACACAGTCCTGCAGCCTGATAGCAATCTATATTGATTGTTAGCAGCATGACAGGTGATTAATCGATGGAATGGCGAACAGCACTGGTTGCAAATCACATTACCACTTTAAAGAACGTTGTGGGGGAGATGAGCTCCTCTTTATTACATGTATATATTCTCTATTTCTCATTGTGACTGAGACGTGAACGCCATGAAATCAGTAATTATACAGTGAATAATTTACTATAGTTCACCTATTTATTATCTAGTTCTCACTGTGATTGAGATGTGAACATCATAGCACCAGTGATAATTGACAAGTGCTGATGTAAGTCGCCGAAGCAAGTTTGACCCAGATTGCTACAAGATCACAAAATGCCAAAGACCAGGATTAGAGCATCATCAGAAGTCAAAGTGCTTTATTTGATGTCCAGGAACAGTAAGAACAGTAATTAAAGGTCACATTACAAACTCTCACTTATTTTCTTCAAAACGCGCTAGAAACAACAACGGCGACCCTAATAACCGATTTCCGGTTCGTTGGTATTTTTCGTGATATTGAGATTTCTCATATCGCACCTTATCTGACATCTATACAGAGCCATGCAATGAATTGGTGTTCGCTTATCTCTCCTGTTACTGCGACCTACTGGCGCCAGGTGGCGCTGTAAAAATAACCGTTATGACGTAGCAGTAGAACAGCTTACCTATTGGTGGATGAAGGTTTCTTATAATATCGTTTAGATTTACGGACATCATGTATTTGTTGCATAATTTCGTCGTTTTTGTCGTTTAATATATACGTTAATCGTTATTTTTCCTTCGCCTAGTTATACTTGCAATCACCGGCGACGACTATCTGTGCGGAAGTCAGTTGTAATTCACGGTCAAACAGACATCAGAGCCAGAATCAGAAAAAAATGTGAAATTAAATGTTATATTTCTATTTATTTTTTACAAAATGCTAATCTCCGACATTTCGTAAATTGATTCTGTAATGCTTTGCAGAATGTTACTTCAGCATACTTGTGCTTTGACAATTTCGAGTTGAAATAATCAGTGACACGCGTGTGTAGCTATGTTCCAACGGATGCCGCCGGAGGTCAATAGCAAACAACTTCTCCGATGATTTGACCGCAGGCAAATAGAGAAGTGGATCTTGGGACAGGTGTATTCTGAATTCAATGAAGCCACACCTATTCTATGCTGATTGGTTAAATCCATTTTGTCTGTCCTCGTCAGTGACATACGTGTGAAGCTACGTTCACACGGATGTCAACAATAATGCGGCAGGCCATCCGCGAGGCCATACCTATGCCAAGCTGATTGGTTGAGTCCAATTTGACAGACATGGTAGAATAGATACACTGTGCACATCAGGGTGCTTTCTACAGTTCCGAAAATCCAATCTTGATGTGTTTGTTTTTATACATGGATGAATGTTATATTGCAGGACTAAAATTGTGTAACTTGAATGTCCACTCGCTTCCGCAAATACTGTTTTCGAATACTAAAATATAACTAAATCACATATTTTGTTCGTTGACAGATAAAAATAATTAAAAGTATAATATATTCAATTTTCACAGGTACAGTAAATTCTTTACTATTTCTAATTTATTTTCGTACTGACTTGTTTCAAATAAATAGAAAATGCTTGAATCGTTGTTTTGTCAAATGGGGGTTACGTCGAAGCTAGGTCCTATATGTGGCTGTGACTGGAGAAATGGGGTTTGTGTGATTTGTGACTAGTGTAGGTCCTAATCAAATATAACACTCCTGTAGTCTAAATACGATCTACATTGCATGTTAGTGTGTTTTATTGAAGGAATGCCGAAAAGTGCAGATCCTGTTCGGACTGTGCGAATGTACATGTTGAACTGGATCTACACTGGTCGCAAACACCCTATAAGCCCCGTATTGTGTTTGGCTTTTTGCACCTTCTCAGTCGCAGTGTACAGTGGATGTTGACACAATCTTCAAACAACACCCCACCCCCGTGGCAATTAGAGCAACTAATTTTCCCACTGCTGTCACCCCGGGCTTTCCTTAAATGACCCCATGTACAGTATTGTTTCTTTGTAAGTGGACAATGTCCGGGAGGGGGGCGGGGGGATTTTGTCCGTATCCCATTTTGTCACCCACTGTCGCATTTCAGTATGTAGTCTGTAGCTAGGTCATTCTTATATTTTTACAGTACAGTCCCATTTATATCAGCGGTCTAATAAACTGGAGTTTTAAGTAGTCTGTTGATAAGTAGTCTGTTAATAATCATATTATGCATACATTTCGGATGTTCTACTGATACGTCATATACCCATGTGACCGCGAAGTTAGTCATGCAGTGACGGCTGGAAAAACTTGTTGTCCGGAATATGAAATCCGTAAAATAACGGCACATACTGATCGGATTACTGTAAAAAAAATTTTATTTGATATACAATTGATGAATACATAAGCGTATCGCGAAAACAGAAGCTTGTTATATCTGGGGGTGGGGGGGGGGGGGAGGGGGGGGGGGGGGGGGGGGGGGGGGGGGGGGGGGGGGGGGGGGGGGGGGGGGGGGGGGTGGGGGGTGGGGGGTGTAGAAGGAGAGAGATAAGTTAAACCCAAAAAAGTCAGCGGCTGAAATTCAGACCAACAACAACAACAACAATGGAGGGAGGCGCCAGATTGAAATTAGTTTCCACTTACAGATCTACAAGAAAATACAATCCTTACAGAGTTTCAAGGGTAAAAACGGCTACATATTTAATAAAGCGATGTGTCGTTTCAATAATCACATAATTGTAACGCGAAGCGCAGATTCACGACATGTAATGATGTATTTCCAATTATTTAGTGTGTCAGATCAAAATACTTAAATAGATAGATCAAAATACTTCCAAAAAAGATACCAACTGGCAGGAGGTGCCCATTTTGTTACAGTGTAACGGTGTAACATTGTGATGAATGATATGTTCCCATGTAACTGACATATACTATTGATTTCTTGTGTTTTATTGATTATTTAAAAAAAAAAATGGACATGTTTTCCAGGGGACCGTAACAATGCGAAAGTGTGTAACATAAGGGGCATGTATGGGGAAATAGTGTAACAGAGTTGTATTTTAAAATGTCCTGCATTTCTTCATCGTTACACTAATAGTGTAACGACAGGCCACCCAAAAGATTGGACATGTTTTCTAGGGGACCGTAACAAATTTATGCTAAAATGTCGGTAACTGGAATTACCGGAAAACCATTTTTTACCGACAACCACCGAAATACCGGAAACCCCTGTAAATCACTATATAATAACATAAATATGTGTTTGTTGTGTGATAAATGGTTTGTTTACTATATTATAAGATTAATGCAATATTTACAAATATTAACTCTTTGCATGCTGGGAAACTTGTGGGCTATAAACAGTTCAAAACTAGCAGACAAAAAAATCATCATATTTTCTTTTATTTCTCCTTGTAAATATCATGAATATGTCTTGGAATTTCATTAGAGGACTCAATTCTAATGAAATTCCAAGACATATTTACACAGAAATGAGAGAAATAAAACGGTTTAACCTATAAATACTGCTAATTTGTTTGGCGGATATTTTCACCGCTAGCATGCAAAGAGTTAATGCACATTTTAGTTATCCTTCAGTGGACTGTCATCCAGTGTGTAGCTGACATAACTGGTATCAAAGTATAGCCAATAGTAAAGTAATAAATAAAAAAACACAGTAGTTGTTTACTTCAGTGTTGTTGTATGTCTGTAATTCAGGCGCTTATTTTTCGCCTCAATCTCTCTACAGCCAGAAAGACTGCACGAGCTTTGTTTGATTGTTTCGACTGCTCAACTTGATTGTATGTAATTTAGCAACACGTGTAGAAATAAGAACTGTAACAGTGAGACAGTTCAAATGATCCATCACAATATGTGGAGAAATAAGAACTGCTGTAACAGTGACTGTGTGAGACGGTTCAAATGGTGGTACAATATGTGAAGAAATAAGAACTGCTGTAGCAGTGAGACAATTCAAATGATCGTCACAGTATGTGGAGGAATAAGAGCTAACTGTGAGATGGTTCAAGTGGTGGTCGCAATATGTGGAGAAATAAGAACTGCTGTAACAGTGAGACTGTTCAAATGATCGTTACAGTATGTGAAGAAATAAGAACTGCTGTAACAGTGAGACGGTTCAAATGATCGTTATTATATGTGGAGAAATAAGAACTGCTGTAACAGTGAGACGGTTCAAATGATCGCAACGTATGGAGAATAGTCTACAGGCATACAAAATATTCTACTAGCATCTACAATAGGGCACAAGGGCACAAACTCTAGTCTACTCATCTACAAGTAGACTATCAAGTGTTTACAAGTTCATCATACCAATTAAATACATGTATGTCCATTTTCTGGGTCAAATCTGTGGCTGATATCTCTGTTTATTTTCCTGACTGTCATTTATGGCCCCACAGACTCCCTGTGGTATGTATGAGAAAACGGGTATTGATTCATTTGTGAGCGTGAAGCATGACTGGTGTTTCATTGATGGAATGACGAAAAGTGCAGATCCTGATCAGACTGCTCTGGCTGCAAAACCCATTAACTCCATTTCTGCAGACACAGCCACATTTATCAAAAACATTGGTAGTTTCTGTAACTTGTCTATTTTTCCCATTGTTTTTTTTGCCGACTGATTTATGTCTCCCATTGATTCCCTGTGCAGTGGTATGTATGAGAAAACATGTATTGTTAAATTAGTGAGCTTTGTAGACCCAATATAAGACTACATCTGGCATCAGTAAAACTGATGAGAGAAGATAGATTCAGTCAATCACTCAGTCGGGCAATTGGTTAGTATATACCGTAAAGATTCTAATAGACGCCCATGCTCTAATAGACGCCCACTTTTTACGTTGAATATGGCCAATTTTTTGGCTGATTTTCACGAAATTAGTGCCTCAAATAAACGCCCAGTTCTAACTTGAAACAAAATCTCATCGGCAGTAGCTATTTGCACGGACACAGGGCGGTCAGAATTTACACGCTTACGGAGACGTTCCAAAGCATCTTAAACCCATCTCGTATAATATGGGTGAAATTGACATCATGTTGGATTGTTGGCCGATATTTCCAAGGAGATGAGCACAAATAAATATGTCTTGTTCTGGACATAGCCGTGGGCCGAAATTAATCGCACTGATCCATGGTCCGAAACAGTGACAGTCCGAAACGTTCATGGGCGTAAATCTGATCAGCATTAAAGGTACATGCCCACGCAGTAGGCACAAAACGTTCTTTATAGGAATTAAATAAGTGTATAATTATGTCACTATTCCACCAGTTCTAAAAATTACGAGTGCCCGCTATGCAAATATAATCATTTATTAATTATCAATTTACTGTTAGCGACGCGCGGCGGTAACAGTCTATTTTGATAATGTGCGGGGACGACGACTTTCACATCATGGCTTGCAGTGCGCATGCGCAGTATACTACGCGCGCCAGTAGGCTTCCCAATATGTAAACAAGAACATCAACATGTCGAAACGTCCAGGACGGAAATTATATGAAACGGCGTCGGCCAAAAAAAAGGCGAAATGTCTGAGGGACGGGCAAGTACAGAGAGAGAGAGAGAGAGTGGTTAATATTGGCGACCAGATCACCAAATGGAAAGAGTTACGTGGAGATTTAGATTTGGACTCGAACAGAGATTTTTCTTCTCAACTTCCGATACTTCACTGCGCATGTCAAAGATGTGATATGATTGACCGTGTCACGTGACGCAATAGCACGAGGTCGGAAAATACCCTTTCTGGTCGCGGCATATAAAATGCGATTTAACACCAATTAACACGCGCCGTAATTAAAAATAACTCGTTAGTGGGTAGACAAATGGCTCGTATAAGGCATGACAGAAAATGAAAAGTAGTAGTACAGTGTAACCTGCTGCGTGGGCATGTACCTTTAATGATTGACGCTGTCTTGATATATACATTAATACCAGTATTTTAACATTTTTACCGAGTGTACCATAATGACCAAAGTGGGCCTAAACGTCTTGGTCCAAAATTTCCATAAACTGACAGACAGTAAAATCAAGTCCGTCAGACGTTTGAGAGTAACGTTCCTTTGTTATGTTTTTGTTCAGATAGTAGAAAATCTTATATTTTTTTTATAATTTTCCCTTTGCTGTATAACACTTGCCTCTTTAAACACCCACCCAGGACTTCGGAGCCAGTGGTGATTCCCGGGCATCTATTATTATCTTTACGGTACGTGTAGCACCTGATCTATTTACCATTTGTGGCTGTGTCTGGAGAAATGAGGTTTATTGTATTTGTCACCAGTGTATATCCTCATCAAATAGCACATTACATCATGTCTATAGCACTTACATATCTTCTAATTAAGAATTGTGTATTTTTCTGACTGGTTTATGGCCTCCGCTGACTCTCTGGGTATGTATGAGAAAATATGTATTGTTATGTTTGTGAGCGTGAAGAATGACGGGTGTTTCAATGATGGAATGGCGAAGAGTGCGGATCCACATTGGCCGCAAAACCGATAATCCCAATGTCTCCCATCACATCCACATTTACCATTGTTATTTTATGAGACAATATATTTTGTCATCCCGCGTCTGTCCGTTTGTAAGATTTGCATTAAAGGTTTTATTTGTCGGTCCATGTGGCGGCTGGTGGCATCCGTGAGCCTTTGCTCACTTGCTCTAGTTTCTTATTATGCAAGGGAATTGGAGTCCGGTCATAAATCACGGGAAAACAAAAGTAGGTTGAACCCAATGGAAAAAATAGACAACTTATAGAAATGGACATTCTGCTCAAAATATATTGTCTCGTAAACTACCAACGGTTTTGGTAAATGGTAAATAGATCATCTATACTATCCAATAGCCAGACGGAGTGTAGACCTGTCTTCACTCATCTTCTTATTCCAGATGTAGTCTTATTATTATATTGGGTCTACAGCGCTCACAAATGTAAAAACAATACCGGTTTTCTCATACAACTGCACAGGGAGTCTGGGAGCTATAAATCAGTCAGAAAAAGCCACACACTTCTTCTAAGTTAGAACAATGGGAAAAATGTACAATGGCCATTCATCTCGATGTATCTTTTTCTCATAAACTACAAACGGTTTTCGACAAATGTGTCTGTGACTGCAGAAATGGAGCTTACGGGTTTTGGGGCCAGTGTAAATCCAGATCGGCCTGTGCATCCACATGGTCTGATCAGAATTCACACTGTTCGTCATTCCATCAATAAAACGCCCGTCATGCTTCACGCTCCCAATTTAAGAAAACAAATTATTCTCTATCAAAGGACACACACATTTGGAGAAATCTATTTAACTCTTTGCATGCTAGCGCCGCCAAGCGAATTAGGAGTATATGTTTTATTTCTCTCTGTAAATATGTCTTGAAATTTCATTAGAATTGTGTCCTCCGAACACAATTCTAATGAAATTCCAAGACATATTCATGACATTTATAATGAGAAATGAAAGAAAATATAATGAATTGCCATCTGCTATTTTTGAACTATTTATAGCCCACAAATTTCCCAGCATGCAAAGAGTTAAATCTCCAAGCTAAGTAAATATGATACAAATATATATACATGTATGTTATTCACTCGGTGTAATTTTCTTTTATCATTCAACCCCCATGTCATGAATGATCTGCATCTTTTGCACATAGAATTTTACAATGTTGACTTGTAAGTAACTGTTAACCCCTAATACCTAATTGGACACTTCACAGGCGCAGTCTGATCAGGGCCTATACATTTTTGGCATTAGGTCACTGAAGGAGGACTCAAACTTGACTGTGAACATGCAAGAGGGTGGTACGGTAAGTCACTTATTGCAAATATAGTACAGTGTTACTCGTTAATATACTAAAGTCCCGTTTTACGTAACAAATGTTGACTGTGTGTTCCCATTTCTTGGCTTCACCCAACATGTATGTGGCTTGTTTTCCATGTCAGATTCCGCGTCGAGAAGTCCACCGGACGTATGACCGGATATACGCGGCATTATACGGCCACTGTGTCGGCGATGCCATTGGTCTGCTCACGGAGGGCCTCACACGAGATGAGGTGAAAAAGGTAAGTAACAAATTAGGGGCCCCATTTCACTAAAGTTTGTTCAATAAAATGTTTGTACAAATGCAATTAGTTTGAATTAGCGACAATTTGATGTAACGAAAATTCGACGTAACAGTAGGCAGTTACATTGAAAATAATAACAAGACTTTGACACAAATTCGACATAACGAGGGAATTCGACTAGAAACATAATTGCCACCCGCTCCATACCTTTCGCGAGGGTAGCAATTTAACCCCATCTCTTTAATGTAACACATGGAAGAGTGATTTTTGCAATCGGTTATCCGGCATGTTTAATATGTTAGCGATATAAAACTATCAATAAATTATTAATAAAGAACATACACATGCAGAAATTGGTTATTTTACCATGTCGCGTTTATCGGACATTTACATGTATATCTTTTAAATTTGAAAGCTTCATTTCGTTATCTTGAATGTTGAACAACAACTAGAGAAAAGATGGCTTCCATGGGAAAGTGATTTTCCTGTTCTATTAATTTTGGCAATTTACTAGTTCTACATCAAAGATTATTTGTTTAAAGGTATAACATACATTGTATAGTTGACTAAATTTTGACCTACATGCAACAGGTTTGGGTATGCACTTCGGTTGCTCACATTTTTTGAATGGGTCAAATTGTAGCCGTATATAACATATCAGAGGTGAATTATTGTAGCTAGAATTTGATGTGACCGACTTTGAGTAAACGGATGTGGACTGTATATTTTACAATTTTAGTGAAAGCAAGCAGAAAAATTAAACTTGAAACAATATTTTGTAAATTGGTAGGTAATGACCCTACAAACCACCTGATGCAGAAAATCCCATCCAAAAATTATAATCCGATCATGTTATTTCATAACTACATTTTATGCAAATTTATGCAAAAACAATTTCTAACCAAACTTTAACCCTTTCAACACCACAGACCTCTATAGAGACAATGTTTGTAAACAGTGCAGATCCAGATGAGGATCTCCACTGTTTGTTAATAATTTTAAACGTCGTACAGATTACCCTTTTAGAAGAATGGGATAATTTGAATGAACAAAATTAATGAAATAGCGTGAAACATTGGCATGGAACATCCTATTAAGTTAATTGGTGTTGAAAGGGTTAACAATCGCAATCTGTCTCGTCCAGATGGAAAATTCACTCGTCAATGCAGCCTATGCTTAATAAATGTAAATGCAATACTAGTTTACAAGAAAACATTGTTAATATAAAATTTACAGACTCATAATTTTGCACTTACATGTACGAACATTTTAGTCGTACAAAGTTTAGTGAAACGGCCCCCAGTAGCCGATTTCATCAAAATTGCAAAGTATACTTTTCTAGCAAAGTATACTTTGAGGGAGTAATCATTTATTTTTCCTGAAATGCATTATTTCATATAGAACTAACAAATGCATATATTTCATGATTAAAAGTATGCAGAATTATTATACTGAATTTATTACATTATCACAGCCAAATTGGCTGTGATAATGTAATAAATTCAGTATAATAAAAATTAATAAATTTATCATCTAATTGAAAATTTCTCCCTCAAAGTATACTTTGCTACTAAAGTATACTTTGCAATGTTGATGAAATAGGCTACTGGTGTCGCTGTACTGAAATTGACGGCACACACAGGGCTCCAGATAAGGAATTAGTAATTGAGTATTGTTACTCCATCATTTCTGAAGCAATTGGGTATTTCAAAATTTTAATTGGGTAAAATAAAATTACACTATTGTTTACAAATCAGCAGACACAATTATTGAATAGTTTGCTTCTAAATGAAAACATGTCCTGGCATTTCATTGGAGACACTTCTAATGAAATACCAACAGTCTCCGCGAAAGTCGTCGGACATGTCCGTTAAAATTGGAAGTCGCCGGACCGAATGTTTGTTTTTTTTTACTTTTTTATTCTAAGCTTCAATGAAATCACCTTCCTTGGTATGCGCTTCTTAAATATCACACAAAATCAATTTTATTTTTTGTAAATTCTTTTCGGTCTGTTACGGTAAACAAAAATTGATAACACGCTGAACATTTCAGGATATGTTCAGAATCATGTCTACATTATCAGAAAAAAAGTCCCCGTAAATCAACCTTGTGCCAACTTGGCAATTCAAGATGGCGTCCAAGATGGCCGTCATTTTGAGTTTTTACTTATATCGTCGTATTCAGCTATGATAAATATACATAAAAACCATCAGAACATACATAAGTATATAAATATACCAAAATGAAGTATATGTAGATAATATTCATAATCACCATTCAAAATGGCCACCAAAATATATCAACAAATAGCACCAAAGCGTCTAGCATTAAAATGTTGAAGGTCAAAATTATTTTTGACACGCCTAAATGGCTTTCCAGATGTTGAGTATGATTTTTCAATGTATACTAGAAACGGATTAGTTGTCACATGCTAAATATGATAAATCTAAATCAAATATGGCTTCAAAACCCTTCCGTGACAACGCAATATTAATTAGCCACGCCCTCGTTGTATTGAAATCCGTATGAAATTTTCAGAGCATAGTCGCGTGCCATGTCGAAAGTCAGTCAGAATGAACTACATGTACCGGTACATGCATTTGGATTGATACAAGATAATATAGAAATTAAATGTCTAAAACCAGAATGGTGTTTTAAATCTTAAAAATCATGTGAAAAGTTCGTGAATTTGCGTTGAGATGTGATCTTTTGAACATATGATGTCACGGATAACGTCTAACATTGATGTTTTGGTTGTTGCGCTTAACGACGTCGCGTAAAACGTCCCGCCTAACATAGTTTTAGACCATGTCATTGATTAAATTCAGTCACCTGACTCATTAATATTAATGAGGTCTCATGAATATTGATAAGATGGTCCGTTGGAGAATTTGATTTTCTTTCAGCAATTTCTCTCAAATTCAGGTTAGTTAGCCATATTAGATAATAATTAAACATTTAATTAAGAATTTAATTCTTAAGTCTAGAGATCAGAAAGGGAAAAGTTCTACAATAAATAGGAGAACTACCACAATAGCTCATGCCATAATTTCTTCATGTCGTCCAATGTCATTCATTTCACCACTGTTGCTATACATAGAAAATCTGGTTCCCGTGAACTGGTAGATCTTCTGAGCATATTAAATTTCTCGGATGATTACAGAGAAGTGTAAAGGTTGGAGGCTGCACTTGTATCACACAATAAACCACTCGATATCTTCCGTGGTTTCACCCAATTTGTGTATGATAATGCAGACTTCAATGTAGCTACAGTGACTGGTCACAATACCTTCCACAGTATGGGAGGTATAGTTTGTGTTACACCACAGGGTACTGTTGATGAAGTGCCTGTAAAGCGCACAGTCTGTGTACCATAACGTTCCCATAAAGACATATAGCAAACCTGCTGTTCCTGGTCTAAAGTCTGTTATTATCGGACCAATGAAAGCACCTGAAAAGGAACCTACATATGTCATCTCTTCCAAGGCTTTAGACACACTCTGGGTTGCAGGTTATGTGCTTGAACTTTCCCCCTGTCCACCATGGAGTGGCTTCATGAAAGTATCACATCAAAATTAAAATGTTGACAAAACTAGAATTGAAGTACTTCCCTTCATCAACTTCGACCCGGGAAATCTGAGTACAAGCTATACAGCATTATCGTTTGCCCAAGACCAGTGTCAGAAACATGGTCTTGGCATATGTCCAGTTACATTTGACCAACCGTTGTACTTAAAGGCGGTTGAAATAGTGACTGCAACAAATGATCTAAACAAAGTCATTGTTTGACTTGGTGGCTTCCATCTACTCATGTCTTACCTAGGCAGCATTGGGTACATCATGACTGATAGCGGACTGGCAGATCTGTGGGAAACGGTGTATGCCAAAGGATCTGTTGTGCATATGCTGACAGGTCATGCATACTCACGTGCACACTGAGCCCACATGCTGACGTCAGCGTCCCTTATCTGTGTGCTATTAAATGATAATCCAAACTGTCTGGATGACATTGACAAAGATCATTTGAAAACCCTCCATCAGATGAGCTTGCAAGGTGTTCATCCTGCTGATGTTGCCGATGATGTACAGCTATTAAATTGCATAATATCACAACTCATTATAGCTGTGGCAAACAAAAGCAGAACTGGCAAGTTGTGGGTACAGTACCTTGACCAGGTCGTCCTCCTGCGTCTGTTCATACGTGCTGAGAGAATGGGCAATTGGGATCTTCATATCCACTGTGTTGAGACAATGATTCCATACTTTCATGCTGCTGGGCATCTCCACTATGCCAAGTCTGCCCGATTGTATCTTCAGCAGATGTGGTCCTTGGAAAAAGTGAATATGCCAAAGTCACGGAACAGGGTCACGGCAACTTTTCTGACCAAACGATAGAACAGGTCCCAATGCGAATGTTAAAAACATCCGGCGGTATGACACATGGTAGGGCAGGGTTCATGTTTGAGGGCGACATGGGCGAAGTGGTCGCTTTTTTTCTGGACAAGTCGCCTTATTTTTCCCGTAGGGGGAAGTCAAGTCGCCCTGGACTAGGGGCATCACAGACAGTACATTGACAAAATGACAAAGTGGGTGTGTGCAATGCCCGGTTGTTTGCATATGTGTAGCCAACTGGAGAAATTCACATCAGTACACACATCTACCTCTGAACAGCACAACGACCTGAGGGTAAGCACCCACTCAAGAGATACCAAAGACATTGGTCTCTTTGTGGATTGGCTGCACACATATTCACCATTTTGTGAATTGTGACCAAGCAGTCGACATTGGTACCGCCGCAGCTGCAAAAATGACAGGTAAGTGTTTCACAGAGATCACTCTTCACAGAAAATATAAGGTTAAGACAATCAGTAGTATGCACAAAACTGTCAAAGTCCGAGGACATGATATGGCAGTTAACCCCACTCTGTTGTTTAATAGGATCACATGTGTTCTCAATGATAGTACTGAAATGAAAACATTCCTAACACACGAACTGTCACCGCAACCGCCAGCACTATTCATTGATGGTCTAATGCGGAAGCCCATGAAAATTACACTGGGTGTATTGTTGAAGTCATTCGTTACACAACAACCAACTGTCCCAGACAATGCAATATTTGTGGTGGACGGAGGGCACCTACTACACACAGTTGTATGGCCAAAGGTATCTACAGATCATGACGTGTTCCAGTCATATATCGCATACACACTAAAACATTTTGGTGTTGGGACAGTTGTTATATTTGATGGCTATAATGTCACCTCAACCAAAGTCATGGAGCAGAACAGAAGGGCTAGCAAGGTAACATCACGTACCATCATATTTGATGTAAATATGAAAATCACGACTGCACAATCAGCATTCTTGTCAAACAGTAGCAATTAACGTCGATTTATTGACTTGCTGAGTAAGAGATGCAAGCCGCAGGCTTAAGAGTGAAACAGTCAGAGGCAGAGGCAGATGCAGATTTCCTGATAGTTTCAATAGCCTTAACACTGGTTGATGATGCCGAGAAGCCAGTGGTGGTTGTTGGAACTGACACTGACTTACTGGTGATGCTTGTTGCACTAGCGGTTACTTCGGTGGAAATATATATGCTTTGCCGTAGTAACCCAGTGACCCTTTACAACATCCAGGATCTTCAGCATGCTATAGGAAACACCAAAAAACACTTGTTGTTTAAGCATGTTGTAAGGCTTTGTGATTCAGTATCTGCACCTTATAGACAGGGAAAACGCAATACTGTACACCATCAGCAGGACAAGCATTTGCTAGAAATAGTGAAAGCACACATAGCGATATAGAACATGCCGGTGAACAGTTCTTACTCAAATTGTATGGAGCTGGTCAAGTAAAGACACTTGATAAATACAGACACATTGCATACAAAAAAGGCAATTGGTAGGTCCTCCCTTAGCTCATCATTTCAGCTTGCGTGTCTCCCACCGACAAGTGCTGTGGCCAAATACCATTCATATCGTACATATTTGGCTGTTCAACAATGGATGGGTAACTCAATGCCTCCAATAGAATGGGGATGGCGATTGCAAGATGATGTTCTGTTACCCATGGAGACTGACCTCCCAGTTGCACCAGATAAGCTAATGAAAATGGTTTCATGTGGCTGTAAGACTGGATGTGGAAAGTCATGTGGGTGCAGGAAGCTTGGGTTATTTTGCCCTGAGATGTGCAGCCAATGTATGGGGCAAACATGTACATGTAATAATACTACGCCCGTACCAGTTGACCAAATGTAATTCATACTGCAGCAAACGCAATAGCCCGGGGTTTTATTCCTTAAATACAAATGATAACTGTGTGACCACTGTCAAACATTACAATGTGTATCACCAATGATGCATATAAATACAAGAAAGTGATTTGAAAGATAAACATGACTTATTTAAGTTGTGGCGAGTCTAATACACTTATCTAGTCTGAGTGAATGACATAACATTCATAAAAAAGTACATAGAAGTGTCTACCATGGTATCAAATGCCATAATTCTTAATCCACAAGTCACATTTTATGTATGATCGTACAATGTTATTGCTATATTGATGATGCTGTAGTGGTAAAGTGGTAAACATGTATGTTTACTTACAGGACTGTCACTATTCATAATTATACGAGACACGAGTGCATATCAATCTGTATATACCATGAATAGTGATAATGAATGCATTTCCAATGTCCAATGTATTATGTATTAAGTACTGCTTGTCATATATTGATATATGCATTAAATTGAAAATATTGCTATCTACCTCGCGTTTTTTCTTACAAAATATCCTAAAATCCATCAATTTGGCAGTTTTGGCGGCCATATTGGCGGCCATCTTGAATTGTATAATTTCAGAAATAACAAAACTGCTTTAAAAATGTATATCTGAGATAATCCAGGTAAGAGTATAAAAAATCAGCACTTTTTTATGCCTATTTGCCCATATAGCTGAACATTAAAAGATAATGAAAAAATGGCGGCCATCTTGGACGCCATCTTGAATTCCCAAGTTGGCACCAGCTGGATTTGCGGGGACTTTTAGTATGTTATTCTACATACATTTATACAACTTTCCTAAAAAATTCAGGTTGTTAACAATTTATTTTGGGGTTTGGTATGTTTAGCTCACCTGAGCAAAGCTCATGTGAGCTATTGTTATGGCAAAGTGTTTGTCGTCCGTCCGTGAACATTTTCAATCATCTTCTTCTCCCGAACTGCTGAGCCGATATTGGTTAAACTTCACAGGGATAATATATGGGTGATGCCATTTCAGATTTGTTAAAATGGAGGTCATCAACAATCCAAGATGGCCGCCATGGAAAAGTAGGTCAAATTCTTAAAAAATCTTCTTCTCACGAACCGCCAGGCCGATTTCGACGATACTTGGTATGAATGATCGATAGTTAGCGCTGTTTCAGATTTGTTCATATGGTGGCCCGTGGGTCAAAAATGGGCGTCGCCCGAGGGGTCAAATAGGGGTCAAATTTTATTTTTAACCGAATATAGTCATGTAATATATCAAATCGAAGGTATTGACGAGACAATCACTCTGGAACATTTTTTGCTAAATCATATGATTACGTCATCCAAGATGGCCACCGATAGTTCAAATGGTCATTCTTTTACTAAAGATTTCAAATGTCTTTTTCTTGTAAACTGCTTGGCCGATATTGGCCAAACTTAACTGTAATGGTCTGTGGTTGAAGCCTGTTCATTTTTGTTAAAATGGAGGTCATCACCAAATCCAAGATGGCCGCCGTTGAGAAGTAGGTCAAATTCTTAAAAAATCTTCTTCTCACGAACCGCCAGGCCCAGGCCGATTTCGACGATACTGGGTATGAATGATCGATAGTTAGCGCTGTTTCAGATTTGTTCATATGGTGGCCCCTGGGTCAAAAATGGGCGTCGCCCGAGGGGTCAAATAGGGGTAAATTTTATTTTTAACCGAATATAGTCGTATAATATATCAAATCGAAGGTATTGACGAGACGATCACTCTGGATAATTTTTTGTCTAAATCAGATGCTTACGTCATCCAAGATGGCCACTGATAGTTCAAAAGGTCATTCTTTTACTAAAGATTTCAAACGTCTTTTTCTTGTGAACTGCTTGGCCGATATTGGCCAAACTTAACTGTAATGGTCTGTGGGTGAAGCCTGTTCATTTTTGTTAAAATGGAGGTCATCACCAAATCCAAGATGGCCGCCATTGAGAAGTAGGTCAAATTGTCAGAAAATCTTCTTCTCACAAACCTCCAGGCCGATATCGACGAAACTTGGTAAGAATGATTGATAGTTACCGCTGTTTCAGATTTGTTCATATGGTGGCCCCTGGGTCAAAAATGGGTGTGGCCCGAGGGGTCAAATGGGGGTCAAATTTTATTTTTTGACAGAATATGGCCATATAGTATATCGGATCGAATATATATAGTATATCGGATCGAATGTATCGACGGGACGATCACTCTACAGCATGTTTTGTCTAAATCAGATGATTTTGTCATCCAAGATGGCCACCGAAAGGTAAAAAAGTTGTCCTTTTACTAAAGATTTCAAACGTATTCTTCTTGTGAACTGCTTGGCCGATATTGGCCAAACTTAACTGTAATGGTCTGTGGGTGAAGCCTGTCCATTTTTGTTAAAATGGAGGTCATCACCAAATCCAAGATGTCCGCCGTTGAAAAGTAGGTCAAATTGTCCAAAAAATCTTCTTCTCACAAACCTCCAGGCTCATTTCGACGAAACTTGGTGTGAATGATTGATATTTAACGCTGTTTCAGATTTGTTCATATGGTGGTACCTGGGTCAAAAATGGGCGTGGCCCGAGGGGTCAACTAGGGGTCAAATTATATTTTTGACCGAATATGGTCATATAATATATCCAATCCAAGGTATCGACGAGACGATCACTCTGGAGCATGTTTTGCCAAAATCAGATGATTACGTCATCCAAGATGGCCACCGACAGGTCAAAAGGTTGTTCTTTTACTAAAGATTTCAAAGGACTTCTTCTTGTGAACTGCTTGGCCGATATTGACCAAACTTAACTGAAATGGTTTGTTGGTGAAGCTTGTTCATTTTTGTCAAAATGGAGGTCATCACCAAATCCAAGATGTCCGCCGTTGAAAAGTAGGTCAAATTGTCAAAAAATCTTCTTCTCACAAACCGCCAGGCCGATTTCGACGAAACTTTGTATGAATGATCGATAGTTAACGCTGATTCAGATTTGTTCATATGGTGGCCTCTGGGTCAAAAATGGTCATGGCCCTAGGGGTCAAATTTTATTTTTGACCGAATATGGTCATTTTATATATCAAATCGAATTTATAGCAGTAAATCACATGCACATTCGCAATATATGTTAGATCAGAAGGTACCAACAAATTCTGTGGAACATTTGAAGTTGTAAGTGAAGAGTCTTTGTGAAATCAAGATGACCACTATGGAGGCTTTTAGGTGAGCGATACAGGCCCATTTGGGCCTCTTGTTTACACCTAATACTCCTGGGCTAATTGGGTTTTTGGCAATTTTAATTGGGTATTTAAGCAAATACACACCTTATCTGGAGTTCTGCGCACACATGAGATTCAGTGCACTGCCAGCATATAATCAAAACATCAAGGTCGGATGTATCACAAAAACATATTTACTGCGAGTACCATCACTGACAGACAAGTACGTCCTTGATATCGGAAAGTAGTTACAAAGTGGCATTTCCTTCTGACTGATATGACGATATACAACATACATGTACTTAACCGGGTGTGACCCAAGTTTGAAGATTGGTGTTTGTTTATAGAGTGGAGTGGATTATCGAAAGAGCACATGCGATATATGCCATTATAGACATTTGCAATTGTGAAAAATATACATACTGCAATACTAAGAATAACATGAACACTGTTGAATAAGATCTTTGTCTTCTATTCTGCATTCAACCCCCCTCCCCCCCCCCCACTCCCACCCACCCCCACCAATTTATTTATTGGGGGGATTATGTTTTACCCCTGTCCGTCTGCATCCGTAAGGCAAATGTGTTTACGTTTGCAATAACTTCTTCACCAATTTCAATAATATTTGCCCACAATGTCTGTCTAGGGGTGGTGCTTTCTTTTAACATACGACCCAAGCCTGAACACCCAAGGCCAAGGTCACTGGGGACTTATGTTCATCTTGTTAAGGCAAATGCGTTTTTAATGTTTTCTCAACAACCTTCATCAATTTCAATAATATTTGCCCCACAATGTCTGTCTATGGATGGTGCTTTGTTTTGCATACACCAATGCCCGAACACCCAAGGTCACGGTCACTGGGGACTTATGTTCACCTTGTTTGTAAGACAAATGCGTTTAAGTTTTTCTCAATAACTGCTTAACTCCTTCACCAATTTCAATAATATTTGCCCACAATGTATGTCTAGGGATTAGCTTCATAATAATGATGCCCGTTTGCTATCAGGGCTGCCTGTGGGGCATCCGTGTTCTATGAGCACATTTTCTAGTTCTCATAAAAAAACTTGCTTTGGCAGTACTTTGGAATCCTTCAGTGCAGTTAAGCCTTTTTATGCGCCCGCCACCGAATGGTGATGGAGGCATATAATCTCGCCTGCGTCCGTCCGTCCGTCCACCCAGAAACCTTAACACTTTTGTAAATGTCTTATAATTTTTGTTTCCTTACATGGATCTGCTTGCTATTTCACACACACGTTGGTCTAATGGTCCTCTACCACCCATTGACAAATCCACGATCGTCCTGCCCCCGTTAAGCACAGGTCAAGGTCACATACAATGTATCTTGTGCGTTTGAAACTCGGGTAAGTGTCTTATAATGTCTGTTTCCTTGTATGGATTTGCTTGATATTTCACACATCCATTTCTCTGATGGTCTGCTTTCATGCTGTGACAAATCCACGCTTCTCTGGCCCTGCTTTCAAATGTGCCTCGTTTTCTTTGGCTGCCAGCGAGGCCATTCATTCGTCGACAGGCCACATTTCTACTCTTTTATTGAGAAGCAAGGCAAATATAAAGCAACAACAGACAACAATTTTCGTGTCCAGCATTCTAAGGGTTAAACATTCAATCCTTACCTTAACCCTTAGACCGCTACACACAACAATTGTCATCTGCTGTTGCTTTTATATCTTACCTTATTTCTCAATAAAAACATGGTTTGACTGTCAAAGCATGTTGTAAATTATTCTAATGTGCTGTCAAAGCATGTTTTTGATGATAAAAATGGAAAATAGAAAATAAACAGCAGACGACAAAAAATTTAGATAGCGGTGTAAGGGTAAAGTGGGAAAAATCTTGGCCTGAAAATAAAATACTCTCGTAATATTGCCTAACCAGTGGATGAGACTTGAACCAAGGTTTCGTCACTGTATGACCTTAGCCGTTGCTGGGATGTTAAACCTTATAATGCGAAAAACGTAAATTGTCGTCTGCTCTTGTGTTATATGTTTGCGATTTTTCAATAATAACATGGTTTGACAGCACTTTAGAATCATTTCCATTGAAAATGATTCTGAAGTGTTGTCAAACCATGTTTATGATGAGAAAAATGGAAGTTAAAAATAAACACCCACGCTTCCAATGTGTCGGCCCAATGCCTTTATCAAGCAAAGGGGCATCCATTTTAGGTTTCACCAAGTATGTTTATTCACCACTTCATGACAATAACTTACACATTGCGAAATATAAAATGGATGCCACTTAGCGAATAGTACTAGTAGACACTAATTCCTTGATAAAGGCCTTTGGCTGAAAGATTGGAATAGTAGGT
The DNA here is from genome assembly GCA_029237695.1 of Conchocele bisecta. Taxonomy (NCBI): domain Eukaryota; kingdom Metazoa; phylum Mollusca; class Bivalvia; order Lucinida; family Thyasiridae; genus Conchocele; species Conchocele bisecta. The sequence continues at coordinate 108,106,520 of CM055266.1, forward strand.
TTGCAGCTAATGAAGTATTGTTCAACATATTGTATTAATGTGGAAAGCTTGTCGAACTTAACATCGAACGCCAAAATTTAATTCAGCTCTACAGAGCTCCAGATAAGGTGCGTATTTGCGTAAATATCCGATTAAAATTGCCAAAAATCCAATTGAAATCAGAAGTAGTGAGTATCAAAAAGCAATGAAAAATTTGTGGTATCTTTATCATGCTACAGAAAGCAATAAACAGACTACAAATATAGCATATTTTCTTATTTTTTCATGAAAACACATCTTGATATTTCATTAAAATTGTCTCCAAGGAGACAATTCTAATGAAATACCAAGATGTGTTTCCATTTAGAAGCAAACTATTCAATTAAGTGCTGTCTGCTGATGTGTAAACAGTAGTGTGATTTTATTTTACACAATTAAACTTTTGAAATACCCAATTGCTTCAGAAATGATGGAGTGACAATACTCAATTACTAATTCCTTATCTGGAGCCCTGGCTGTATAAGGTTCAAACCGTTTCACTTCTGTCTGTGAGACAGAGTCGTGCCGGCACATTAACAGAGCTCCAGATTAGCTGCGTATTTTACACACTTATTTTAGCAGAATATTGATTATAAAAAGTGGCAGTGCAAAATACTCACAGCAATGTGAAAATACACATTGATTTTCAAATTGAGTAGTGAAAATACTGTAATATAGTTTAAAATTTACATAGTTGAGCTGCAAAAAGCAAATTTGCGGCTCAAATACATGTAGGTGAATTTTTTAATTTGTTTTATTTTTTATTGTTTGTTCCCTATTTAATATTAAGGAAGCAAATGAATAATACATTTGTAAAAGTGAAATATGCATTGAATTTGAAATCTGGGGGTATATTACTCTTTAGATACAAAACTTATCTGGAGCAACGACATTAAGTCCTTTCACTTGTGTCCCCTGCAGCATTACCGGGAGGTGTATCAGCGCCTGGAGCTTGTCCATAAGAAGGTGTTCCCGGACGCCCATCGTCGACGATGGAAGGAGGCAGACTGGACGGACGAGACGGACCAACTCATTCTCATACTGCAGTCTGTGATACACAACAAAGCCATGGTATAGTCAGGCCTGCAGGGGCACCGTTTGACTAAACTTTGTACGACTAAAATGTCCGTACGTGCAAAATTTTGATAGTCTATAAATGTCACATTAACAATGTTTTCTTGTTGATTATTGGATTTACATTACCGCTATCATAATTTTTTGTCGTCTGCTGTTTATTTTCTATTTTCCATTTTTATCATCAAAAACATGCTTTCGCATCACTTTAGAACAATTTACAACATGCTTTGACAGTCAAACCATGCTCAATAAATGTAAATCCATCAATTGAAATTTCCAGACGATCCCAAATTTGCACTTACGAACATTTTAGTCGTACAAAGTTTAGTGAAATGGCCCCAAGATCTAGGTTCGCGCTACTCGTAGTGGCTACTAATATTTCAGAAATGTACATTATGTCTACTCAAAATTTCAGAAATAATTTGAAAAAGTAGTGTCTTTTTACAAATATTGGAGCAAATGTAAAATCGTCTTTTTTTGTGTTATCAGTTTATTTTGGCTACTGATTTAAAAAGTCCTAGCACCAGCCTAGCTACAGATATACCATAATATCCCTAGTATTGGAACATCACTGGAGGGTGGAAGGGTAATGCGTTTATTAACGATGAGTCCATTATTTAGGATCGCTAAATGCGGGTCGTGGCCATCTAAACTAATGCTGAAATGTCAATGCTGATTTGGACTCCATCAGATCTATTTCAGTGCTTGAATTTCAATGCTGAGTTACCCCCAGAATATGCTTACATGCATATAAAGCCCTATCTTCCATTTGCAGATCGAGCCTGTGGACTTTGCGAAGCGGTTGATGTGCTGGTCGGAGCAGGGCTTCCCGGAGCTGGGGGACGAGAGCAGCCCGGGCGTCTGCTCCCAGGTCCGCAACATCATCGCACACCCGCAGTTCTCAGAGACTCCTCTTCGGGTACGCCGCTGTATATGTGACTGTGACTGGAGAAATGTGACTTATGGGATTTGTGACCAGTGTAGTTACCTGTCCCTATATGTCATTAGCTGTTGTTGGGACATTAAACCCCATTCATTTCATAGTGTAATTACATTACAAATAGCCCACTCTTGTAGCCTGATTATAGTTCTTGTTAGTAGCATGACGGGTGTTTCATTGGTGGTATGGTGAACAGTGTAGATCCTGATCAGCCTGTGCGGATGCACAGGCTAATCTGGATCTACACTGGTCACAAAATCCATAAACTCCCTTTCTCCAGTCAGGGCCACACATGATAGTGGGCTAGTGTCGCTGGATGTCCGGTTTATCAGGCAAGGCTAGTAAACATGTAAGGAATCCTACTTCAAGGTGTATGATCACGTGGTACTAACAACAACAAGTACCGATTCAAAGTATTTTCGCTCAAACTTCTGTCGTTTTTGCGATGAATCGATTTCCATGTCTCTAACACGGAAATCGATTCTTCGCAAAAACGACATACGTCTGAGCCAAACTCCCTAGACCACCAAATGCAGCTCATGAAGACGCGTTTGCTGTTCCATATTTCATCAAAATCTGTTGCATATTAAGAAAAATATCAAATAATACTTACTTTGGAGTGGGCAACATTGTTGTTGTTGTAACCATGCACCTTGTACATGTATGAGCGATTCGCTTGAAACTTCATATGCATGCTTATAATCATCCATGCTCCCCCCATGCATTTCTCTATTCTCATATAACTTGTTTACCATATCAATGTTTGGCTTTAGACTGTATGGACATGTTTATGATCCAGCCACCACAGCGATGGGATACTTTGTGGCGTTCTTGTGTATCTGTTGCAATTCGTTAAATATTGATTTTAATGCGAAATTCTATGGGATTTTAACATGGAAATTAAATTTTTAAAAATAATTTTAATATTTGTGGACCAGTTTTCAAAATTTAACTTTTGTTTTCTTAGTTGAATGGTCACAAAACCTAAATCAATCAAGTGGTCTTGACCTTCATGTATATCTTTTCCTGAAATCTTTATTACTGCTTGATTTTTTTGTCTTTTATGGAAAAATATAGTTCTTTTTCCAAATCATCATTATCACATGAAAAATTGTGGTGTGATAAGGGAGGTAATTACAGATCGTAGTCCATTTGTCTTTTTAGGCCTCAGAGATGGTATGGCGAGACTCGGGTAAATTCATCGCCAGTAACAGCGCCGTGGCCCGGACGGCTATACTCGGTGTACATCAGTATGCAACACTAGGACAGGTCATCAAAAACACCTTAGACATGTGCAAGGTCACACACTTCGACCCCAGGTAAGGTCACCCACTTCGACCCCAGGTAAGGTTACACTCTTCGACCCCAGATATCGTCACACACTTCGACCACAGGTAAGGTCACACACTTCGACCCCAGGTAAGGTCATACACTCGACCCCAGGTAAGGTTACACTCTTCAACCCCAGATATCGTCACACACTTCGACCACAGGTAAGGTCATGTACTTCGACCCCAGCTAAGGTCACACATTTCGACCCCAGGTAAGGTTATGCACTTCAACCCTGGTAAGGTCACACACTTTTACCCCAGGTAAGGTCATGCACTACGACCCTAGGTAAGGTCATGCACTTCGACCCCAGGTAAGGTCACATACTTCGACCCCAGGTAAGGTCACACACTTCTACCCCAGGTAAGGTCACACACTTCGACCCCAGGTAAGGTCACACACTTCGACCCCAGGTAAGGTCACGCACTTCCACCCCAGGTAAGGTCACACACTTCGACCCCAGGTAAGGTCACACACTTTTACCCCAGGTAAGGTCACACACTTCGACCCCAGGTAAGGTTACACACTTCAACCCCAGATATGGTGACACTCTTCGACCCCAGATATCGTCACACACTTCGACCACAGGTAAGGTCACACACTTCGACCCCAGGTAAGGTCATACACTCGACCCCAGGTAAGGTTACACACTTCAACCCCAGATATGGTTACACAGTTCAACCCCAGGTAAGGTCATTCACTTCAAACCTGGTAAGGTCACGCTTTGACCCCAGGTAAGGTCATGCACTACAACCCTAGGTAAGGTTATGCACTTCGACCCCAGGTACGGTCACGCACTTCCACCCCAGGTAAGGTCACGCTCTTCAACCTCAGGTAAGGTCATGCACTTCGACCCCAAGTAAGGTAGCGCAATTTTACCACATCGGCAACATATTTTAACACCAGTTGGACACTTGATGTAATAAAACATGGAACTTCATTTGAAGATTATATGCTACCCATTATGCAACTCCATGGCAAAAAGAGACTTCGTATTTCGCACTGGAGTCGTACAGTTCCTTGAATATTTGAATATTGAACGCTATTGAAAACCCTACGATTATTTTCATGATGGGGTGCGTATTATTATCAGGTAATTTCCTATGCATTGACCAAATAGATTCTGACTGATAACAAATTGTATCCTGCATTGATCACCACAACTACTTTCTGTCGTTGCATTGATCAAACAGCATTATATGTGGCAGTGACAGGAGAAATGGGGCTTATGGCATTTAAGACCAGTGTAGCTCCAGATCAAATAGCACACTCTTGTAGCCTGAAAACGATCTAGTGTTTGTTAGAAGCATGACTGGTGTTTAATTGTTGGAATGGCGACCAGTGTAGTTGCCGATGAGACTGTGCAGCTGCACTGGCTGATCTGGATCTACACTGGTCAAAAAACACATAAGCCTGATTTCTCCAGTCACAATTGCATATTGTATTACTGAATGACGTTAGTGTCTTGACGTAATGTAACAAGTCCACTTTCTTTATTTGCCCATTCTCTAGCATAAAACGTTACAACGGAATTCCTTGACGAGCCTCGGAATGTGTTTCCTAGCCGTGTCTGATAAATCAAACGACACTACTGTCTGTTCCATGTTTTGCTGCTGACGAACATTTGGCTATTAAACGCATTAAATCTAAAAAAATATTAAAATGTATCATCGATAACAAAAATCACTCTCCACACATTTTTTTATTTGATGAAATTCCGTCAAATGTTGTTTTTATTGCGAACAAAATATTTTCCTATGTGGCAAAAAGGAGGTGTAGAGTGAGGGTAGAAAAATGAAAAAAAAATTGGAAAGTGACTCCAAAACCTGCTTAGATAGTTTGGTAATGATGTAACTAAAAAATAAGTCCTCAAATTGAAAATTTCACAAATTCAATTTTTAGCCCCTCTGTTAAATTCCCTTAGAAAAATTATATTTTTATGCCTCACCACAATAGTGGAGGAGGCATTTTATAGTGTTACCGTTGTCCGTCCGTCATCAACCTTGTAAGTCGTAAAACTTTTAAACAGTACTATCTACAGACTTGAAACTTGGTATGTAGCTTCCTTATGATGAGTAGATGCGCAACATTTATGATTTATTTCAATTTTTTATTTGACCCCCGGGTCATGGATTATCTCCCCCTTTGCGACTTATAATTTGGCAATTTTGCCTTGTAACTTTTAAAACTTTCAAACCGTAATAGCTACAGACCTGAAACTTGGTATGTAGTTTCCTTGTGATGAGTAGAGTTTAGTTTATTTTGACCTTTGGACTTGGAATTTTGCCTCGTTTATTATCAAAGCGGTATGTGGGGCATCTGTGTTCTATGAACACGTTTTCTAATCCCTATAAAATCAATATTTTTTGGAATTTCATCATTTAACAAATTTGGAGGGTGACTTGTTATTGATAAAAAAGTACTTACGTTTAAATATTGCTTACATTTAATGTGTTTAATAGCCAAAAGTTTGTCGGCAGCAAAACATGGAACAGACAAGTAGCATGGTATTCTCCATTTACAGATGCCAGGCGTCGTGTGTTGCCGTGGTGACGGCCATTGCACTCATGTTACAGAAGGGAGATAAGCATGTCAAAAAGAACGGCAACTTCAACGTAGAATCTGTGATAGACGAATGTTTCACATACTCGTCGCGACTACTGGAGACATTAAAGGAGGTACAGAAATCATTGAATATTTGTATCTATGGATGCACACTGACTGTTTCACTTACATAATAGCGTGTGCATTTGTTCTGAGTACATAGCATTACATAAGCGTTATGACAGAGTTGTATTTCTAAATTTGAATTTGAAGCACTCTTTGTTTACTTTTATTTCGTGGAGAGAGTGACCTAATATTTTGTGCCAATATTTGCTTTATTATGTGAGTTTATGATACTATTTTTGTCTCATATTGTAGAATTGTTTCTCTCAATAACAATATAGCATAAGTACAGTCGAACCTGTGTTAACGACCACCTGTGAATAGCGACCACCTGTCCACAACGGCCAGTTAAAACCCCCCCGTCCAATTTGTTATTTAAAAGACCTTGGAATAACGACTACCTCCGAACAACAACCAGCGACCAGCGATTTTCGTTCCCACGCGGCATTTTTGACTGCAAACAGCGACCATTAGTGACCAAGTCATTTTTGTCGGCAAAAAAAAATAACATCGCAATCGCCGAATTTCCTTTCATCACAAAACTCGGCAACACGGGGAAAAGTTGCCGACAGATTGCGACAGAAATGAAAACATTTACCTTGCCCGATATGGTCGGTGTCATTTTGGCGACATTAAACATTTTCAATGAAAAATATTGCATAACTCCATTAACGGTAATTCCCGATATGTATTCCGTGTCGTGTATTCCAATAGGCATAATGCAATTCCGCGCAAGTCCTAAAACTCGATCATTAGCTGGCAAACTGTGTTTACGCGATGCTGATTCGTCTACAGTGAAAAGACTAAGACTTCAAACACACTGCGCGTGTCAAGTGTAAATTTCACACCGCAGGGCACAAGGCCATATCAAAGATCAATACACGCGGTTGCTGACAACAGTCACGTAGTCCACACTAGACTGGTACCCTGTCGGATGCGCAGCATAGCGTTATTCCTAGCGACCGGGAACCAGTCTAAAGTGACACGACAAACGTGTTTATATGAATTGGGTCTCGATCTCCGACAAATCCCGGCTTATTGCATTAGACCAGACCAGGCAGTGGATTCGCATTGTCTGTCCATGGTTTACATGGTTTACAATGCTCGCGAATCTCTAATTAAAAACATCAGTAATTACGTCAGCGGACATGGACCAGGATAGTATACAGTACATTGGACAGAAAGCAAATAAGCCTGGTGTTCTCTCCTGATTTGGACACCTAGTTCGTGTGGGTTTTACTCGACTTGACGCATTCAATGAAATATTTTTGTTACAAAAAAACTCGCGGTTTTCACAGGCCGCACCACATAGGCTATCGTTTTAATACAGACTATATGACCGTTATTAATTTCAACTGGTGGTGTGAAATACTAATGGTCATGCTAAATTAAACCACTTACATGTAATTACGACAAGCTATTAAATGGTGCACCAAAGCAAGCCGCGGGATATACTTATCGTGAAGATAATTACTCCCCTTTGTATATAATTTCCAAAGCGAGGCTGGGTTCAGAACACTAACAACAAGATGACAAAACAAAATAAATTGACTATTTTAGCCATTTTCGTGCAATTTTTAATTGATGAAAAGCAGATACACTCCACGATCGTGCAATAGCGAATCGTCAGGTGGAAGTGTATACAGCCAAGACATTTTCTATGCATGCATATTGATTACAATAGAATGCTAAATACATGGCCAACTTTGTTGTGAAACCGGGAAAATGTTCGACCCTTGGAACAACGACCACTTTGGCCACTTCCCTTTGCCGGTCGTTGTTCACAGGTTCGACTGTATATAAGTATGAACGTCAATGCCCTGCAGATTATTGCTGTATTTTCGTGCGCAAATGGAAACATTATTCTGCAAATTTATACTGTTGGTGTCGTGATATAATGTAACCTATTGCCTATAAATCGGAAAACGTGCAGCTACAGATACATATGCTTTTCCGGATCTACACAGGCCACAGACACTAAATGTGGTTGCTAGTATACAGAGTGTTCCATAAGACAGGTATCATTATACCCCCGCAAACAAAGTTTGTTGGGGGTATATAGGAGTCTGACAGCTTATCGGTCGGTCGGTCGGTCTGTTGGAAATTCCCTTCCGCTCTATATCTTCTACACCGATGCATGGATTATCAAATGGCTTGGCACAAATGTTTCTCATGATGAGAAGGTGTGTCGCGATCAATAACCACGCACCTACGTCCAAGGTCAAGGTCACAGTTGAAGGTCAAAGGTCAAACCTATCGGAATTCCATTCCGCTCTATATCTTCTACAACCGATGCATGGATTATCAAATGGCATTGGCACAAATGTCTCATAATGAGAAGGTGTGTCGCGATCAATAACCACGCACCTACGTCCAAGGTCAAGGTCACAGTTGAAGGTCAAAGGTCAAACCTATTGAAATTCCCTTCCGCTCTATATCTTCTACACCGATGCATGGATTATCAAATGGCTTGGCACAAATGTTTCTCATGATGAGAAGGTGTGTCGCGATCAATAACCACGCACCTACGTCCAAGGTCACAGTTGAAGGTCAAAGGTCAAACCTATTGAAATTCCCTTCCGCTCTATATCTTCTACACCGATGCATGGATTATCAAATGCCTTGGCACAAATGTTTCTCATGATGAGAAGGTATGTCACGATCAATAACCACGCACCTACGCCCAAGGTCAAGGTCACAGTTGAAGGTCAAAGGTCAAACCTATTGAAATTCCCTTCCGCTCTATATCTTCTGCACCGATGCATAGATTATCACACTATGCCCAGGGTCAAGGTCACAGACTTGATGCGTTTGAAATGGCTTATAATAAAAAATGCCTCGTTTTCTTTGGCTGCCAGTGAGAGTATTCGTGTGCCGACAGGCCACATTTCTAGTTTTCATTTGCTCACATGTGGCTGTGACCGGAGAAATGTTGCTTCTGGGATTTGGGACCTAATCAAATAGCACACTCCTGTAGCCTGATAACAATATATATGTTGCTTTTTAGAAGCATGGAACGTGTTTCATTGATGGAATGGTGAACTGTGCAGATCCTGATCAGACTGTGTGGATCTCAAGCCTATAATTCCAGCACAAAAATATTTACACAATTCCCTAACATTTGATCGGCTAGTAGCAAGTCTCTGTCCAAAATTTATATCCCAGTAAACTCCCACGCCGAACTACTTTCCGTAACCGTGAGGCGCAGTTAAAATAATTCTTAAGAAAACGGAAAATAAACACATTTTCTTGATGAATTTATTTCAAATGCTGGAATTATAAGGAGTGAATGGCCTTTTTGTGGAATTTATCGGGGATATAAACTTGGAAAAGTCGCGGGAATACTGGACGAGGCCTTAAAAAATTACAATTTTCGAAAAAAAAAAAAAATTGTAATTTTTTATCGCTTCGTACAGTATTCCCGCGACTTTTCCAAGTTTATACTCCGATAAATTCCACGAAAAGGCCATTCATTCCTATAATAAGATTGGGAATCATGTTGGTAGATTATTACAATAATATGGAATATCTGATTACTTTATTGTGCCACCACCAAGATAGTTGTCGCAGTCGTATAGTGCTCACCCTGTGTCCGTAGACAATTTTCGTCTCCGTGCGATACCTCTACTACCGTCTAATCTTTGTACGATACTTCACATGTACATGTACATTTCAACCATGGGAAAAATCTCTTCGAGGTCAAGGTCACGGATGCTAAAAATAGATTGTTTATTAAGCATATCTTTTGTTTCTGTGCTATAACTCAACTACATGCTATCCGATCTTTGCGATACTTCACATGTACATTCATATTATGGTTGGGGTCCCGTTGATTGGCACAAAATGTTCTTTGTAATTATATAAGTGTCTAATTGTGTAACTACAGTCAAACTTGCATTAAGCGAACACCCAAGGGAGACACCAAAAATGGTCGCTTAGCACAATGGTCTCTTAACACAAAAACGAAAAACAACTGGAAATCTGGGTACTGGTATGTCCGGTTATATGGTTTGATATTCGGAATCAGGAAATCGCTAATATTAGCATAGAAATAAATAGATTAGAATACTACCGGTAATGTTTACTGTGCACTTTTCTGAATTATTAAGGCTTTATTTTATCAAAATAGATGAAAAAGTGAAAGTGAATGGAAAAGGGTCATATAGAGACGGGACCACAGTTTAAAGTCTCATCCGAAAGACCAGTGGGATGGAAATAATATGAAAGTATTTTAGATGCTCTAGGCGAGGTTCGAACCCACAACCTCCGGATTGAAAGTGTTCTAACCCTTTGGCCACAGTCCACCCCCCAAAATAAATGAAAGAATTTGAATTTTATTGCGAAATAAAATCGCCCAGCTGAAATCGCAAATAGGCAGTAGTGACTGCGATCACTTCGGATCAGATATGTTACAACTAAACCAGCTGATAGAATAATGATTTATTAGCGCAGTGTTCGGTATATACCAGTATCGTTACGCGTCAATAAAATTGGAATTTGGTGAAATAATAATGCTTACGTATTCTGTACACAACAAAAACAATTATTTGTTTTAAGTGAGTGAAATACGCAGATGCTTTCCCATGTGCTAAGCGACAAGTCCTGTTGTTCCCATGTGCTAAGCGACAATGAGTTAATTCCCTTTAGTAATCACTAAGGAAATGAGCGAATCAGAACGAGGTTTCAGGTCAATAATCATAAACAATGCACCATTCGCACTTTGACAGTGACAGGGGATTTGTTTCCTTTGTTTGTCACACGCTTGAGGCTAATTTCACCTGGAGAAAGTGACATCCTGTTAATTAATGGTTGTTAAATACAAACAACCATTTCTATTAGTTACAAAATATGTGGCCGGTGGTCGTGTTAAGAGAAAGTCGTTTAATATACTGTCGAACCTGTGAACAACGACCAGCAAAGGGAAGTGGCCAAAGTGGTCGTTGTTGACAGGTGGTCGTTGTTCCAAGGGTCGAACATTTTCCCGGTTTCACAACAAAGTCGGCCATGTATTTAGCATTCTATTGTAATATATATGCATGCATAGAAAACGTCTTGGCTGTATAAACTTCCACCTGATGATTCGCTATTGCACGATCGTGGAGTGTATCTGCTTTTCATCAATTAAAAATTGCACGAAAATAGTCAATTTATTTTGTTTTGTCATCTTGTTGTTAGTATTCTGAACCCAGCCTCGCTTTGGAAATTATATACAAAGGGGAGTAATTATCTTCACGATAAGTATATCCCGCAGCTTGCTTTGGTGCACCATTTAATAGCTTGTCGTAACTACATGTAAGTGGTTTAATTTAGCATGACCATTAGTATTTCACACCACCAGTTGAAATTAATAACGGTCATATAGTCTGTATTAAAACGATAGCCTATGTAGCGCGGCCTGTGAAAACCGCGAGTTTTTTTGTAACAAAAATATTTCATTGAATGCGTCAAGTCTAGTAACCCACACGAGCTAGGTGTCCAAATCAGGAGAGAACACCAGGCTTATTTGCTTTCTGTCCAATGTACTGTATACTATCCTGGTCAAGCCCGAATATTTAAGCAGCCTATGACGAATTGGCAATGTCCGCTGACGTAATTACTGATGTTTTTAATTAGAGATTCGCGAGCATTGTAAACCATGTAAACCATGGGCAGACTACGCGAATCCACTGCCTAGTCTGGTCGCTAATGCAATAAGCCGGGATTTGTCGGAGATCGAGACCCAATTCATATAAACACGTTTGTCGTGTCACTTTAGACTGGTTCCCGGTCGCTAGGAATAACGCTATGCTGCGCATCCGACAGGGTACCAGTCTAGTGCGGACTACGTGACTGGTGTCAGCAACCGCGTGTATTGATCTTTGATATGGCCTTGTGCCCTGCGGTGTGAAATTTACACTTGACACACGCGGTGTGTTTGAAGTCTTAGTTTTGTCACTGTAGATGAATCAGCATCGTCTAAACACAGTTTGCCAGCTAATGATCAAGTTTTATGACTTGCGCGGAATTGCATTATGCCTATTGGAATACACGACACGGAATACATATCGGGAATTACCATTAATGGAGTTATGCAATATTTTGCTGAAAGGAAAATCGGCGATTGCGATGTTATTTTTTTTTGGCCGACAAAACATGTCTTGGTCTCTAATGGTCGCTGTTTGCAGTCAAAAATGCCGCGTTGGAACGAAAATCGCCGGTCGCTGGTCGTTGTTCGGCGGTGGTCGTTATTCCAAGGTATTTTAAAGAACAAATTGAACGGGGGGGTTTAACTGGCCGTTGTGGACAGGTGGTCGCTATTCACAGGTGGTTGTTAACACAGGTTCGACTGTACTATCATTATATAGGCCAAATGCTCGGGGTGGAATTGAAAGTGGTCGCATAAGACAAAAGTTGCTTAATGCACGTGGTCGCTTGTGCAAGTTTGACTGTATTCCACCAGTTTTAACAATTACAAGTGCCCGCTACACAGATATAATCAGTTTAATAGTGATCTTAAATTTACTGATAGAGAAGCACTTTTGTATCGCAAAACCCATAAGCCTTATTTGCCCAGTCACAGCCCCAGCAATGAGAGACTGTGTTGTAGGTGAAGGAGTTGAAGTGGTACCTGTACTGTACGTCCCTGAAGGAGCTGTGTCTAGATGAGGCGGGCCGCACCAGCCACACGTACAAGGCCCTCGGGGCGGGATTCTGGGCCCTCAAACAGAAGGACTTCCGTCGGGCCATTCAGGACATCGTTCTACAGGTAACGTGTCTCGGCCAGCCGCGATCTTAACCCATTACAGGTTGAATATTCACTTCGGATTTTCCCTCATCCATACAGGTGAACTGGGAAATTCCAGACATCGTTCTACATGTACCATGTCTTGGCCAGCCGCAATTGTACCTCATTTCATGCAGAATATTCACTTCAGTAGCCTATTTCATCAAAATTGCAAAGTATACTTATCTAGCAAAGTATACTTTGATGGAGAAATTTTCAATTTAAGGAGAAATTTATTAATTTTTATTATACTAAATTTATTACATTATCACAGCCATTTTGGCTGTGATAATGTAATAAATTCAGTATAATAAATCTGCATACTTTTAATCATCAAATATATGCAGTTGTTAGTTTTATATGAAATAATGCATTTCAGGAAAAATAAATGATTACTCCCTCAAAGTATACTTTGCTAGAAAAGTATACTTTGCAATTTTGATGAAATCGGCTACTGATAAGTTTTGTATCTAAAGAATATTATATCCCCAGATTTCAAATTCAATGCATATTTACTTTTACAAATGTACAATTGATATTCTGATTTTCTTATTTATTAAATAGGGAACAAATGATGAGAAAATAAAAAAAAGTCACTTATTTGAGCTGCTAAAAGCAAACTACAGTCGAGCACCAGCACTTCGAAGTCGAAGGGAGATCATCCATATAGTCGAGATAGGACTGGGTTCGAGATAGCGATGAAGTGACATGGTCGAATATTTTTCGCGAAAAATATGAAATCATTTTAGCCAATACACCATGAGTAAACAATCACAAATTAACTAATGACCAAAGGTATTATTAAGCTAATCAATTACAAGGTGGCGTAACGACTCTCAGTGACTTGCGTAAATGACCAGCTCGATATGCTTAATGAATCGTGACAAACACTGAAATATATCCAGGTAGACTAATTAAGCACACAACCTGAGGTAGTTGTGAATTTATTTTGTTTTGTTTGATACTATGTTTGGAAAATTAGTGTCAATCAAATCGATCTTGGCAGCCAGGCACTTATGCGATTTATCCAAGCGTTTATGTGATCGAGATAGCGATGAGATTTTTAACTTATTTTATACGGAGGGGACAGAATGAACAGTCGAGATAGAGAAAATATACGAGATATATGAGTATTTTGTACTCCCATTTTTGATAATCAATGCATAATCTGCTAAAATAAGTGTGTAAAAGTTTGATATATCTAACCACTATCGAGTAAACCAATATTATTGATAAATACCATTTTCAAAAATTAAAATGGCCGTCAAAATACCAAGACGGCAGCAAACAAAATGACAACGCAATGACTGAAGAACCCTATGTAACTAAAAATCCATATTTGCAAAAATCTACCCTAAAGGTCCACTAATGTTGACATTATGCCATAATGGTATATATTATCCCATCACATAGCGAAAATGAGATATAGGGATGCAAAAGTCATCCTTCTGTCTGTCACATTTTCCATTCTGCCATAACTATGTTACCGTACTGATTGGCTTGAAACTCCAAGTGCATGTTTACTATCATTCATTCATTGGTGTGAAACTTCATGTGTATGTGTATTATCATCAATACAACTTAGAAATTTGCGTCCTGTATATGTGCGCACATTTCTCCATTCTCCTATAACTTCTTTACTGTAGACGAATTGGCTTGAAACTTCATGTGCATGTGTTTAGTACCGGTGTCACAGGAAATTCTCCACCCTGGAAATATCCCCCCCCCCTCTCTTAGATTAAATGAAGTAATGTATGTCTGTTGGTGATGGGGGGACTTTCAGTATACTAGCCAAATTAAGGGGGGTGTGTGTGGTTTGTCCTAGTATAGGACGGGCTGCTAAAGCATGTTTTATTAAATGAAATAAAGACAATTTTGATAATGAGCATTCTAAGAGTTAATGTACATTTCACAATTATTGTTACTTTCAAATTTAGGTAGTGAATTGTTTTTAGCTCACCTGAGCTCACCGCAATGTGTCCGTCGTCGTCCGTCGTCCGTGAACATTTTCAAACGTCTTCTCCTCGGTAACCATTGGGTCTATAGTCACCAAACTTCATGGTCGTGGTCCCTCGGTAGGGGGATTACAAAATTGTTAAAATGGCATCATTACGTAATCCAAGATGGCCGCCGTCTAAAAATAGCACAAATTCTTAAAAAAATCTTCTTCTCAAGAACCGCTAACCGGATTTCGACAAAACTTGGTAGGAATGATCGATGTACATTGCTCTTTCAAAGTTGTTAAAATGGTGACCCCGGGGTCAAAAATGGGCGTGGCCCGTGGGGTCAAATTAGGGTCAAATTTTATTTTTGACTGAATATGGTCATGTCATCTATCAAATTGAAGGTATCAATGAGGCGATCACTCTGGTGCATTTTTTGTCGAAATCGGATTGTTATGTCATCCAAGATGGCCGCCGAAAGGTCAAAAGGTCGTTCTTTTATTAGAGATTTCAAAATTCTTCTTCACATGAACCGCTTGGCCCATGGTAGCCAAACTTAAAAGTTATGGTCCATGGGTGAAGCCTTTTCAGATTTGTTAAAATGGAGGTCATCGCTAATCCAAGATGGCCGCCGTCTAAAAATAGCATAAATTCTTAAAAAATCTTCTTCTCATGAACCGCTAGCCGTATTTCGACGAAACTTGGCAGGAATCATTGGTGTACATTGCTCTTTCAAAGTTGTTAAAATGGTGACCCCGGGGTCAAAAATGGGCGTGGCCCGTGGGGTCAAATTGGGGTCAAATTTTATTTTTGACCGAATATGGTCATGTTATATATTAAATCGAAGGTATCAATGAGGCGATCACTTTGGTACATTTTTTGTCGAAATCGGATTGTTATGTCATCCAAGATGGCCGCGAAATGTCAAAAGGTTGTTCTTTTATTAGAGATTTATCAAAATTACTTCTTCACATGAACCGCTTGGCCCATGGTAGCCAAACTTAAAAGTTATGGTCCATGTGAAGCCTTTTTCAGATTTGTTAAAATGGAGGTCATCGCTAATCCAAGATGGCCGCCGTCTAAAAAATAGCATAAATTCTTTAAAAAATCTTCTTCTCATGAACCACTATCCGGATTTCGAGGAAACTTGTAGGAATGATCGATGTACAATGCTCTTTCAAAGTTGTTAAAATGGTGACCCCGGGGTGGTCAAAAATGGGCGTGGCCCGTGGGTCAAATTTTATTTTTGACCGAATATGGTCATGTTATATATCAAATCGAAGGTATCAATGAGGCGATCACTCTGGTACATTTTTTTGTCGAAATCGGATTGTTATGTCATCCAAGATGGCCGCCGAAATGTCAAAAGGTCGTTCTTTTATTAGAGATTTCAAAATTCTTCTTCACATGAACCGCTTGGCCCATGGTAGCCAAACTTAAAAGTTATGGTCCATGGGTGAAGCCTTTTCAGATTTGTTAAAATGGAGGTCATCGCTAATCCAAGATGGCCGCCGTCTAAAAATAGCATAAATTCTTAAAAAATCTTCTCATGAACTGCTGGCCGGATTTCGATTAAACTTGGTAGGAATGATCTTTCAAAGTTGTGAAAATGGTGACCCCGGGGTCAAAAATGGGCATGGTCCGTGGGGTCAAATTGGGGTCAAATTTTATTTTTGACCGAATATGCTCATGCCATATATCAAATTGAAGGTATCGATGAAGCGATTGCTCTGGTGCAATATTTGTCGGAATCGGATGATTATGTCATCCATGATGGCCACCAAAAGGTTCATTTATTCAAGATTTTGAACGTCTTTTTCTCAGGAACCACATGGCCGATGCTGGCCAAACTTCATAGGAAGTTAAGATCCTTGGGTGAAGCATTTTCAGATTTTGTAAAATGAGAGTCATCGCTTAATCCAAGATGACCGCCATCTAAAAATAGCACAATTTTTTTAAAACACATGAACTCAATGTCACATTCTCCTCTGGTGTTCATGGAGTCAGGTGAGCGAATTAGGGGCCATCATGGCCCTCTTGTTTTTATATTGTCCTAGCATGGGACGGGGCCGTTAAACATTTATAATCAAAATAAAGACAATAATGATAATGAGCAGATGATGCATTTCTTTATTAGGTTTAATGTACATTTCCCAAGTTGTTATTTTCAAAGTTTGGTACAGCAATTGGGATGCTGTATACGTGTAAATGACGATTTGGATGATAATAAGGGCTTGCTTGTCATCTATCAGCTTCGTACATTTTATGTATTGGTGGTGGGGTGGGGGGGATATTTCCTAGGAAAATCTCCACCCCCCTCCCTAAATACATGCCAAATGCTATCTGTTCTACACCAACATACATTTCATTTCATCAGAAATACTCCCCCAATCGTGAACACCAATAAACAAACAAACAAACATTCACATCCACTTTGCATATGGTAGATGGTGGGGGGGGATATATTTCCTAGGAAAATCTCCCCCCCCCCCCCCCCCCAATACATGCCACATGCTGTCTGTTCTACACCAACATACATTATTTTGTTTCATCAGAAATACTCCCCCAATCGTGGGCTATTCTTGTCTACAAAGAGTCGTCCACATCCACTATGCATATGGTAGATGGTGGCGGGGGTGAATATTTCCTAGGAAAATCCCCCCCCCCCCAATACATGCCACATGCTATCTCTTCACCAACTTTCATTTCATTTCATCAGAAATACTCCCCCAATCACCTCCTATTCTTCTCCTTCTCTACAAAGAGACATTTCACATTTTTTCCATTCTGCCATAACTATGTTACCATACTGATTGGCTTGAAACTCCAAGTGCATGTTTACTGTCATTCATTCATTGGTGTGAAACTTCATGTGTATGTGTATTATCATCCATACAACTTAGAAATTTGCGTCCTGTATATGTGCACGCATTTCTCCATTCTCCTATAACTTCTTTACTGTAGACGAATTGGCTTGAAACTTCATGTGCATGTGTTTAGTACCGGTGTCACAGGAAATTCTCCCCCCTGGAAATATTCCCCCCCTCCCCACCCCCCCACCCCCCCCCCCCCCCGGGGAAGAATTTCCTAGGATATTTCCAGGCTCGACCCTAGCAAATTCTCCCACCCACCCTGAAAATTCTCCCCCCCACCCAAAGGTATGTGTTTGAATGCTACAAAGCAGAATTATTTCCCACCAAACATGTGCACATAGGCACAATGTATGTCATTTGGTAGTATAAGAAAGGGGAACATAAACAATCAGATTTTCATAGGAAATATCCCCCCCACCATATGCATAGACTTAGTGTAAGTAAGAAGAATAACTGGATATTGGGGGAAGTATCTCTTAGATTAAATGAAGTAATGTATGTCTGTTGGTGATGGGGGGACTTTCAGTATACTAGCCAAATTAAGGGGGTGGGGGGTGTGTGGTTTGTCCTAGTATAGGACGGGCTGCTAAAACATGTTTTATTAAATGAAATAAAGACAGTTTTGATAATGAGCATTCTAAGAGTTAATGTACATTTCACAATTATTGTTACTTTCAAATTTAGGTAGTGAATTGTTTTTTTTATATTGTCCTAGCATGGGACGGGGCCGTTAAACATTTATAATCAAAATAAAGACAATATTGATAATGAGCAGATGATGCATTTCTTTATTAGGTTTAATGTACATTTCCCAAGTTGTTATTTTCAAAGTTTGGTACAGCAATTGGGATGCTGTATACGTGTAAATGACGATTTGGATGATAATAAGGGCTTGTTTGTCATCTACCAGCTTCCTAAATTTTATGTATTGGTGGGGGGGGGATATTTCCTAGGAAAATCTCTGCCCCCCCTCCCCCCCCCCCCCCCCCCCCCCCTCCCTAAATACATGCCAAATGCTATCTGTTCTACACCAACATACATTTCATTTCATTTCATCAGAAATACTCCCCGAATCGTGGGCTATCGTCTACAAAGAGACATTCACATCCGCTATGCATATGGTAGATGGTTGGGGGTGGGGGGGGGGAATATTTGATTATTCGTAATCCTATTTTAGGGGAAGGGGCCAAGTGACTTTGGTGTGGTATGGACCTGCCACCAGGTCAGGTTATTCTAATTTCAGGGCTGAATATATTGTTTCTCGATGTAAATATTCAGTTCTGATTTTGGAATTTTCCCCCCAATGCAGCAGGTTAAAACGGGATTGAACCCGTTTGCCCGGCCTTACATGACCTTAGCTGTTGATAGGCCGTTAAACACCAATAAACAAACAAACGAACATTCACATCCACTTTGCATATGGTAGATGGTGGGGGGATATTATTTCCTAGGAAAATCTCCCCCCCCCCCAATACATGCCACATGCTGTCTGTTCTACACCAACATACATTATTTTGTTTCATCAGAAATACTCCCCCAATCGTGGGCTATTCTTGTCTACAAAGAGTCGTCCACATCCACTATGCATATGGTAGATGGTGGCGGGGTGAATATTTCCTAGGAATAAAATCTCCCCCCCCCCCCCCACCAATACATGCCACATGCTATCTCTTCACACCAACTTTCATTTCATTTCATCAGAAATACTCCCCCAATCACCTCCTATTCTTCTCCTTCTCTACAAAGAGACATTCACATCCACTTTTCATATGGTAGATGGTGGGGGGGGGGGGATATTTCCTAGGAAAAATCTCCCCCCCCCCAATACATGCCACATGCTGTCTGTTCTACACCAACATACATTATTTTGTTTCTTCAGAAATACTCCCCCAATCGTGGGCTATTCTTGTCTACAAAGAGACGTCCATATCCACTATGCATATGGTAGATGGTGGCGGGGGGGAATATTTCCTAGGAAAATCTCCCCCCCCCCCCACCAATACATGCCACATTCTATCTGTTCTACACCAACATACATTATTTCATTTCACCAAAAATACTCCCCCCAATCGTGGGCTATTCTTGTCTACAAAGAAATGTCCATATCCACTATGCATATGGTAGATGGTGGTGGGGCAGAATATTTCCCACCAATACATGCCACATGCTTGCTGTTCTACACAGATATACTGTTTTTATTTTCTAGACCCACCCCCCACCATGTGCTATACATTTATACCAATCATATGCAGCTATGGTAGAGATTTAACCAGCCAACTTACATAATAGTTATGGTACGGTAATGGGGAATTATTGCATATACCGGTAAATAGAATCTCTACCGCCCCATCACCACTATATTGTCTATGTATGGATATTATACTAAATTGGATAGCTCTTTTATAGAAAATACTGCCTCGCCTATTCACATACTTCTCCACAAGCAGACATACATTATGACTATGTTAGTTGGGTATACATGTAGGGATATTACGTCCTCTGTTACCAACAGACTGGTTCTAGCATGTGCATTTTGTATTGTATATGAAAATAAATTAAACAATTTGTGGACAGTGTCTGTGAAGGTGGTGATTGGGGGGAGGGGGGGGGGGGATATTTCCTAGGCTTAAGGGGGGGAAGATTTCCTGTTACACCGGTATCATCAATATTTTTATTTCACATCCCACCCATGCTCTCCATGCCCAATGTCAAATAATTTTTCAACTTAGAATTTTTTTAATTTTGGCTTGTAAGAAGTAAAACATTTTAACCGTAATAGGTAGGGACTTGAAATTTGGTGTGCGCCTTCCTTATGGTGTGCAGATGCAGATAGTGAATTTCGATTTTAATTTGACCCTCTGTCATGGATTATCTCCTCCTATTTTACTTAGAATCTCCCAATTTTGCCTTGGAAGAAGTAAAACTTTTTAACCGTATAGTTAAATACGCAAAGTGAATTTCGATATTTGATTCCATCGCTGGTCATGGATTATCTCCCCCTTTTCTACTTAGCATTGGAAAAAGTATTGGGTATATTGCGATGGCACGCCATCGACTGTGCTCAAGTTCTATGTTCATGCCCTGCCCCAGCCGTGCTTCCCTTGCCCAGCACTTCATGTACAGGTTTGTCATCATCCATATTTTATTTCACACCGCAGCATGCTACCCATTTCCCCAGGTCATGGTCAAATAACTAATTTCCAGTTCAGTACATTCATTCTGCTATAACCTCTTTACCATATGAGCGATTCATATTTTCTTTCAGTAGACTCGTGCAACTTAACTTTGTCTATTCTTCTATAACTTCTATACCATATTAATATGCATGTTTGTGATACAGCGATGGGATACATGCCGTTGGCGGCGTTTTTGTAAAATGGAACCCCTCTAAACCAGACACCAATAAAACATCTGTGATCATAATTTCTGATTTCTTAAGTCATTTATCGAACGTGATAATGCATGTTTGTGATCGCATAGCACACAACTATGTCTCAGAATGATCAAATGCCTGATTTACAGTGAAATTTCTATAAACCAGACACCCTGATGACCTCCCAGGGTGTCCGGTTTAGAGAGTTTTCACTGTATTACAATATCCCTCACACCTGTGTTTGCCCCATGTAGACAGGGTGGAGTACGTAAATGTGGCTGTGACTGGAGAAATGTGGCTGATGTGTTTTGCGACCAGTGTAGATCCAGATCAGCCTGTGCATCCACACAGTCTGATCAGGATCTGTACCGTTCGCCATTCCATTATTGTATCCCCCAGACTACCGTCGGGGGATACTATGGATTTGACAGCGCGCCGCGTCCGCGTCCGCGTCCGCGTCCGCGTCCGCGTCCGCGTCCGCCGTAGACACTTCTTGTCCGGAGCATAACTCGAACACCCTTTGGAATATTTTCATGAAACTTCACACATGCATAGACCACGACCCGAAGGTGTGTCGCGCACAAGAATGACAACTCTTGCATAGCTAATTTTTGAGTTATCTCCCTTTTTTGTTTCTCGCACTGATTTCGTGTCCGGAGCATAACTCCACCACCCTTTCGAATATTTTCATGAAACTTCACACATGCATAGACCACGACCCGAAGGTGTGTCGCGCACAAGAATGACAACTCTTGCATAGCTAATTTTTTAGTTATCTCCCTTTTTTGTTTCGCGCACTGATTGACCATAACTCAACCACCCTTTGGAATATTTTTATGAAACTTAACACATTCAATTAGACCACGAACCGAAGGTGTGTCGTGCACAAGAATGACAACTCTTGCATAGCTAATTTTTGAGTTATCTCCCTTTTTTGTTTTCGCTCACTGATTTCCTGTCCGGAGCATAACTCGACCACCCTTTGGAATATTTTCATGAAACTTCACACATGCATAGACCACGACCCGGAGGTGTGTCGCGCACAAGAATGACAACTCTTGCGTAGCTAATTTTTCAGTTATCTCCCTTTTTTGTTTTGCGCACTCTACAAACTGGACAATAATGCATGAAGACCTGTTTTCTCTCGTCTGCTCTGTATACCTTTTCTCGTGTGCTCTGTACACCTTACCTGTAGAGAGAACAATAGAAACTGGGAGAACCATGTGCTAAGCATGGGCTAGCATGTGCAGATGTCCACTGCTTGACCACGGCTTGGACCACTGCTGACCAGGTAATTTATACAGGTAAATCACTACATTGGGTACTGTGTTGAAAATATTGTGGCATTATGTGGACCTCTGCAGATATATGTAGATAAATATAGGACTATTAAAAAAAAATCTGGTCTCCAATAGCAAGCATTATTATTTTTAAACTTTTTTTTGTCATTTTTTTTTTTTTTTTTTTTCATTATTTTTTTTCATTTTTTTTTTCAAATTATTTTTCAATTTGACTGGAAAAAAAATCTGGGCTCCAGTAGCAAGCATTATTATTTTTAAACTTTTTTTTTACCCCATTTTTTTTTTTCATTTTTTTTTCTCAAATTATTTTTCAATTTTTGTCCAGTAGCAGAAGGTCGTAAGTGCTATATACAGACTATTCACCTGTACATGTGCTAGCATGTGCAACTGACCACTGACCACTTACAGGTAATTTATACAGGTAAATGATTATATTACATTTCCGTAAACTGTGTTGAAAATATTGTGGCATTATGTGGACCTGTGCAGATATATGTAGATAAATATAGGACTATTAAAAAAAATTCTGGGCTCCAGTAGCAAGCATTATTATTTTTAATTTTTAAACTTTTTTCCATTTTTTTTTTTCATTTTTTTTTTCAAATTCTTTTTCAATTTTTGTCTAGTAGCATAAGGTCGTAAGTGCTATATACAGACTATTATCATATAATAAAACAATTATTGACTAGTGAGCCATAGAATATAATCTGATATTCTATGGTTCACTAGTCAATAATTGTATAATATGTTCGGACCAGTGAAAATTGCTTTCGGGCCCAGGCTCGAGGTCAAGGCGGGACAAGGCGAGGCATCTGATTCCGCGGAATTCTTGTTTACTTATCTCCCTTTGTTGTTTCGTGCTCTGATTTTGTATCCAAAGCATAACTCGAACACGCATATACGCATTGCTCTAATGGTCCTCTACCGCCCTGTGCCAAATCCACGTTCGTTCTGCCCCCGTCAAGCCCAGGGTCAAGGTCACATACTTAGTGCTTCAAAAAAAATTAACGCTTGGGTAAATATCTTATACTTTCTGTTTTCTTTCATGGATCATGGATCATCTTCATATTTCATATACGCATTGCTCTAATGGTCCTCTACCGCCCTGTGCCAAATCCACGTTCGTCCTGCCCCACCAATCCCAGGGTCAAGGTCACATACTTGGTGCTTCAAAAACTTTAACGCTCAGGTAAATATCTTATAATTTTTAATTTTTATTTCCATTCACGGATCAACTTCATATTTCATATACGCGTTGCTCTAATGGTCGTCTACCGCCCTGTGCCAAATCCACGTTCGTCCTGCCCCCGCCAAGCCCAGGTCAAGGTCACATACTTAGTGCTTCAAAAACTTTTTTAACGCTCGGGTAAATATCTTATAATTTCTGTTTTCTTTCATGGATCATCTTCATATTTCATATACGCATTGCTCTAATGGTCCTCTACCGCCCTGTGCCAAATACACGTTCGTCCTGCCCCGCCAATCCCAGGGTCAAGTCACATACTTGGTGCTTCAAAAACTTTAATGCTCAGGTAAATATCTTATAATTTTTCTTTCCATTCACGGATCAACTTCATATTTATGCCCCCGCCACTGAATGGTGAGGGGGGCATATAGTGTTACCGGCGTCCGTACTTCGTACGTACTTACGTACGTACGTACGTACTTCGAAACGTCCCAAACCTTAAAACGCTGGGTAAATGGCTTATAATTTCTGTTTCCTTGCTCGGATCTGCTTCACATTTCACACAGCATTGCTCCAATGGTCCCTACGCTGTGACAAATCCACATTCGGTCCCGCCCCCGCTAAGCCCCAGGGTCAAGTCACAGACTTGGTGCATTCGAACCTTAACGCTGGGTAAATGGCTTATAATTCTGTTTCTTGCTCGGACTGCTTCACATTTCACACACTCGCATTGCTCCAATGGTCCTCTACCGCCCTGTGACAAATCCACATTCGTCCCGCCCCCGCTAAGCCCAGGGTCAAGGTCACAGACTTGGTGCATTCAAAAACCTTAACGCTGGTGGTTAAATGGCTTATAATTTCTGTTTCCTTGCTCGGATCTGCTTCACATTTCACACACGCATTGCTCCAATGGTCCTCTACGCCCTGTGACAAATCCACATTCGTCCCGCCCCGCTAAGCCCCAGGGTGAAGGTCACGATTTGGTGCGTTCGAAACCTTAACGCTGGGTAAATGGCTTAATAAATTTTCTGTTTCCGTTCCCCCGCTCAGATCTGCTTCAACATTTCACACACGCATTGCTCCAATCGTCCCCTCCTACCGCCTGTGACAAACCTTCACATTCGTCCGCCCCCGCTAAGCCCAGGTCAAGGTCACAGGAACTTATTGCTTTGAAACCTTTAACGCTGGGTAAATGGCCTTATAATTTTCCTGTTTCCTTGCTCGATCTGCTTCACATTTCACACATGCATTGCTCCAATGGTCCTCTAACCGCCCTGTGACAAATCCACATTCGTCCCGCCCCGCTAAAGCCCAGGGTCAAGGTCACAGACTTGGTGCATTCAAAACCTTAACGCTGGGTAAATGGCTTATATTTAATTTCTGTTTTCCCATAGCTCGGATCTGCTTCACATTTCATTCACATTTCACACACGCATTGCTCCAATGGTCCTCTACCGCCCTGTGACAAATCCACATTCGTCCCGCCTCCGCTAAGCCCAGGGTCAAGGTCACAGACTTGGTGTGTTCGAAACCTTAACGCTGGGTAAATGGCTTATAATTTCTGTTTCCTTGCTCGGATCTGGTTCACATTTCACACACGCATTGCTCCAATCGTCCTCTACCGCCCTGTGACAAATCCACATTCGTCCCGCCCCCGCTAAGCCCAGGGTCAAGCTCACAGACTTGGTGCGTTCGAAACCTTAACGCTGGGTAAATGGCTTATAATTTCTGTTTGCTTGCTCGGATCTGCTTCACATTTCACACACGCATTGCTCCAATGGTCCTCTACCGCCCTGTCACAAATCCACATTCGTCCCGCCCCCCCCCCGCTAAGCCCAGGGTCAAGGTCACAGACTTGGTGCGTTCGAAACCTTAACGCTCGGGTAAATGGCTTGTAATTTCTGTGTCCTTATTCGGATCTGCGTCACATTTCTCACACACATTGCTCCAATGCTCCTCTACCGCCCTGTGACAAATCCACATTCATCCCGCCCCCGCTAAACCCAGGGTCAAGGTCACAGACTTGGTGCGTTCGAAACCTTAACGCTCGGGTAAATGACTTATAATCAAATATGCCTCGTTTTCTTTAGCTGCCAGCGGGGGCATTCGTGTGCCGACAGGCCACATTTCTAGTTCATATATGCGTTGCTCTAATGGTCCTCTACCGCCCTGTGCCAAATCCACGTTCGTCCCGCCCCCGCCAAGCCCAGGGTTAACATCATATACTTAGTGCTTCAAAAACTTTAATGCTCAGGTAAATATCTTATAATTTCTGTTTTCTTTCACGGATCAGCTTCATATTTCATATATGCATTGCTCTAATGGTCCTCTACCGCCCTGTGCCAAATCCACGTTTGTCCTGCCCCCGCCAAGCCCAGGGTGAAGGTCACATACTTGGTGCTTCAAAAACTTTAACGCTCAGGTAAAAGAAAATTTTGACTTGCAATTTGGCCTCATTTATTATCAAAGCGATATGTGGGACATCCGTGTTCTATGAACACATTTTCTAGTTTATTAAACTTCACACATGCATAGAAGACGACCCAAAGGTGTGTCGCACGTAAGAATGACAACTCTTGCGTCGTTAATTTCTTAGTTATCTCCCTTTGTTGTTTCGTGCACTGATTTCGTGTCTGGAGCATAACTCGAACACCCTTTGGAATATTTTCATGAAACTTCACACATGCATAGACCACGACCCTAAAGGTGTGTCCCGCAAGAATGACAACTCTTGCATCACCAATTCTTTAGTTATCTCCCTTTGTTTTTCCGTCACTGATTTTGTCTCCGGAGCATAACTCGAACACCCTTTTTTCAAACTACTTGTGTATCTGGGGAGGGGGATACACATGCGCTTGTCGACAAGCGTCCATTTCTAGTTAATACCTGTGTTTGCCCCATGTCGACAGGGCGGAGATGCAGACGCGAACGGAGCGGTGGCGGGCGCCCTACTGGGGTGTAAGCTGGGCCTGGACGCGATCCCGCGGTCCTGGGTGGAGAACCTCGCACACCGGGCCTGGCTCGACGACCTTGTAGACAGGTGGGTGGGCACGGTCTGGGCATGGTGGGTTCATTATTAGACCCCCGGCACATACTTAATAAATAAATATACCCCGGCATACGAAGTAGGTCGAGGGGTATATAGTATTTGTATTTCTGTCTGTCCGTAAGATTTGCATTAAAGTTCTTGTGTACTCATAGTCGGTGATTGGTTGGGAGGATGCGAAGGGTAATTTAACGGTCGGCATTCATCCTTAATACCGGAATGCCGACTTGCATGGTTTGGCCCCCATGTACCTTTTTGGCCTTCTGAAACTTGAGAGATTTATCCTGTTATGCCCTATTAAAAAGTAATATGATTAGTGCTGATCATATTACTTTTGGGGTTGGAGCTAAGTGACTGTTGTGGAATGGACCTGGCACCAGGTCGGGGTATTCTTATTTCAGGGCTGAGTATACATTTTTATGCCCCCGCCACCGAATGGTGAGGGGGGCATATAGTGTTACCGGTGTCCGTACGTACGTACGTACGTACGTACGTACGTACGTCCCGAAACCTTAACGCTGGGTAAATGGCTTATAATTTCTGTTTCCTTGCTCGGATCTGCTTCACATTTCACACACGCATTGCTCCAATGGTCCTCTACAGCCCTGTGACAAATCCACATTCGTCCCGCCCCCGATAAGCCCAGGGTCAAGGTCACAGACTTGGTGCTTTCGAACCTTAACGCTGGGTAAATGGCTTATAATTTCTGTTTCCTTGCTCAGATCTGCTTCACATTTCACACACGCATTGCTCCAATGGTCCTCTACCGCCCTGTGACAAATCCATATTCGTCCCGCCCC
Organism: Conchocele bisecta; assembly: GCA_029237695.1. NCBI lineage: Eukaryota > Metazoa > Mollusca > Bivalvia > Lucinida > Thyasiridae > Conchocele > Conchocele bisecta. The sequence continues at coordinate 108,133,836 of CM055266.1, forward strand.
CGATAAGCCCAGGGTCAAGGTCACAGACTTGGTGCTTTCGAAACCTTAACGCTGGGTAAATGGCTTATAATTTCTGTTTCCTTGCTCGGATCTGCTTCACATTTCACACACGCATTGCTCCAATGGGCCTCTACAGCCCTGTGACAAATCCACATTCGTCCCGCCCCCGATAAGCCCAGGGTCAAGGTCACAGACTTGGTGCTTTCGAAACCTTAACGCTGGGTAAATGGCTTATAATTTCTGTTTCCTTGCTCAGATCTGCTTCACATTTCACACACGCATTGCTCCAATGGTCCTCTACCGCCCTGTGACAAATCCACATTCGTCCCGCCCCCGATAAGCCCAGGGTCAAGGTCACAGACTTGGTGCTTTCGAAACCTTAACGCTGGGTAAATGGCTTATAATTTCTGTTTCCTTGCTCAGATCTGCTTCACATTTCACACACGCATTGCTCCAATGGTCCTCTACCGCCCTGTGACAAATCCACATTCGTCCCGCCCCCGATAAGCCCAGAGTCAAGGTCACAGACTTGGTGCTTTCGAAACCTTAACGCTGGGTAAATGGCTTATAATTTCTGTTTCCTTGCTCGGATCTGCTTCACATTTCACACACGCATTGCTCCAATGGTCCTCTACAGCCCTGTGACAAATCCACATTCGTCCCGCCCCCGATAAGCCCAGGGTCAAGGTCACAGACTTGGTGCTTTCGAAACCTTAACGCTGGGTAAATGGCTTATAATTTCTGTTTCCTTGCTCAGATCTGCTTCACATTTCACACACGCATTGCTCCAATGGTCCTCTACCGCCCTGTGACAAATCCACATTCGTCCCGCCCCGATAAGCCCAGGGTCAAGGTCACAGACTTGGTGCTTTCGAAACCTTAACGCTGGGTAAATGGCTTATAATTTCTGTTTCCTTGCTCGGATCTGCTTCACATTTCACACACGCATTGCTCCAATGGTCCGCTACCGCCCTCTGACAAATTCACATTTCGTCTCGCCCCCGCTAAGCCCAGGGTCAAGGTCACAGACTTGGTGCTTTTGAAACCTTAACGCTGGGTAAATGGCGTATAATTTCTGTTTCCTTGCTTAGATCTGCTTCACATTTCACACACACAGTGCTCCAATGGTCCTCTACCATCCTGTGACAAATTCACATTTGTCCCGCCCCCGCTAAGCCCGGGGTCAAGGTCACAGACTTGGTGCATTTCAAACCTTAACGCTCGGGTAAATGGCTTGTATTTCCTGTTTCCTTGCTCGGATCTGCTTCACATTTCACACACGCATTGCTCCAATGCTCCTCTACCGCCCTGTGACAAATCAACATTTGTCCCGCCTCCGCTTTGCCCAGGGTCAAGCTCACAGACTTGGTGCGTTCAAAACCTTAACGCTTGGGTAAATGGCTTATAATCAAATATGCCTCGTTTTCTTTGGCTGCCAGCGGGGGCATTCGTGTGCCGACAGGCCACATTTCTAGTCTGTAAATATTGAGTTCTGATTTTGGGAATTTCCCTCATTGTGGACAGATTAAATACAGGATCTCTTGTTAGCATATGTGGCTGGGACTGGAGAAATAGGGCTTACGGGTTTTGCAAGCAGTCTAGATCCAGATCAGCCTGTGCATCCAGCACAGTCTGATCAGGATCTGCTCAGTTCGCCGTTCCATCAATGAACACTCATCCTGCTTCTAACAACATAGATTGTCAACATGTTAAAAGAATGTGCTATTTGATTTATAGGAGATACACAGGTCATTACTCCCATAAGCCCCCATTTCTCCAGTCACAGCCACATATAAGTAATCTAATATCCCTTGAAAAACCCTCGTGCTCACTCAGCTTATATAATTTTTCTTTTACTTATACATACATACTTTGGAAAGTAACACTATAACAGTAGCCGATTTCATCAAAATTACAAAGTATACTTACCTAGCAAAGTATACTTTGAGGGAGTAATCATTTATTTTCCCCAAAATGCATTATTTCATATAGAACTAACAACAGCATATATTTGATGATTAAAAGTTGCAGATTTATTATTCTGAATTTATTTCATTATCACAGCCAAAATGGCTGTGATAATGTAATAAATTCAGTATAATAAAAATTAATAAATTTATCCTAAAATTGAAAATTTCTCCCTCAAAGTATACTTTGCAATATTGGTGAAATCGGCTACAGCTGTATGCAAAGTGTTATTTGTCCAAATATATCTGTGAATTGACACACATTGCTGGTTTCAGCTACTTCGATATGATGGAGAGAAAAAGAAACACTAAGGAGACGGTCGTATGAAGTGGAATGGATATGTATAAGGACAAATGGGGCTTACAGACACGTAGTGGTGTCTAAAATAATGTCACAGCGAACAGTTGAGCATGGCATTTCCAACAGTTATACCAGCTGATGATGGCCGGGCCACAATGTGATGACCTGTGGGTTTCTGTCGTAAAGAATAGTCTTTCAACTTATACATACAAAGATTTTCGTTCATTCACTTATTTATTTAACCCTTAGACCGCTATCTTATTCTTTTTGTCGTCTGCTGTTTATTTTCTATTTTCCATTTTTATCATCAAAAACATGCTTTGACATCACTTTAGAATAATTTACAACATGCTTTGACAGCACTTCAGAATCATTTCCATTGGAAATGATTCGGAAGTGCTGTCAAACCATGTTTTTATTGAGAAATAAGGCAAGATATAAAAGTAACAGCAGATGACAATTGTTGTGAGTAGCGGTCTAAGGGTTAATACAGGATTCAAATGTGTGTTTGTGCCCAACTAAAAAAGTGCAATATTAATTTGTTGGTCATGTCGTGTAGCACCTAAACGCACTGACGCTGCACTCAGCATCGGCGTAAAATGTTTTGTGTCAAAAAAATGCACCAAGTTTCCTGTCAGATGAGATGTCACTCGCTCTGCTTAGACATATCGCATAAACACATCTTTCGTCTAGTAGCAGGCGAAATTTCTTGTGCCAGTCACAAGACGAAAATGTGTTTATGCAGTATGTTCTGCATGTAGCTGAATGTGAATTTGTCAGGCATCCAGCACCTATTTCAACGTAAAACATTTTTCACTGGTACGGGGTGCAGCACCTGTAGAAAGGAGAAATAAATGTCACAAGTACATGTTTCACACAGCTCGCTACATGTCAGTTGATATAATGGGCAGAGCTGGGATTGAGATGATGATTCCAAGTCTCGCAATGCAATATTATCCTGTAGATACGGCATACCAGGCTAGTGTCTTGGCATCCAGTTTATCAGGCAAGGAGTATAATTGTGTCACTATTCCATCAGTTCTCTCAAAATTACGAAATGTAAATAATAAACTTTCATTCACCAGTATCCCACTTATTGATTGGCATTATTCAACATTTTATGTCAGACGTAAATTTCCACACTGATATCAGGGGCGATAACCGTGTTCCTTAAAATGTTAATGGACATTCCTATTTATTGTCTGTATTTATTTTTTGATGTGCAATGATCATACTTCTGTCGAAAATATAAATAATAAAAAATTGTCATGCCTCATTTGGATTATACCACCGCGAGTCGCTATCATAATCAGTAAAGTATATATATTACTAAATGATAATATCTGTATAGCGGGCACTCGTAAATTTTAGAACTGGTGGAATAGTGACACAATTATACACTTATTTAATGAAGAACATTTTGTACCTACCGAGTGGACATGCACCCTTAAATGAATTGCATTATTGTGTGTCTGTTTATCCAGTGTTGTATATGTAGGTCAAAGTTGTTTCTTTAGACAGTGGTTACATTCACCTTGTTATACCCCTGGCATACAAATTATGTCGAGGGGTATACAGGGATTCCGCTGGGGAAAATAAAGAAATCGCCACTTCAAAAAAAATAAAACAATTGGCGATAAAAAATTACAATTTTCGAAAAAAAAAATAAAAAAATTGTAATTTTTTATCACCAATTGCGAAAGTGGCGATCGCCAGCGGAATCCCTGGGTATATAGTTTTTGTATTTCCATCTGTCCGTAAGATTTGCATTAAAGTTTTTGGTATCCATTATCTCTGCAACCGCAAGTTGGATTGATTTGAAAATGAATATACTTCTTTAGCATCATCCATAAATTCATTCTATAGCCCATCCATGCGGCTTTCATGCCCATGATCAAGGCCAAATGACCAGGATCAGGAGTCTGCCACTGTTATCCGTGAGCCCCTGCTCACTTGCTCTAGTGTCTTGTGTGAGGGGATCTGCTTAAAGTAATGATGGCATTACCTGTTTTATGTATTGACGTTTTGTATCAATTACTTTTTTGCATTATTTTAATATTGCTGTATTACTTGTATAGATAAGTATACGTTTAGAAATCAGAAAGTTTTGCAAGTGCACAGTATGGAAGAAAGTGGATTTTTACTGGTGTTTGTGTCAAAAATCAGTAACCACACACATTCAGTGAAACAAACTCTTCAACATTTGTTGATATCTGTATATGTGGCTGTGACTGGAGACGTGGGGTTTATGGGTTTTGCGACCAGTGTACATCCCGATCAGTCTGTGCATCTGCACTGTTCGCCATTCCATCAACTACACACCCGTCATGCTTCTAACAAGCAATATAGATCGTTTTCAGCTACAGGAGTGCTATTTGATCAGGAGCTATACTGGTCACAAATCCCATAAGCCCCATTTTTCCAGCCACAGCCACAAATATGCCCACTTACAAAACTTTCTGATCACCCCTCGTAGAAATCAAGTTTGAACCCTTTCACCCCTAAGTAACTGGAATTGATTTTGATATGTTAATTTTGCAACCAATCCGACCATCACATAATGTTTTTCAGACTAGTCCATTTATAAAAAGAGGGTGTTTTTGTTCCCAAAAATATGAAAAATACTTGCAAAAAGTGCAGCTCCTGATGAGACGGCTCGTCACGAGCCGGCTCATCTGGATCTACACTTTTTGCCAATACCACTGTACAGGCCTGTAGGGTTGAAAGTGTTATGATTCACAATTTCTCCATTATCCATCCACATGTACATATGCACAATCACAATAATTGACCACCACAATCTGATCAAACGTGTGGGTGGAAGGTGGGTGCAAGCGATGGGTAATTTAACGATCGGGGTTCATCCTTACCGGAATTTCGACTGGAGACCTGGTTTGGCCCTCACATACGTCTTTGGCATTTTGTATGTGACAGTTGAATCTGGTTATACCCCTTATGTGAGTATTACGATTATTCGTAATCCTATTTTAGGGGAAGGAGCCAAGCGACTGTGGTGTGGTATGGACCTGCCACCACGTCAGGTTATTCTAATTTCAGGGCTGAATATATTGTTTCTCGATGTAAATATTCAGTTCTGATTTTGGAATTTTCCCCCCAATGCAGCAGGTTAAAACGGGATCGAACCCGTTTGCCCGGCCTTACATGACCTTAGCTGTTGATAGGCCGTTAAACACCAATAAACAAACTGATCAAACATGGCTAACTTTGGCGGCAGGATATAGTCTGAGCAGTGTGAAAACTTCTTGATTTTTTATGCCAACGTGGTAGCTTCCTTATGATGTGGTTGTTGGTTGGGATCATGTGATGGGTAATTTAACGATCGGGAGTCGTCCTTACCGGACCCCTGTAGCCTATTTCACCAAAATTGCAAAGCATACTTTTCTAGCAAAGTATACTTTGAGGGAGTAATCATTTACTTTTCCCGAAATGCATTATTTCATACAGAACTAACGACTGCATGTATTTGATGATTAAAAGGATGCAGAATTATTATACTGAATTTATTACATTATCACAGCCAAAATGGCTGTGATAATGTAATAGATTCAGTACAATAAAAATTAATAAATTTATCCTAAAATTGAAAATTTCTCCCTCGAAGTATACTTTGCTAGAAAAGTATACTTTGCAATGTTGGTGAAATAAGCTACTGGTTTGACCCTCAGGTCTTGTATGTGAGAGTTGATGTGGAACCAAACCCGTTAGCCCAGCCTTAAAATGACCTTGCCTGATGATAGGCCTTTAAACACAAATAATAGCTGTTGCTGAGACATGTGGCATATTTTCTATATTTACCAAGTGAAATAAATACCTGATATATGAAACTTAATACAAACCAAAAATGGAAATAAATTTTATAGAAGGTCTAGGAAGTGATATTTTGCATTTTTTATGTTGAATGACACTTAATAAACCACCAACCCACTGTTCCAACATTTCGCTCCAAACACCCTATAATCCACAAAGTGTCGATAGAAATTTGATTTGCCACTGCAGGAAAAGGCTATGGATGGAGCCGGATATGCTCTGGATGGTGACCGAATATACAGCAATTAGGTCAGCCGGCGCTGTCGGAGCATATATGTGTATCTATAGACAAGTCTTATAAATAGGTTGCTGAACATGGAAAATGACGAGTAATTTCCTTGAACCTTCTTCCGGACGAGAAGCATAGGTGGAAGACTCTGACCTAGGACCCAATACTTGGCTCATTTGGAAAACGTTACCCCACCCACCCATTTCCATACACTATACCTTACAGACTGTAAGGTATAGTGTATGGAAATGGGTGGGTGGGGTAACGTTTCCCAAATGAGCCAAGTAGGTCCGAGTCTTCCACCTGTGGCTAGAAGTGGCGGAATTTGATGGTTTGACGTCACGTTACTTACTGTTTATACTTGTGATATTCCAAGTTTAGTTACCTATTTATAAGATTGGTCAATAGCTAGAACTGTCATTTTATCAGGGTCATTAATATGATTTATAACCATTTACATTTTATATGTTATATACTTGTATTCATATATTATCTAACTAGCTGTGATACTCCTGCCATGTGTGTAATCTGTCCCTGTAAATATGTGTTGTCAATACCGTTGTCATGGTTACTATTTGCTTATTCCTGTCTGCTGGAATATACAGAGGACAGCTACTGATGTTTGATTTCTTGAATATCTATAAAGAATACCAGGCTAGTGTCTTTTGATATCAAGTTTATCGGACAAGGCTAGACAACGTTGCACTCTGCATCAGCGTAAAATGTTTCGCATAAAAAATGCACCAGTTTCCTGATGAGGTGCCACTCAACTCAAATTAGAGGTATGAACACATTTTTCATCTAGTAACCTGCGTAAATTTCTTGTGCCGGAGGACAATGTATTTGTGGGTGTAACTGAATGGAATTTATCAGGAATCCGGCGCCTATTTCGACGTGAAACAGTTTACGCCAGCGCAGCACGAGTGATTACACACTGCTGGAATTAGGTCTTGTGTATAACATTTGGAGGAATACATCGAGTGATCATTGAATGTGGCTGTGACTCGAGAAATGGGGCTTATGGGTTTTGCAACCAGTGTAGATCCAGATCAGCCTGTGCATCTGCAGTTTGATCAGGACCTGCACTGTTCGCTATTCCATCAATGAAATACCCGTCATGCTTCTAATAAGCAATATAGATCATTATCAGGCTACAGGAGTGTTCTATTTGATCAGGAGCTACACTGGCCACAAATCCCATAAGACCCATTTCTTCAGTCACAGCCACAAATGATCAATAAATATTGCAGTCAATGACATTGAAGTTAAATGAACATTCCATTAACGATGACCATTCCTTGTTGTGTATGTTGTGTTTCCATTGTACAGTGGAACCTCTCTAAACCGGACACCCTGGGAGGGCCCAGGGTGTCCGGTTTAGAGGGGTTCCACTGTAATTAAGCACTCGATGGCCAATTGTTGTCATTTCCCGTTATGAACAGACAGGACAATGACATAAATGACATTGGAACCGATCTAAATTAGACACAATAGGGTCCCCAGGGTGTTCGGTTTAGAGGGGTTCCACTGTATAAAGCTCACTGTTCTGCCATAAGTCTAGCGAGACAGTTTAGCATATTTTAGCTGTGCATTTTCTATAAAAAAATAATTACTTGTAAACCCGACTATTTAATCAAATGGGTATTGTAATAAATGAAGCATATATGATTGTGTATATCGTTACTATTTCGCAACTCCTAAATGGACCGTTACGCCATATATGGTGGGTGGTTGGTCGGGCAAAAGCGATGGCGTAAAGTAAAGGTATTGGTTCCTCCTTATAGGAATCACGGTTTGGCCCTCGGGTACGTTTTTATCTTTGGCTCTTTTGTTACCTGGGAGTTGAATTGGGTTATTGCCCATTATAAAAGTATTAATATTATTACTGATCCTACTGCTTTTGGGAGGGGGCCAAGTGATTCTGGTGTGGCGAGGACCTGGCATTAGATCATAATTATTCTGATTTCAGGGCTGAATATAGTTTTTTTTATTGTAAATATTCAGTTCTGATTTTGGGATTTTTCTCCAATTTGTACATGTACATGTACTTGAACAACAAACAACTTGTACCAACAAACAAACAAAAACACCATAGATGACCAGTGTAGCCCCCAGATCTATCAGACTGTGCAGTCTGATCAGGACCTACACTGACCACTAAATGGTGCTTTGCGGCCCATCTGTAGGAGGCAGGTGGGAGTATGTGAAGGGTAAATTTAGATGGGATTCATCCTTACTGGAATCGGATCCTGATATCCCAGGTTTGGCTCTCGTGTACATTTTATTTTTTGGCTTTCCTGTTACTCGAGAGTTGAATTTGGTTATACCCATTATAAAAGTAGTAGGATTAGTACTAATACTATTACTTTTCGGGAGTGGGACTAATTGACTTGGTGGGTGGTGGTCGGGCGAACGAGACGGCGTAAATTAACGGTAGGGGTTCCTCCTTATAGGAATCGGAATCACGATTTGCCTGGTTTGGCCCTCGGGTACGTTTTTATCTTTGGCTCCTTTGTTACCTGGGAGTTGAATTGGGTTATTGCCCATTATAAAGTAGCAAGATTATTACTGATCCTACTGCTTTTGGGAGGGGCCAAGTGATTGTGGTGTGGCGAGGACCTGGCATCAGATCAGGATTATTCTGATTTCAGGACTGAATATAGTTTTGTTATTGTAAATATTCAGTTCTGATTTTGGGATTTTCCCCCCATTTGTATAATATGTACTTGAACATGTACATGTACTTGTACAGGTAATATATGGGATTTAGTACTAAACCCATTGACCCGGACTTAAATGACCTTAGCTGTTGACAGGCCGTTAAACCCCAACAAACAAACAAACAAACAAACTAATTGACTCGGGGGGGGGGGGGGTGTGGTGAGGACCTGGCATAAGGCCAGGATATTCTAATTTCAGGGCGGAATATATATTTTTCTGTAAATACTCTGTTATGATTGAACATAGAGATGAGCCGTAAACCATCAATCGAACATTATGTATGCCTCTGAATCGCAGTTTTGATCAATCAGATTGTATAAGCAGACATGATGATCTACACTGGTCTGAAATTTATACTGAATTTGGTTAACCATTTCACCCATAAGTAACTGGAATGGATTTTGATATGCTAATTCCCAAACAATACAATCGACACAAAACAATTTTCAGACTAGTCAATTTATAAACAGGGGATGTATTTTTTCTCTAAAAATATGAAAATTACTCACAAAAAGTGAAGATCCTGATGAGACGGCTCGTCACAAGCCAGCTCATCTGGATCTACACTTTGCAGACAGCGCCATAGATGGCTGTAGTGTTGAAAGTGTTGAGATGTGGCAAGTAGCACTTGAGTTATTGAGTTCTTTGTCTTGCCGTGATAAATATGTAACCAAATTTGGTTACACTCCGTCAAAGTAGAACTCAAGTTATTGCATAAATAAATAGAGTTCTTTGTCTTGCCGTGATAAATATGCAACCATATTTGGTTACACTCCGTCAAGTACAACTCGAGTTATTGCGCAGACAAGCTGTGTCGGACGCCGACCAACCATACAGGGTGAATACATAATACATCTACGGATGTATAAAAATTAATAAATAAACACGTAATAGGCACGAAAGAAATTAATGTCGGCTTATACCGGTACTATGCATTGGACATCGTAAATGAAACACAAAATCCATTTTTATTTGTGATCCCAGATTTTATTTATGTATTATTTTTTTTACAAAATAAGTAAAATAATATTCACAAAATACCACGCAAATTGATACCCATGTAAAATACTATAATGGATACTGATATGGAATTCTTCACGTTATAGGCAGGATAAACTTAATACGGTAACAAGTGTCAACAATGTACATTAACAAGTCGAATAAACACATAAAACACGCAATGATGGATACATAGAGGATATTCATATTTTTGCAACGAATATGACATATGTTCATCTCGTGGTGTGAAATGTCCATATTTCACGAGTGAAATATGGACATTTCACACCACGAGATGAACATATATGTCAACGGCACTCGTGAAATATGGACATTTTACACCACCAGATGAACATATATGTTATATTCGTTGCAAAAATATGAATTCTATTTATTATATACTGCTCCATGGAAATTAGCAGTTTTTTAGGCTGTATACGGTAATGAATGTATTTGCAGCATATTTGCGCTGTTTTGTGCAGATGGCCGTTATGAATACAGATAGCGGAAATAGACGTATTTTCACCGAAAGTTGTTTATTTCATCGATGAGAACATATGACTTTTATTTACATCGTATAACTATGTATTTGACAGTTTAACCTCTTTCAATACCAAATACCAGTCTACTGTCTGTTTCATGAAACCTGCCCAAATTTTACCACTATATAAATAATGCAAGAACAATGTTTTTCAACAATATTAAATTATAGCAAAATTTAAGAATGAGCCTACTTTTTATTTTGTGAAATTTGGTCCAATATTGATTTTATTGCGCAAAAACAATTTCCACATGTTAAATCCCCAAGATGGGTTTTAACATGGGGAAATTTTTCTAATTTCAGAAATGGACCGATTTTCAAAATGTAACTTCTTTTCTTAGATCATTTCCAAGCTATCTAACTACCGGTAGGTGTCCGAATCAATTTCTAATTTTTTTTCAACTTCTCAAGGTTCTCCACATTTTTTTCCCCCCATGTTAAATTCCCATAGAGAACTAATTTTTCGTAATAAAATCAATATTTGAACAAATTTCACGAAAATAAATAAAAAACGGCTCATTCTTAAATATTGATAACATTTAATATTATCGAGAAAAAAATAATTGTTTTTGCATTGTTTATATGGCCGTAAAATTTGGACAGGTATGAAACAGACAGTAGTGGATAAGGCATCCGCCTTGCAACTGGGAGGTCGAAGGTTCGAGCCTCCACTCGGACTGATGTGGCCGGTTGGTGAACCGCCAGCTAGTTAAACTTAATGGCAGCAATTGCCTTTCTGTCGGGTGCCTGGCATAAATGATAGGAATTTGGAAGTATTGGTTCTTCGATTGAGTGTCAAATAAGTAGAATATGACTGATTCCTTCAATATGGGTGACACTAAAATAAACAAACTTTTACCAAATACCATATTGCATTGCATTGCGAACAGTGTAGATCCAGATAAGCCGGCGTGTTACGATACAAGATTTTATTTCCAATTATGTGTCCATAAGACAAATAATTGCCTACTTTGATTATAATGATTTGAAAACATGTCCACAAAAAGAGCAACCTGAAACTGTGACTGTGAAATATGGATCGATTGTACATGCAGATAGAAATATGTACCTGAATTAATAGCAGCAGTGGTGAACATGATCATGGGTCTGGGGCCAGTTTCACTAACCTTCGTGCGCCTAAAATGTTTGTAAGTGCAAAATTACTATAGTTCGTAAATTTCACATTATCAATATTTTTTTTTTAAACAATTTTTGTATTTACATTTATTGAGCATAGGCTGCATATGCAGCCTATGCTCAATAAATGTAAATACATCAATTGAAACTTACAGACGATCCTAAATTTGCACTTACGAACATTTTAGTCGTACGAAGTTTAGTGAAACGGGCCGCTGGTCAACAAGCGCAGCCAACTCATCTGCACTGTTTGAATACATGCAATAGAGATTTTCACACAATGGTGTTATTCCTTAAAATTAAAGAATTTAAATAATACCACATCATATGCATGCTGCATGAGAAGATAGATGGGTATGAAGTTAACCCTGAAGTTAACCCTTTCAAAACTAGAGACCAATTTTCTGATAAATGCAAACAGTGTAGATCATGATGAGCTGGCTCATAATGAGCCGTCTCATCAAGATCTGCACCATTAATGGATAAAATTTCTTTTTTTTCAAAATGACCCTATATTTCTGCATAATGAAACGTCTCAAACTACAATAAATGTAAATCCAATAATTGTTTATAAGAACACATTGTTAATGTGAAATTTACAGACTATCATAATTTTGCACTTACGAACATTTTAGTCGTACAAAGTTTAGTGAAGCGGCCCCCAGATGAATAGACAGCGGCTGTGATAATCTTGCTCATGGCCAGGTTATACAAATTCTTTCAAAATATGAACTCAATTATTATACTGAATGGCTGTGATAATGTAATAAATTCAGTGTAATAACAAGAAACGAGGCAAAGCCACGAAGGCCAGGTTTTTTCCAAGCATAGACAATTGGATAACATAATTATACCCCCTTTTTGTAGACTAGATGGCCGTGGCCTGCATGTCACGCCTTGGGGCGAGGCATGGACACTAAAAAAAGAGATATAGTAGATGGAAAAACTTTAACCAAAAAACTTTAACCGGACGCACGGATGTACGGACGTACGTACGGACGTATGCCAAAATGCCGACTATATCGCGCTTTCCGCAAGCGGGCGCGACAATGATGATAAACACCCATGTGAAGTATCAAGGTAATGGGTGAAGCAGTTGCAGAGATATAGTACACGAAAAAAATTTAACAAAAAAAATCAAATTAATTTGACCTTGACATTGGGCACAGGAGCCGCATGGTTGGGGGGTAGAATGAAAATAGGATGATGATAAACACCCATGTGAAGTTTCAAGGTAATGGGCGAAGCAGAGATATAGTATGACAAAAAACTTTTAACCAAAAAACTTTAACCAGACGTACGTTAAAAAGTTAACGTTGAAAATGGCTAAGTCAATTACGTAGATATAATAGGTCGAGGTAAAAAAAAAAGGTCACATGTTGGATAGTTGTATGTGGTGGGCACCCCTTGGTTATGAAGCTGTGAAAGTTTGGTGGTCCTAGGTGGTACAGTACCAAAGAAATGGACTTAAACACGAAAACTTAACATTGTAAACGCGAAAACTTAACATTGAAAATGGCTAAGTCGACTGCGCTGAAAAAATGGGTCAAGTTCAAAAAAAGATAACGTGTTGGATAGTGATATGTGGTGGGCACCCCTTGATTATGAAGCTGTGAAAGTTTGGTGGTCCTAGGTGGTACAGTAACAAAGAAATGGACTCAAACACGAAAACTTAACATTGATTGTGGACGTCGCCCGCCCGGCTTTCGCCAATCCAATAGCCTGGATTTTTCCCCAAAAAAAACCTGGCTAAAAATTAATAAATTTGTCCTTAAATTGAATATGTCTCCCTCAAAGTATACTTAGCAAGATAAGTATACTGTACAACTTTGGTGAAATAGGCTACAGGTGGTCAAGGTAGATTGTAATGCATGTATACACATGTGAACATGTTAACAGAGATATGTCACTGTGTACCTAAGAAAATGTGTGATATCGCATGAAAACTATTTACAAATTTATGATATTTTCCGTAAATGATGAAAGTTGTACCAAATGATCAGAGCAATTACGGAATAGAATTCCACATTTGCTATGAAAATTGTATCAACTTTCATGTCAATTACAGAAAATACAATGTATGAGTTTTTGTCAATATTTTTCATTAAAAATCACACATCTTCTTAGGTACAAAATCCCATGACTTGTCTCATATGTAGTGTTAAGCAAACAATTGGGGCCCGCCTCTTGAAGTATGTCGTTTATTGTGATGCTCGGCTTTATCGTTGACGTTAAACAGCAGTCATATGAGCCACGCCTTGCGAATTTGTACCTAAGAAGATGTGCGATTTATCATGAAAAATATTTTCAGAAACTGTGATGCATTTGTATTTTGTGTACATGACGTCATAAGTTGATAAAATTATCGTTGCAAATGTGAAATACTATTCCGCATTTGCTTTGAAAATTTCGTCAGCTTTCGACATCATTTACGGAAAATATTGTCACGTTTTGTGATTTTTTTTTCATGAAATATCTCACATCTTCTTAGTTGTCATGGCGTGTCTCATATGATCAGTAAATGTTGAAGGCCAATGAAAATTACAGAGCATAGAGTTTGACTCCAAATATGAGGTTACAACGCATGTGCTCTGAATTTTCTGTGAACTTTTGATAGCATTTATGACAGAATATTGAATTTTTCAAGATATCAATATCAGAGATACCCCAGTAGGTACATTCCTAGCCTGGCCCATAATTATATTGTTTATAGAATAACATGCTGCATTGTTGGGACTTGAAATAAACAAAAACAATTAAACATGTATACATGTATACAACTAAGATGGGCCAGTGAAGATGCAGAAATGTGAAGCTGTCACCAAGGCAAGAAATATTAATGAGAATTTGAAAATCTATACGTTATTTCTTCCTCTTGTTGTGATACACAGGTATACTAATTTAGGTAGAGATGTGTAAAGTAGAAATTATATAGAATTGGATACAAAAATGTAGAAAAAATGGCTAAGTTAAAAAGGATTTTTTTGGTATAAAAACACCAAGGTGTGCATCTTCAATATGTGTATAATTTCAGATCGATTGACTGAACAGTTTCAGAGGAGTTGTGTACACAAACTATGCAGTTTTTCTGTCCGCCGCCCGCCCCGCGCTAAAACATAATATGTTTTTTTTTTTAAACGGTTGTATAAAAAATAAGCATATTTGTGGCTGTGACTGGAACAATGGGGCTTATGGGTCTTGTGACTACTGTCTGTTTCACGAAAGCTGCCCAAATTTTACGGCTATATAGACAATTCAAAAACAATATTATTTTCGATAATATTAAATTAAAGGAAAATTTAAGAATGAGCCTTCTTTTTATTTCGTGAAATTCAGTCAAATATTGATTTTATTACGAAAAATTGATTTGTCTATGGGAATTTAACATGGGCAAAAAGTGGTAAGGAAGTGTGGGAGGAGTCAAAAAAAAAAAAAAATGGAAATTGACTCCGAAACCTGACTAGATAGCTTGGATATGATCTAACTAAGAAAACAAGTTAAATTTTAAAAATCGGTCCAGTATTTCTAAAATTCAAAAAAATTTCCCCATGTTAAATCCCCATAGACATCTTCACTCCGTGAAGATGTCTATGGGGATTTAACATGGGGAAATTTTGTTTTCGCAATAAAATCAATATTTGACCAAATTTCACGAAATAAAAAGAAGGCTCATTCTTAATCTTTCCTTTAATTTAATATTATCAAAAGAAATCTTGTTTTTTAATTGTTTATATAGCCGTAAAATTTGGGCAGCTTTCGTGAAACAGACAGTAGTGTAGATCCAGATCAGCCTGTGCATCCGCACAGTCTGATCAGGATCTGCACGGTTTGCCATGTCATCAATGAAACACCCGTCATGCTTCTAACAGGCAATATAAACCGTTATCAGGCTACAGGAGCAACTCTGGTCACAAAAGCTATAAGCCCCATTTCTCCAGACACAGCCACATATGAGCTTGTATATTGCTGGTAAATATGAAGCAAAATACAGACTTACTGTATTAGCAAAATACAGTCTTACTGTATTTATTCATGCAGGTCTATGCCATTCAAGGGAATCAAAATGTGATGTTTTACTCTTTTTTTTGTATGTAAAAATAACTTATTTTGACAGGAATGCGGCTATTATTACAGAGTGAGCTACTATTAGAATAAATATGGTAGTTTCATAAAACCCAAGTGAAGTGTAGTTTGAAGACGAGAAAATAAAACAAAATGTTTGTCCCACAATAACATACTACAGTGGAACCTCTCCAAACCGGACACCCTGGGAGGTCCGCAGGTTTGGAGATGTTCCACTGTAAATCAGACACATGTGAGCACTTCATTCTAGTGTTTTGCAATCATGGAAAGTCATTGTTCCACTGTACCATATTTGAGACAGTCATGAGATTTTGTACCATAAATATGTGCGATTTTTCATGAACAATATTTACAAAAATATTGTGTGTAAATGACGTCAAAAATAAATGTGACGAAATGTTCATAGAAAATGCGGTAAATTTTCGACGTAATTTACTGAAATTATCATAAATTTTGTTCCACAGTACAACATGACATGGCTCGTCTCAATCATGGGGCGAAATGAACATTAACTCTTTGCATGCTGGGAAACGTGTGGGCTATAAATAGTTCAAAACTAGCGGACAAAAAATTCGTCATATTTTCTTGTATTTCTCCCCGTAAATATCATGAATATGTCTTGGAATTTCATTAGAATTGAGTCCTGAGGACTCAATTCTAATGAAATTTCAAGACATATTTACAGAGAGAAATAAAACATATACTCCTAATTCGTTTGGCGGATATTTTCGTCGCTAGCATGCAAAGAGTTAAACACCGGGTTTAGCATTAGTGCCCCACTACAACAGAGGGCTTATCAAGTTTTTGGCCAGCGTAAGTCAGTGCTCCAGATAAGTGGCGTATTTTACACACTTATTTCAGCTGAACTGATTATCAACAGTGGGAACACAGAATACTCACAGCAATGTGAAAATACGCATAGATTTTCAAATTGAGTAGTGGAAATACTGTAATAAAGTTGAAAATGCACTTAGTTGTGCTGCAAAAAAACAAACACTGTTTCAACTGTATTACAGTCTAAATAAGTGATAAGTAATAATACACTGAAAGTTTAAATTTGTTTTGATCATTTGTTCCCCATTTAGTAATGAAAAAAATCAATAATCCATTTGTAAAAATAAATTATGCGTTTAATTTGAAATCAGGCGATACAATACTCTTTAGACACAAAGCTTATCTGGAGCCCTGGTAGGTCCTGATGACGATACAATGTTTTTATTATACTGAATTTATTACATTATCACAGCCATTTTGGCTGTGATAATGTAATAAATTCAATGTAATGTTGATACATCTATCAGGAATGTACACTCTGCTGATAAGTGATCAGGGATTACTGTAAAAGGCCTAAATATTCGGACACAATATATTTTAGGAAACACATAAATATCTGATTTCCCACAACAGAGAGGGTTGGTATGGTTGTACTTATTTATCTCAATAATAATATTATAGGAATGAACGGCCTTTTTGTGGAATTTATCGGGGTATAAACTTGGAAAAGTCGCGGGAATACTGGACGAAGGCCGGAAGGCCTCGTCCAGTATTCCCGCGACTTTTCCAAGTTTATATCCCCGATAAATTCCACGAAAAGGCCATTCATTCCTTATAATTCCAGCATTTGAAATAAATTCATTAAGAAAATGTGTTTATTTTCCGTTTTCTTAAGAATTATTTTAACTACGCCTGACGGTTACGGAAAGTAGTTCGGCATGGGAGTTTACTGGGATATAAATTTTGGACAGAGACTTGCTACGGACCAATCAAATGATAGGGAATTGTGTAAATATTTTTGTGCTGGAATTATATTTGGATAACATTTGTATTGGGAAATCCCTATCATATAAGGGTTTCCCAAAATCAATGGTGTCCAAATATTTAGGGTTGTTACAGTGTGAAATCCCATAGATTTACATGCATTTGTCACTGTGCTTGTTAGCTTGCATGTTACTTATGACTATTACAGATTTTAATGACATAAAATGCATTTAGTAGCCAATAGATTTGCGTAGAATTTGATTCATATGTGCATTCAATATGCAAAGTAGTTTACAAGATGCATGCAGTTAAACATATGCATTTTTTTGGAAATGCTGTTCCCATTGAAGTCGCTGAAAAAGTGACATCAAATAATTACGCCATATTTAAAAACATGTTTCTAAAACAGATACAGATATGAGGATGGTGTCATCGCCGATGACACCATCCTCATTTCTGTATCTGTTTTAGAAAAACTGCTTGTGATAATCAGTAACCGAAAACAATCATATTCTGCATAAATCTATTTTCTTTCAAACACTTTATATTTCATTCAAATTGGTCAAGTATGCACCGAGTTATAATTCCAGCACAAAAATATTTACACAATTCCCTAACATTTGATTGGTCCTTAGCAAGTCTCTGTTCAAAATTTATATCCCAGTAAACTCCCACGCCAAACTACTTTCCGTAACCATGAGACGCAGTTCAAATAATTCTTAAGAAAACGGAAAATAAACACATTTTCTTGATGAATTTATTTCAAATGCTGGAATTATAAGGAATGAATGGCCTTTTTGTGGAATTTGTCGGGGATATAAACTTGGAAAAGTCGCGGGAATACTGGACGAGGCCTTCCGGCCTTCGTCCAGTATTCCCACGACTTTTCCAAGTTTATACCCCGATAAATTCCACAAAAAGGCCTTTCATTCCTATAACATATTTGACAGTATAAAATTAAGAATGAGCATTCTTTTTATTTCATGAAGTTTTGTCAAATAGGGAAATTGGTTTTTCGTAATAAATTCAATTCACGTATTTCACGTAATAAAAAAAAAGCTCATTCTTAAATTTTGCTAAAAAGTATGTTTTTTTGCAATGATGATATAACCATAATTAGTAGGCAAGTTAACATGCAACCCACAGTAAGATTTTAGAGGGAAAGTGTGCAAATGTGGAAAATATTTAACCCTTTCACCCCCAAGTAACTGGAATGGTTTTTATATTTTCTGACCAATCCAATAGTCACAAACTGATTTTCAGATTAGTACATTTATTAAAAGAGAGTGTTTTTGTACTCAACAATATGAAAATTACTTGCAAAAAGTGCAGATCCTGACGAGATGGCTGATCTGGATCTACACTGTTTGCAAACACCGCTATAGAGGGCTGTAGTGTTAACAGGGTTAAGTGCAAACTAAAATTAATGAAGAGCTGGCACAAATTAAATGCAAATAGAAAATGAATGTAAATGTTGCATTCATTTTCTATTTGCATTTAATTTGTGTCAGCTCTTCATTAATTTTACTCACGTTACATTATATGTGCAATGGTAGTATTATCGACCAACAAAAATGACGAAAAATACAGAGGCACCATCTACTGATTTGATATATAAAATATTTGCCTCCCAATCTATGTAGGCAACGCTGTATGAATTCAGATATGATACTGATGAAATATTGCTCGTCTCACAGTATAAATATTTAGAGCTAGCAATGACGGAACATTTAAATTACAGAATCATAGCAAAAATAGTATCCCATTCTGCTTCGCTTGCCATGGTTTGTTCGTTGCCAAATCTAAGGCAGTGGCTTCCAGTTTGATGCCATGTATCAAATTACATGACACATGGTTTATTTAGCATTCTAATGCACTCTATAAATATCACGCAATCTGATTGGCTGATGGTCATACATTACAGGTATATCATTGTTGATGAACGGTCGCACATTATTTAAATATGTATTCCTATGCCAGTAGTAAAGGAGTGCATTAGAAATAGGTTAACTGCATTGTAATTTTCAAATTTGCGGCGTATATCTGAAAATGATAGGTCGGAAAACATGTTTAATGGCGACAAACTATCATTTTCTGATATACGCCGCAAATTTGAAAATTACAATACAGTTAACCCTATAATCACCTATGGAGTTGCGCTAACTGGGGAGCAAGGGAATTCTCCTGCGTAACTGTAGTTCAAAATCGAGCATGCAGTTTTTCAGAGGTCTTGGAAAGTATGCGCCAAACTTAACAGTTAATGGGGATATGGGTTTTGATTTATTGGTGTTTAACGGCCTATCAACAGCTAAGGTCATTTAAAGCTGGGTAGGGGTGGGGATATGGGATGGAAGCCACCAATCGTTAGACAATGGGACCGTACATTCAGTCATTGGAATAGATGAGCACACGTCAGCATCAACCAACCAAACTCAAGATCTTGTGCATATACCCAGTATATACCCAGAAAGTTTTATAATCCCATGACAAGTTATCCCACGGTTGTGTTTGCCTGTCCATGTCCCACATAAATGTAACAACCGATTACTATCCCTAGGTCTGTTCCAATTTTACCTGTGGCAGTTGGGATTCTGACCGCTCGCCACTATTGCCGCTATCTGTTAATAGACACAGTAAGACACACGGTTAGTCAGTGAAAACTGGTCGGGATAGGTAAATAGCACAGCCGGTTAAATATAACATATGGCAAAGTTAGAAATGTGGCTGTGACCAGTGTAGATTCAGATCAGCCTGTGCAGCTGCAGTCTGATCAGGATCTGCACTGTTCACCATTCCATCAATGAAATGCCTGCCATGCTTCTAACAAGCATATAGATCGCTCTCAGGCTCCAGGATTGTGCTAATTGATCAGGAGCTACACTGGTCGCAATTCCCATAAGTCACCTTCAGGGCACGAAAATTCTTGATTTTTTTTACTCGTCCTTACTTTAACAAGAATGGCAAAATTGAGAAATCTACATTACAAAAATTGAAATTTCCATTCATCCTGCAGGCATTTTCCACTCGTCAGGACGAGCGGACAAGTGGAATTTTCGTTCCCAGTAGCCCATTTCATCAACATTGCAAAGTATACTTTAGTAGCAAAGTATACTTTGAGGGAGAAATTTTCAATTTTATGATAAATTTATTAATAAAATTTATTATACTGAATTTATTACATTATCACAGCCAATTTGGCTGTGATAATGTAATAAATTCAGTATAATAATTCTGCATACTTTTTATCATCAAATATATGCAGTTGTTAGTTCCATATGAAATAATGCATTTCAGGAAAAATAAATGATTACTCCCTCAAAGTATACTTTGCTAGTAAAGTATACTTTGCAATGTTGATGAAATAGGCTCCTGACCTTTCTCCAGTCACAGCCACAAATGAGATGGTGGAGCAGAGTGATACGTCTCCTGGGAGGTTCTGCCGAGCATGAAATACTAATAATTCCAGCACAAAAATATTTACACAATTCCCTAACATTTGATTGGTCCGTAGCAAGTCTCTGTCCAAAATTTATATCCCAGTAAACTCCCATACCAAACTACTTTCCGTAACCGTGAGGCGCAGTTAAAATAATTCTTAAGAAAACGGAAAATAAACACATTTTCTTGATGAATTTATTTCAAATGCTGGAATTATAAGGAATGAATGGCCTTTTTGTGGAATTTATCGGGGATATAAACATGGAAAAGTCGCGGGAATACTGGACGAAGGCCTTCTGGCCTTCGTCCAGTATTCCCGCTACTTTTCCAAGTTTATACCCCGATAAATTCCACAAAAAGGCCATTCATTCTTATAGTATTTTCGCAACACACAACTGGAACTTTAGTCTCAGTTCCAACCCTGTTGACAATTTTTCTCACTAATTATCTGTATCCGATTTCATCAAAATTGCAAAGTATACTTATCTAGCAAAGTATACTTTGAGGGAGTAATCATTTATTTTTCCCGAAATGCATTATTTCATATAGAACTACCGACTGCATATATTTGATGATTAAAAGTATACATGTACTGAATTTATATGCCCCTGAACATAAATGTCATTTACGCAGCCAAACGTAGGTTAATATATTTTATCACATGAAAACCTTGCCATAACTTCTGTAACCCATTTCATAAATGTGATATGACACACATCAGGGCTCCAGATAAGGAATTAGTAATTAGTAATTGAGTATTGTTACTCCATCATTTCTGAAGCAATTGGGTATTTCAAAATTTTAATTGGGTAAAATAAAATCACACCACTGTTTACACATCAACAGACAGCAATTATTGAATAGTTTGTTTCGAAATGAATAAATGTCTTGGCATTTCATTAGAATTGTCTCCTTGGAGACAATTCTAATGAAATACCAAGATGTGTTTTCATGGTGGTCTGTTTATTGCTTTCTGCAGCATGATAAAGGTACCACAATTGTTCTCATTCCTTTTTGATACTCACTACTTCTGATTTCAATTGGGTTTTTGGAAATTTTAATTGGGTATTTACGCAAATACGCAGCTTATCTGGAGCACTGCACACATGTAATAACACAGCATTACCGTAATCATATCAGGCGTTAACGTTATACCAAACAAATATAAAACAAGAAACGAGGCAAAGCCACGAAGGCCACGTTTTTTCCAAGCATAGACACTTGGATAACATAATTATACCCACTTTTTGTAGACTAGATGGCCGTGGCCTCCATGTCGCGCCTTGGGGCGAGGCATGGACACTAAAAAAAGAGATATAGTAGATGGAAAAACTTTAACCAAAAAACGTTAACCGGACACACGGACGGATGGACGGACGTATGTCAAAATGCCGACTATATCGCGCTTTCCGCAAGCGGGCACGACAATGATGATAAACACCCATGTGAAGTATCAAGGTAATGGGTGAAGCAGTTGCAGAGATATAGTACACGAAAAAACTTTAACAAAAAATTAAAAGTAATTTGACCTCGACATTGGGCACAGGGGCCGCACGGTTGGGGGGTAGAATGAAAATATGGATGATGATAAACACCCATGTGAAGTTTCAAGGTAATGGGCGAAGCAGTTGCAGAGATATAGTATAACGAAAAACTTTAACCAAAAAACTTTAACCAGACGTACGTTAAAAAGTTAACGTTGAAAAAGTCAATTACATAGAAATAATAGGTCAAGGTAAAAAAAATGGTCACATGTTGGATAGTTGTATGTGGTGGGCACCCCTTGGTTATGAAGCTGTGCAAGTTTGGTGGTCCTAGGTGGTACAGTACCAAAGAAATGGACGTAAACACGAAAAGTTAACGTTGTAAACGCGAAAAGTTAACATTGAAAATGGCTATTTAAAGTCGACTGCGCGGAAAAAATGGGTCAAGTTAAAAAAAAGGTAACATGTTGGATACTGATATGTGGTGGGCAACCCTTGGTTATGAAGCTGTGAAAGTTTGTTGGTCCTATGTGGTACAGTAACAAAGAAATGGACTCAAACACGAAAACGTAAAATTGGTTGTGGACGCCGCCGGCCCGCCCGGCTTTCGCCAATCCAATAGCCTGGATTTTTAAAAAAAATAACAAAAAAAACAACTATTTAATACATTCCTAATGATGCGACAAAGCGACAATGTTTTTAGGTTGATGTCATCATGCTATAAACATCATTAGAAGAGACTAGAACGAAAACAGTAAATGGCATCTTCTCACTGAAACGTATCTGATATCTCCACGGTTTTTGCTTTTTGGAGTGTGAAATCATGTCAAACTGGTTTTCATTTGATATGAGATTTATGAAACTCGTCAGCAATTTTATGCATAAACTGTGCGCGACTTGTGTCATAAATATCATATCAAATAGAAACTTGTTTGAGATCCTATAAGTCATTAGTTATGTGGCATCATATTTGTTAGTTGCTTTGCCCTATACCGAGATGGGCATATGTTCTGTTTTCATAAAAAGCAGCTGTAAAGATTATCAAATTCTTGAATTAGTTTTTCCTTTCCTACCATTAACTTTCACATACATAGTAAACAAGGGTATCGCTGTCAATAAGCTAATCCCCTCGCTGGCAGACTTGATAATAAAATGAACATAAGTCCTCAGTGACCTTGACCTCGGGTGTTCAGAGACGTGAGGTGTATGCAAAACAAATCACCACCTGTAGACACGCATTGTGGTCAAATATCAATAAAATCGGTGAAGGGGTTGTTAAGCAGTTATTGAGAAAACCTCGGAATAATCACAACCTGAGATTGTCAAATATTAGCACAGCAGGTTTGAGAACAACCAAACTGTCTGAGATCATGTTTGCCATTCCGCCACTGAAGTACATGTATTCAGCAGTATTATTTGATAATGTTGTACAATCAACTCTGGTCTTTATATCTGGCTAACTCTGTGATACATACATGTACAATCACGTCTGGACAGGATCTCCTACAGGCTGGACCTTTGGCATCACGGGACGGTTGAAAATAGCCAAAATTGACTGCTTTTCTGAGGGCGGCGGGTGACTTATAAAAATCACCGCCTCTCACAATCAGTTAAGGAGGCTCTTGCGACAAGTATTGAAAAATACTCGCAAATGAAGTACAAATCGCGCGCCACAATAAAAATTCAGTAACCGCATCAGATGTGTTCAATTAATTTTTTACAAAGTTACCCCATCCACCTATTTTTGGCCAGAAATATCAAAACGACTGAATTTATCGGAATTGTTTTCATGAAGATATGAGGCACAGATACTTTGTTATGTCTTGCTCTATCATTTATAACACCACACCATTTTCTGAAAATGATTTCTAAGCGGGGTCATAACCAGCTCAAATTTTCGCTACAAATGCCCAAAAAATACCTTAAATTCGGACGCTAAACCGTACCGGCGAGACAGCATAGCATGCGCCATTTTCCAAGATGTCAAAATCAATCGGAGCTAACATTCAGTTTCGTAGAATTATGAAATACTCTAAAGAAATACACCTAGTCAAGCCTCCCAAAGTCAAGAAATATTCATAAACCTATTTTTCTAGACACACTGGTGTAACTTACAGGGTCGGTAGTGAAGTATATAGAAAATTGTCCACCCCCTTTTTAAAGCTAGCTGCCCACTGTCCCGTGAGACCTTAAGGGCAAATATTTTTCCCCCGAAACGGCTCATCTCGCTCTATATTGCTAATTTCATCAATTTTACGTAAAACGCAAAGAAAGAAAAATGTACAAAATGAAAGCTGATGTCGAAATGGGGCGCGGATATCGCCCACCCGCAAAATGGCGAAACACGAAGTTTCATTTCGGTGTATCGACAGCAAAATACCATGCTTACCTCCAGCCCTGCTGAACCCTGCATATTTGAGTGCAGTAAACTAAAACTGCTGGATGTTATCTTGGGACATGTTCTTCTGCCAAACAATACTGGTTAGAGGTGAAATATGACACCTTGAAATATCAGACTTTTCCCTTAAGGCATCACGGGACGGTTGAAAATAGCCAAAATTGACTGCTTTTCTGAGAGGGGCGGGTGACTTATAAAAATCACCGCCTCTCACAATCAGTTAAGGAGGCTCTTGCGACAAGTATTGAAAAATACTCGCAAATGAAGTACAAATCGCGCGCCACTATAAAAATTCAGTAACCGCATCAGATGTGTTCAATTAATATTTTACAAAGTTACCCCACCCACCTATTTTTGGCCAGAAATTTCAACACGACTGAATTTATCGGAATTGTTTTCATGAAAATATGAGGCACAGATACTTTGTTATGTCTTGTTCTATCACTTGTAACACCACACCATTTTCTGAAAATGATTTCAAAGCGGGGTCATAACCAGCTCAAATTTTCGCTACAAATGCCCGAAAAATACCTTAAATTCTGACGCGAAACGGTACCGGCGAGACAGCATAGCATACGCCATTTTCCAAGATGTCAAAATCAACCGGAGCTAACATTCAGTTTCGTAGAATTATGAAATACTCCTAAAAAATACACCTAGTCAAGCCTCCCAAAGTCAAGAAATATTCATAAACCTATTTTTCTAGACACATTGGTGTAACTTACAGGGTCGGTAGTGAAGTATATAGAAAATTGTCCACCCCCTTTTTAAAGCTAGCTGCCCACCGTCCCGTGAGACCTTTGGACATGGGATACACTCATCCTCACACAGGGATAGTTAGGGGATATTATCCTATTATATAGTACTGTATTAGTCCCTATTATACTGTGTTGTTAATTGTACTGGTAGTACACATGCATATGACCTGTACCCGACATGACCAAATACTCGACACTGGACGCTGAACCCAGCCCAACTTAATGGGATATGGACTGGCTGTTGTGTCACGCAGGTAAGCATGTATGTCTCTTAATTCTTACTGTAAAAAGTAAAAGATTATTGGATTAATACCAAGTTGTAATGTTTTGTCTAAATGTGCAAGGTCCCCTTTCTCAGCTGATGACCAATGTGTGAAGGCAAGCATGGGCGACTTCACTAATCGAATTAGTGACATTCCACTGTAATTCAGGGGCCCGTTTCACTAAACGTTGTACGACTAAAATGTTTGTAAGTGCAAATTTAGGATTGTCTGAAAATTTCAATTGATTAATTGTTTACAAGAAAACAGTGTTAACGTGAAATTTACAGACTATCATAATTTTGCACTTACAAACAAACATAAAGTATAGTGAAACGGCACCCAGGTATCTACGAACCCGAGGATATATATGAGATTTTTGTACCTGGGTATGGAGGGTTCTTTGAATCAATTCCCACCCTTAAATATAAGATAACTAACTGATTGTGTACCCAAGAACATGTGCAATTTTTCTGATATTTTCCGTAAATGACATCAAAACTTGACAATTTTTTCATAGCAAATCCGCATTTGCTGCGAAAATTTTGCCAACTTTTGACGTCATTTACAGAAAAATTGTACATGTTCTTAGGTACAAAATCACATCATGGCTAGTCTCATATGTGTATCTTGCAATCACAAACAGACAATGTCATCAAAAATAAATGAAGATTGAGGGTTTAAATCACCAATGCCCACCCTGAGATGAAGTATGCCAGAGCAGAATTACTACGGCCATTTTCATTTCAGTCATATTTGCAATATACACATACATATGTATGTTAAAATTGTATGAACAAAAACATATGTAAAAAATACATTATGTAGTTCGCTGTGTATAGCATGCACATGTACGCTGGCTGAAAAAAAATTGGCTACAACAAATGAAACAATTGTAGATCATTGGTCATCTTGTACATTCAATTAGCAGGTTTACAACCTAATTGTGGCAGGTAGCCTACGTCAGTGACTGATCGGTGACCAGCATATGGCCTGATCTGACTGAGGATACACAGGCTGATCTGGGGCTAAGCTCGTCCAATACATTGTAAGCTCCCCTTCGTCAGCCAGTGGCCTATATACAATATATGTACGTCTCCCAGCAACATATCAGTGTGGGAATACCCTATATTTGTAATATCTGAATATTTGTCCTCTTCTTTTTCTAATTTCTCCTAATAAGTCTATGATGTGACCACCAATTGAACCGTCTAAACGGTTCAATTGGTGGTCACAACATATACTTTGTGGAGATGCAAGATACATATTCAGAGCTTTTCATCAGCAGAATTCTGAATCCATCATAATATGTGGCTGTGACTGGAGAAATGGGGTTTATGGGTTTTGCGAACAGTTTAGATCCAGATCAGCCTATGTATTCACAGTCTGCTCAGAATCTGCACTGTTTGCTGTTCCATCATCACGCTTCTAACAAGCAATATAGATCGTTATCATGATACAAAGCTATTTGATCAGGAGCTACACTGGTCACAAATCTCATAAGCCCCATTTCTCCATCACATCCACGTTTATGCTAAAATAATATTATAATATATAATACTCTATTATTATCTACTACCTGGCAATAGCGGTGCCTTCCCCGACTCCATTTTCCGTGCACTATCTTTATCGTGGAGCGACTTCATCTCGCGTCGCCGTACCTCCGTATATGCGGCAGAACCACCAAGCACCGTCATATTACTCACCCACCACAGCATCGACTTATGGTCGCTGTAATGTACACACGCAATCACAGTCTGCACGGCCGCCTTCGCGGTACCCGATATATTATGTGTGAGCGGCGATGTGAACTGAATCTGCAGCCCGGTAACGAACCCGATCGCGAAGCCGAACACACCGCTACACATCATAAGGAGCCAGAAGTGGAGTTCGTTGAGTTTCGGGAAGTAGAGCACCTCGGTCACATCGCCGGAGAATACCATCAGGGGGAGGAACAGCAGGCTGGCATTGATGTTGTTGTACAGGGACAGGCGCCAGATGTTGTTGTCCAGTAGCGGGAGCACTTTCTTCGTGAAGATCGCGTTCAGAGCAACGCTTACACTCGCACACACACCGAATAGCACGCCAATCTTGGACAGGGAGCCTGGTTAACACAACAGTTGATAATTCCAGCACAAAAATATTTACACAATTCCCTAACATTTGATTGGCCCGTAGCAAGTCTCTGTCCAAAATTTATATCCCAGTAAACTCCCACGCCGTACTACTTTCTGTATTAACCGTGAGGCGCAGTTAAAATAATTCTTAAGAAAACGGAAAATAAACACATTTTCTTGATGAATTTATTTCAAATGCTGGAATTATAAGGAATGAATGGCCTTTTTGTGGAATTTATCGGGGATATAAACTTGGAAAAGTCACGAGAATACTGGACAAGGCCTTCCGGCCTTCGTCCAGTATTCCCGCAACTTTTCCGAGTTTATACCCCGATAAATTCCACAAAAAGGCCATTCATTCCTATAGTGTTGATTACACGTGGATCAATATATGGTTTTATTGACCCTTTCACCATTAGATCTATAACATGGTATCAGTGCTCCAGATAAGTTGTGTGTCTAAAGAGTATTATACCCCCAGATTTCAAATTCAATACGTATTTTACTTTCACAAATGTGTTATTCATTTTCTTCCTTATTAAATAGGGAACAAATGATACAAAATAAAACAAATTTAAAAATTCACATATTTGAACTGCAAAAAGCCAACACTGTTTGCCTTTTTGCAGCTCAACTGAGTACATTTTCACCTTTATTACAGCATTTTCACTACGCAATATGAAAATAAATGCGTATTTTCACATTGCTGTGTACTCCCAACTTTTGATAATAAATGCGTACCGGTATTCTGCTAAAATATGTGTGTAAAATACGCCAATACGCACCTTATCTGGAGCTCTGTGGTCTGTACTCTGTACCATGTCAGTTTTGTATATTCCATTGATAAACAAGAATGGAATTGATTCCAAGGTGTTGCCAAAGCATGTTTTATGGATATTAAGAAAAATATGAAACAGTAGTATATAGGGTATCACTTCATTACCGCGACCCGGGGTAATAGAATCAGTCCAAGCCTGGGCTACCAAGAGGGTAAAATTAGGTCATAATTTCTCATAATTAAGCACGGAAAAACTAGCTCCCACCTATGACAGAGGTTGTTATAAAATCCGTGCAAAATTGAGGAGGTTTTCAACTACCCCTCCAGTAGCATGGGGGTTCTGGACCACGTTTTTCCTATTGGTGTTATAGGAGTGTAAAAATCCCGCCGACAACCATGTTTTCGGCAACCATCAATACTCCGACCCGGGGTAAGAGAATTAGACCAAGTCGGGATACCAAGAGGGTAAAATTTGTGACAAAATTATGAGAATATATTTGAATTTCGTATTGAACAAAGTAAACATAATATTTAAATATAATTAAATTTTCCAACCTTGGGAAAGTATATTTTACTAATATATAAGAAGCAAAAATATGTCACAACCCAAACAAAAATTATCTCAAAAAGTTATGAAAACGGCACACCCTAAATTAACTCATACAATGATTGGTGAAAATGGGGGTATTAATGCCACGAAAATTCCACAAAATTCTTCTCCTAGGATTAGGGAATTAAGGGCTGAATTAAAATCCTTTGGGGTAGCGTTTTCATCAAGATTAAGAGAAACGGGTTTAAAGAAGCTTATAAACGAGAGAAAAAATGAAGAATTTATGAAGCGGATGAGCCGCGCGTACTCGCGCGGCGTGTTCAAGGGAATAGAAAATAAGGATTACAAAAAGATAGCACAACAGCTCTCAGATGAGGCGTTATTATCGCTTAAAAGTAAAAATATTGGCAAACCTAAAAACCGGGTTCCCAAAACGGATTTACTAAAACGTGTGATAGAGGAAGGGGATGAACTATTAGATGGGTATAAGGAAAACCAAGAAACAACAGTGAAAGGACGCAGGTTAACTACAATAACCATGAAAAGGAAACTTCAGGTAGATAATACCCAAAAATTGATGACCTCATTGCAACCTCGGCTGACTGGTAGCTTCTATCTGAGATATTCATTTTCTTACAGATTAGTCCACCAAGATGAGAAAGATTTTCGAGGAAGGCCTAAAAGTTTGTTTTTTTATAAAAACCTTTTCGGTAGTCCCTGGTTCAGAGAATACACAGAAGTGCACAATTGGATTAAAAAGCAAGAGGAAGAAAGATTAAATATAGATAAAATAGATCGACCAAACACGAAATGGAGGTTTGTAAGGTGGGTAACCACTAGTGTTAAAATAATTTACGGAACGGTAACAAGAGATGTCGGAAGGGCGTCAGATCAAGTGGCCGGAGGGCACTTGCCTGAATGGTTGCGACACAAAAAAGGACTGAAGCCACTAGATAGTTTTGCCGATGATCTCTGTTTATTCAGGTGTTTAGCACTTCATACATCACAATTACGAACTGACAGGTGTTTATCATTAACAAAAGATCTGTTGGTAAAATATTTAAACTTTTGTTCCTCAAAAAAGTTTGATATTCCAAACGGACCGGTTTTATTTAACGATCTGAATAAAATAGAAGAATGTTTTAAAATAGGTATTGATGCGTACGAACCCACAGAAGATGGAACATGGTTTTTACGAAAAGTTGCAGCGAACTACCAAGAACTTGGTAGCAAGAAGATGAAAATAGGTATTTTCAATGATCACGCATTCCTTATTACAGATATGAACAAAGTTTGTAAAACTTATTGTTGTTCTGAGTGTAATCAACGATTTACACAATCGCACTGCTTGACAAGACACGCAAAAACGTGTATGAAAGGAGAAACAAATGTAGTGTGCAAAGCAGATGAAATAGATAGACCAACATCTGCGTTTGAAAAAGCGTTTTATCCAATACCTAAATGCAGCAAAAAAGCAATTACGTGGATGAGCACTTTTGAAGGACCACATATCCACACAGCTGTATGTGGTCACGGTGGAGAAAGAATGGTAGCCGGTGCTCCTGTAGATGGATTTTGTTCAGAAACGGAAACCGTTTATCAATTTCATGGATGCTATTGGCACGGATGTCCAAAACACTGTTTTAAAGATGCCAAAGAAATTTTTTAAAAATCTAGGGCACGAGATGAATTGATCAGAGCAGAGTTTGAGTTAGTAGTTATTTGGGAATGCGAATATGATAATAATTCTGAATTAATTTCGAAGAAATTAGATATTAATAAAGAATTAAAAAACCCTCCAACAACAATTTACCCATACCATATTGTATATGATTTTGAAGCGTATTTGGATCCTTCTTCCAAAAACCCCATTACTAAAGATTTAGAATATATAAATGAACACGTTCCAATAAGTGTAAGTGTTGGAGACACACTGACTAGAGCTATAACACACATATGTGAGACTTCCCCTAAAAAATTAGTACAACTTTTTCTTGAAGATATTAGTAGCCGAGCGCAAGCAATTCGCAATGTTGTTGGTGCAGATAAGACATACGGATTTCCCACCGATATGGACCGACTTCTCTCTTCACAGAGTGGTGAGATAAAGCGGTGGATAAACCAAGTTCCGGTAATTGGATTTAATTTCAGCAACTATGATATTAATTTGATAAAGAAACACTTAGTAGAGGCATTAACGGATACGGTCAAAAAAGTGTTAGTAGGAAAGAAAGCAAATACGACAATCTTTCTATTTATCAAAGAATTTAGATTTTTGGACGTAAAATTATATCTTGCTCCTGGTATTGATTACGACCGGTGGGTAAGAGCGTACGGATGTGAAGCAACAAAGTCTTTCTTTCCATACGAATGGTTTGATTCCCCCGATAAACTTAATTACGAGGGATTACCACCACTTAAAAACTGGGGAAATAAATTAAATCCCAGTAAAATTCTAACCCAAAACCAACTAGATGAGTGCAACAGCATTTATAAAAACTTGAAAATGAAGAGTTTCAAAGATTGGTTAAAATATTATAACAACTTGGATGTTGAACCTTTCCTAGAAGCTATTAATAAAATGACTGCATTTTATAAAACAAAATATGTAGATATATTTAAGGACGCGGTTACCCTTCCGGGGGTTGCGTTACAATATATTCTAAAAGGAACTATAAAACACCACGTAAAAAGTTACAAAACTAAAGAGAGTATAGCGGCAGATGCGATCTGTCCACCACTTTACGCTCCCGACGAAGAAAGTTATGAAATGTTTAAACAGGCACTAGTTGGAGGTCCATCAATTGTGTTTACAAGATATGCGGAAGCCGGAGTTTCTAGAATTAGATCAACTCCTGATGGAAACGGAAAACTCTACAAAGTGGTGTTAGGATTTGACGCGAACGCTTTATATTTGTCCACACTAAGTAAGGTTATGCCCTGTGGAAAAGGAAAATTATTATTTTAACACTAGTGGTTACCCACCTTACAAACCTCCATTTCGTGTTTGGTCGATCTATTTTATCTATATTTAATCTTTCTTCCTCTTGCTTTTTAATCCAATTGTGCACTTCTGTGTATTCTCTGAACCAGGGACTACCGAAAAGGTTTTTATAAAAAAACAAACTTTTAGGCCTTCCTCGAAAAAAAAACAAACTTTTAGGCCTTCCTCGAAAATCTTTCTCATCTTGGTGGACTAATCTGTAAGAAAATGAATATCTCAGATAGAAGCTACCAGTCAGCCGAGGTTGCAATGAGGTCATCAATTTTTGGGTATTATCTACCTGAAGTTTCCTTTTCATGGTTATTGTAGTTAACCTGCGTCCTTTCACTGTTGTTTCTTGGTTTTCCTTATACCCATCTAATAGTTCATCCCCTTCCTCTATGACACGTTTTAGTAAATCCGTTTTGGGAACCCGGTTTTTAGGTTTGCCAATATTTTTACTTTTAAGCGATAATAACGCCTCATCTGAGAGCTGTTGTGCTATCTTTTTGTAATCCTTATTTTCTATTCCCTTGAACACGCCGCGCGAGTACGCGCGGCTCATCCGCTTCATAAATTCGTCATTTTTTCTCTCGTTTATAAGCTTCTTTAAACCCGTTTCTCTTAATCTTGATGAAAACGCTACCCCAAAGGATTTTAATTCAGCCTTTAATTCCCTAATCCTAGGAGAAGAATTTTGTGGAATTTTCGTGGCATTAATACCCCAATTTTCACCAATCATTGTGTGAGTTAATTTAGGGTGTGCCGTTTTCATAACTTTTTGAGATAATTTTTGTTTGGGTTGTGACATTTTTTTGCTTCTTATATATTAGTAAAA
Source organism: Conchocele bisecta (assembly GCA_029237695.1). Lineage (NCBI taxonomy): Eukaryota > Metazoa > Mollusca > Bivalvia > Lucinida > Thyasiridae > Conchocele > Conchocele bisecta. The sequence continues at coordinate 108,167,004 of CM055266.1, forward strand.
TATACTTTCCCAAGGTTGGAAAATTTAATTATATTTAAATATTATGTTTACTTTGTTCAATACGAAATTCAAATATATTCTCATAATTTTGTCACAAATTTTACCCTCTTGGTATCCCGACTTGGTCTAATTCTCTTACCCCGGGTTGGAGTATTGATGGTTGCCGAAAACATGGTTGTCGGCGGGATTTTTACACTCCTATAACACCAATAGGAAAAACGTGGTCCAGAACCCCCATGCTACTGGAGGGGTAGTTGAAAACCTCCTCAATTTTGCCACAAATTTTATAACAACCTCTGTCATAGGTGGGAGGTAGTTTTTCCGTGCTTAATTATGAGAAATTATGACCTAATTTTACCCTCTTGGTAGCCCAGGCTTGGACTGATTCTATTACCCCAGGTCACGGTAATGAAGTGATACCCTATATACTACTGAAACAACTGCAGATGACAATTTTTCGTTTCCAACAGTCTAAGGGTTACTACAGTAAAATAAGCCGCGCTCGGCGACAGTGGGAGATATCATGATGGATGGGAACAACTCCAAATGAACTAGAAAATGTGCTCATAGAATACGGATGCCCAACATATCGCTTTGATAGTAAACGAGACACAATTCCAAGTTCAAAAGGGGGAGATAATACATGGATCAGTGTCATATCAAAAATAGAAATTCACTTTGTGCATCTACACATCATAATGAAGCTGCATCCAACGTATCAAGCCTCCACCTATTACGATTTAAAGGTTTTACAAGTTTCAAGGCAAAATGGTAATGTTCTAAGTCAAAAAGGGGGAGATAATCCATGACCCGGGGAATGAATCAAAAATAAAAATAAAATTGCTCATTTACACATCATAAGGAAGCTATATATGTACATACCAAGTTTCCGGTCTGTATCTACTACCATTTAAAAGTTTTACGAGTTACAAGGTTGGTGATGGACGGACGAACGGGACGGATGGACAAGGGTAATGTTAAAAGCCCCCTCCACTATCGTGGTGGGGCAAAACTATGAAACAACTGCAGACGACAATTTTTCGTTTCCAACATTCTAAGGGTTACTACAGTAAAACACCCGAGCGACAGTGCGAGATATCATGATGGATGGGAACAACTCTAAATGACAAATGCTGAAAATAAACATATTTTTGCACCCACAAATGTGTAAAAAGCGGGCTTCCCATGTTGAAACATTATAATTTTTCTGCAATTATCAGTAACCTCAAATCCTGATTTCAGGGTATATCTTGTTTGTTTGTTTGTTGGCATTTAATGGCCTATGAATAGGTCCATACCACACCAAAGGCCCCTTCCCTAAAAGGAATAGGATTAGGAACAGGGTTCCCACTCTTTTGGTAAGACCAAATTCCATGACTTTTCCATGACTTTCAAGGACCTATTTTCGAAATTCAAGGACCCATATTTGCGTGGATGATGATAATGAAACAGTGTTTTACGGCTTATTGACTCAAAACTTTTGAGCCTGCAATACACCTGTGTTGGGGAGAGTAGTAATTCAGCTCTGAATTTACAAAATCCTGATTTGGTGCCAGGAGCCCTTACAGACAATATAAAAGACAGATGAAGTGTATTATTTTTCATCATATCATGTTAACTTTTATAGCGAGAATTAATCACGAAATTACACTGAACTTTCCACAATGACACCAATCATTGGACTAGAATCCAAATTCCATGACTTTCAATGATCTTTTCAGAAAAAGAGGCAAATTCTATGACTTTCCAGGCCTGGAATCCATTTTTCCAAATTTAAGGAGCAGTGGGAACCCTGTAGGAATAATCGCATTACTCATACAAGAGGTATAACCAGATTTAACCCTCACATACAAGAATGCCAAAGACATACCCAAGGGCCAAACCAGGTCTCCGTTCAGGATTCCGGTAAGGAAGAATCCCAATCGTTAAATTACCCATCGCATGCTATATATATCGTGAACATTCACAGCCCTGAGAGATACTGACCACTGGCTCCCTCTTGGTCGACCCCGAGCAGGAAACCAGAGACGATCACGCCACAACACATCAGCGACTGCAGGGATGTTGACTGCTTCAGGATCACGTACGACAGCAGCTGAATGGTGGCACAGATGCATGGTACACACAGGATAATATTATGTAAAATATGAATTTGAAAGTAGTTCTTGTAAATAGCATTTTAAATATGATTAAATATGATTAAACAGAACTGTTTGGCAACACCTTACTAGTAGTTCAATTATTGGCATATATAGATGTACCGTAATATGTGAAATATCAAGTTTTGTGAAACTAGAAATGTGGCCTGTCGGCACACGAATGCCCCCGCTGGCAGCCAAAGAAAACGAGGCACGTTTGAAAACACAGAGGGCCAGAGAAGCGTGGATTTGTCACAGCATGAAAGCAGACCATCAGAGCAATGGGTATGTGAAATATCAAGCAGATCCATGCAAGGAAACAGACATTATAAGACACTTACCTGAGTTTCAAACACACCAAGTATGTGACCTTGACGCTGGGCTTAGCAGGGGCAGGACGATCGTGTGGATTTTTCAGAGGGTGGTAGAGCACCATTAGAGCAATGCATGTGTGAAATATCAAGCAGATCCATGGGTGGGGGATGGGGGGGGGTCACAGGGGAGTAGAGAACCATTAAAGCAATGTGTGTGTGAAATGAGTGCAATGCATAAGACAAAGCGTTAAGATTTCAAACGCACCAAGTATGTGACCTTGACCCTGGGCTTAGCAGGGGCGGGACAATTGTGAATTTGTCGCAGGGTAGTAGAGGACCATTAGAGCAATGCGTGTGTCAAATATCAAGCAGATCCATGTTTCGGGACGTACGGACAGACGTACGGACGCCGGTAACACTATATGCCCCCCTCACCATTCGGTGGCGGGGGAATAAAGAAACAGAATTTTGTTTTAGAAAATTCACCTTATCAAGTTGACCTTGGGTCTAGTCAGCGATGGAGGATCATGGATTTGTCATAACATGATATGTGGCTGTGACTGCAGAAATGAGGCTAATGGGATTTGTGACCAGTATAGTTGCTGATCCAATAGCATACTCATGTAGCCTGATAATGATCGATACTGCTTGACGGCTTGAAGCATGACGGGTGGTTCATTGCTGGAAGGGTGAGCAGTGCAGATACTGATCAGACTGCGGATGCACAGGATGATCTGGATCTACACTGGTTGCAAAACTCATAAGCCACAGTCTCCAGTCACAGCTACATAGAAAATAAATTGGTACAATTGTATCCCCAATGTGAAGCGAGTGTCTGACCTTGATCTTGGGACTAGCGGTGGTCACTGCAAGGCTCCAGATAAGGAATTAGTAATTGAGTATTGTCACTCCATAATTTCTGAAGCAATTGGCTATTTCAAATTTTTAATTGGGTAAAATAAATTCACTCTATTGTTTACACACCAACAGACCGCAATTATGGAATAGTTTGCTTCGAAATGAAAAGATGTCTTGGCATTTCATTCTAATGAAATACCAAGATGTGTTTTCATGGAAAAAAAGAAAAATATACTATATTTGTGGTCTGTTTATTTATTGCTTTTTGATACCGTCTACTTCCGATTTCAATTGGGTTTTTGGAAATTTTAATTGGGTATTTAAGCAAATACACAGCTTATCTGGAGCCTGTCACTGAGTCATGGATTTATCATAGCATGCTAGAGGACCATCATATATAGAGGAATGCACAACTGAAATATCACAAAGTTCAGTGAAGAGAAACAAAAGTTATACGAACTACCTGCTATGTTAAGTTTTGTGATGGACACATGGACGGACGAATGTACAGATGGACATACAATCTGACTCCAGTATACACCCCACCACTCACATTTATTTAGGCATATAATTATACAATAACAAAATTCATACCAGGATGAGCCCATCCAAACACAAGCAAGGTGCAGTGAACGTCTCCAAACCGGAACAAATTTACTCCAAAACAATTTTTTGTCCTTTTTATCACAAGCAGAAACGACGATGGAATAAATTACAGTGGAACCCATATAAATTTAACTTAATGGGGTCCCCGGAGTGTCCGGTTTAGAGAGGTTCCACTGTAACTAAGCACTCCCGGAACAACTTTTTAATTATTATGAACAGGAACGATAAAAACTAGAAAATGTCGTCCGTCGACGCACTTAAGGTCCCTATAGGTGATTCGAGAAACTATTACAAAAACTTCCAAAGATAAATGGAAGGACAGACAAGGTGAAACGTATAGGGCACCACCGAATAGCCCTACTGTCTGTTTCACGAAAGCTGCCCAAATTTTACGGCTATATAGACAATTCAAAAACTATTTTTTTTTGGATAATGTTAAATTAAAGGAAAATTTAAGAATGAGCCTTCTTTTTATTTCGTGAAATTCGGTCAAATATTGATTTTATTACGAAAAATTGATTTGTCTATGGGAATTTAACATGGGGGGAAAAAGTGGTAAGGAAGTGTGGGAGGAGTCAAAAAACGAAAAAATTTGGAAATTGACTAGATAGCTTGGATATGATCTAACTAAGAAAACAAAAGTTAAATTTTAAAAATCGGTCCAGTATTTCTGAAATTCAAAAAAATTTCCCCATGTTAAATCCCCATAGACATCTTCACTCCGTGAAGATGTCTATGGGGATTTAACATGGGGAAATTTTGTTTTCGCAATGAAATCAATATTTGACAAAATTTCACGAAATAAAAAGAAGGCTCATTCTTAAATTTTCCTTTAATTTAATAGTATCGAAAAAAATATTGTTTTTGAATTGTCTATATAGCCGTAAAATTTGGGCAGCTTTCGTGAAACAGACAGTAATTACAGTGAAACACAACAGGGCCTGTGATGTGTCCGGTTTAGAGAGGGTCTAATGTACTTACGACATTGAAGACGGTCGTGAGAGATCGGCCGACGTTGTAGAAGGCGACGCTGAGGTGTTTCAGACACAAGTTGTTGAACGTGATCATGCACACAAACACGACGGACAGTGGCAAGGTCTGCAATACGGAGACGATGGTTCTGTGAGCATATAATGCATCAGCATATTTCACCCCTAAGTAACTGGAATGGCTTTTGATATGCTAATTTTGCAACCAATCCAATGGTCACAAAATAATTTTCAGACTACCGGTAGTCCATATATGAAAAGCGGGTATTTTTTGTTCTCAAAAATATGAAAATTACTTGCAAAAAGTGCAGATCCTGATGAGACGGCTCGTCACGAGCTGTCTCATCTGGATCTACACTTTTTGCTAATATCACTCACTATACAGGCCTGTAGTGTTGAAAGGGTTAATATGCTACTGACTACGTGCACAGGCTGGATATCCAGATAAGCTGCGTATTGATGTGTTTCACGCACTTCTTTTAGTGAGCGAAAATGCATTGATTGTCAAAAGTAATAATTGATTTTCAAAATGAGAAGCGAAAATTCTCTAATAAAGTGTTTGCTTTTTGCAGCTCAAATAAGTGAATTTTTAACTTTGTTTCATTTTTTATCATTTATTCCATACGTGATAACGGAGAAAAAAAATCATAAATCTATTTGCTAAAAAAGTCAATTTGAAATCAGGGGTAAATTCTCTTTAGACACAAAGATTATCTGGAGCTCTGACAGGCGATAGTTATTAGGGGGCAGATTAATAGGGCGTAGATTAAAAACAATCTGCATCTGGTAATTGATACGTGTATCTGCCTTGGTAATGGAAATCAACTGACATATGGACTGGATATTTAACCCTTTCAACACTATAAGTCAGCCCTCTATAACGATGTTGGCAAACAGTGTAGATCCAGATGAGGCGTCGCGTGATAAGCCATCTCATCAAGGATCTGCACTTTTTTCATGTAATTTTCATATTTTTGAGAACAAAAACACCCCGTTTTCATGAATGGACTAGTCTGAAAATCATTTTGTGACGATTGGATTGATCGGAAAATTAACATGAAAATATCCATTCCAGTTATTTACTTGATTGCAAACAAGGTCATAGTGATATATGATTCGGAAGAACAAATCTGCACTCGTTTTATGGGAATTAGAGTATGATCAGTAGCCTATTTCATCAACATTGCAAAGTATACTTTACTAGCAAAGTATACTTTGAGGGAGAAATCATTTATTTTTCCTGAAATGCATTATGTCATATAGAACTAACAAATGCATATATGTCATGATTAAAAGTATGCAGAATTATTATACTGAATTTATTACATTATCACAGCCATTAAATGGCTGTGATAATGTAATAAATTCAGTATAATAAAAATTAATAAATTTTTCAAAAAATTGAAAATTTCTCCCTCAAAGTATACTTTGCTAGTAAAGTATACTTTGCAATGTTGATGAAATAGGCTACTGGTGTCAAATGTCCTTTCTAAACACAAAATATCACTTACATCACTTAGTCCAATCAGCTTTTAGTAATTGTTTGTGTGACAGAGCAGTAGTTATGTTTGTAAACATGGATATGCCCCCGTGGCATACTGGACTCTTTTCGACATAATGTACATGGACGGATGTACAGACGTACATACGGAACCTCAAGAGCAAGCAATATGCCCCCCTTGCTATCGCATAGGGGGCATAAAAAGTGAAAGTGAATGGGTTCAACATCTCAACAACAGCTAAGGTCATATACAGACGGGACAGTAGTTCAAGTCTGATCCGATGGATGGAAATACGATGTGTCTTTCACGCCTAGGATCAGGATTGAACTCCGGTATTCAAGTCCAATGCCATATTCCCTAGGCCAGAGCTCCAGTTAAGGTGCATCATTTGACCAACTTAGGGTGAAATTTTGTTATTTCTTCATCAAAAATGGCAAGTTGGGAGTCCTTTAGAATCGTCTCATTGAGACGATTCTAAAGCACTCCCAACTTGCCATTTTTGATGGAGAAATAATAAATTTACCTCCAAATTACGCACCTTAACTGGAGCTCTGCCCTAGGCCACACCCAATCCCTCATCTGCACTGGAGCGTCCATACCGACCACAGTACAGACCATAACCCATCATGATCAAATACAACCACTTACTGATCGGAGCAGCTTAGGGTCAATATGCAGATCGGGAAACTTGACGAGATTTGGTACGAGTTTGGCGAGGAAACTGGCCATGTAACACATCGCAACGGTTACCACACACTGGAACCACGTCACGAAGAATGGCGCATTCAGCTGTAATACAATCAGTAGAGATTATATGTGGCTGTGACTGGAGAAATGGGCGACCAGTGTAGATCCAGATCAGCCTGTGCATCCGCACAGTCTGATCAGGATCTGCACTGTTTGCCATTCCAGCAATGAAACACCTGTCATGCTTCTAACAAGCAATAGAGATCGTCATCAGGCTACAAAACATGTATGCCCCATTTCTCGAGTCACAGCCACATATACAGGTAATAAACATGTTATTTGATTTGTATATGTATGTAGATATATGCCACTCGTTCCGCCACGCAACGATATTGCACTCCTAAAGTTGCACAATATCGCACGCAACGGAACTTGTTCATATACATATCAAATAACCTATAAATATTGAAAAGGTTTACTGTCTTACATGCTGGTTATAATTTGACAACAACAGCAACTTAAGATGGCCACGCCCAGCATGTCATGCCTGCCAAGGTATTTGATGGTCCTAGTATGTATGTATCTGGTTAGAGCAATCGGATTGGGGAGATACATGTATTGGGTACTTAAAAATGCAGATTTTACAAATACTTTAACGCATTTAAGTCATTTGACCTTGGCCTTGGGCATGGGGACTGCATGGGTGGGCTATAGAATGAAAATATGGAAGGTGATAAAGAAGTATTGAAGATATTGGGTAATTAAAAACCTTAAGGCAGATTTCACAAAGAAACTTTAACGCAAGTTTCTAAGTAATTTGACATTGACTGTGGGCATGGGGGCCACATAGCTTGGCTATAGATTGAAAATATGGTTGACGATAATGAGGTATGTGAAGTCAATTGGACTCGGGATTGTAGATATATTAGGTACTAAAAACTTTAATTTGACCTTCACTGTGGGCATGGGGGCCACATGGATAGGCTATAAAATGACAATAGGATGATGATAAAGAGGTATGTGAAGTTTCAAGTCAATCAGACTTAGGGTTGTGGAGGTATTTGGTACTGACAAACGTTAAACACAGATTTTACAAAAAAATAATTTAACGCAAATTGACAAAGTAATTTGACCTTGACCTTGGGCATGGGGGCCGCATGGGTGAAAATATGGATGACGATAAAGAAGTTCAAGTCAATCAGACTTAGGGTTGTGGAGACGCAAATGTCGGATGCACAGATGCACGTCAAAAGCGGTGACTATATCATGCAGACCGCAGCGGGCGTGATAATAATTATACCCCGAGTGAACAGAGTAAACCCTAATCAGATTATACAGCTGTGTATGCAGATCAGGGGACACACTGGCCACTAATGTGTTAAGGTTTATCTATCCACCGGAAGCCACCAGTAACATGAGAATTTTCTGTGTGACTTCCTTATCTTCAGGGGATTGATCGATTAAAGTTTGTTGTTTGCTGTTTACTAATTTACAATATTATTTGACCAAACCATGAAGAGAATTGTCTCAAACCTGTTTTGACAGCTCAAGTGGAGATGATTCTCATGTGCTGCTAAAATGAACAAGAGTGCCAGAGGCCTGTCGAGGCATGGTCAATGAAGGGAAAAGTTATGTCATTGTCACATTAAGATCAAATGGCATGTCGCTGGGGGCCGTTTCAATTAAACTTCGTGCAAATTTATGATAGTTTGTAAATTTCACATTAACAATGTTCTCTTGGAAACAATTATTGGATTTACATTTATTGAGCATAGGCTGCATATGCAGCCTATGCTCAATAAATGTAAATCCATCAATTGAAATTTACAGACTATTCTAAATGTGCACTTGCGAACATTTTAGTCGTACAAAGTTTAGTGAAACGGGCCCCAGTCTAGTGTCTTTTGAGTAATATCTACCATTTCTGAGCCAAGCATGTATGGGTCATAGGTGTTTGACAGATGGTCATTATTTCCAGACGATCCTAAATTTGCACTTACTAACATTTTAGTTGTACGAAGTTTAGTGAAACGGGACCCTGGTGATGTACACCGTTAGCTGATTGTTGTGTACTGTGTATGAAGTAAATCAGCTGAAAACTGTATAAGTAGTAAAAGCCAAGCATCCCAATGACTCCCAAAAAGTAGTCAATTACTCAGAATTTTAGGAATTGACTCCTAAACCCAATTGGCAAGGAGTCAAAATGCATTTGCTCTTAGGTTCGATAATTTTATTCGATAATAATGCAGAAATAGATCATTTGTAAGCTATTTTTTGACATTTGAAATTGTGGAAAGTTTGTTGATGAAATTAGACGTCAAATGACTTCTGACTCTTAATTTTGACCACATGACTCCAAAATAGAGCAGATAGAGGAGTCAAATGACACCTGGCATAAACTTGTTACTGGGAGATTTGAGTCTGAAAAGGGGCATAACTCCATAGGGATTTGGGACCACATACAAATTTTACATACTTGATGGTTGTCACATATACCAAGTATGAATTGGACAGGTGAAAAATGTAGGACTAGTTTGTCATACAAGTCAAAATGGGAACTTTGGAGTCGAAAAAGGGGGATAATTCTGCAAGGCTTTGATGTGAAGTGAAAACTTATGCGTTACGCACTGCAGCACTTGACGGTGGTTAGGTATGCAAAGTTGGATTGGTGTGAAAATGTAGGACTAGTTTGTCATATAAGTAAACAAGAATTCCGCCACAGAAGCGGTGTCGCGCCTGCCGAGGCACTTGACCGTAACATGTCATGGGCCTGTGCTAAAGTAAGCATCACAAAACCTGTCCGAGAAGTCCATGCTTAAAACACGAAAAAGGTCAAGGTTGAAGAAACTTTTTTACAAAAACAAATGGCTATGTGTTTCCGCAAAAATGTGATGGTAAAAAAGGTAAAGGTCATCTAATGGCGACATGATTGTGTTCCCAATGCTCACATGTATCAAGTGTCCAAATATTGAAGCAATCCGTCAAGTAATATTAAATTTATACCATGATGACGAAGATTGTACAAACTTTTTGACATTTTGGACGACGACGGAAAAAGTGTATAGTCGCGACTTCTGCTAAAGCAGGCGCGACAAAAATAAGAATTTCGGAGTAGAAAAGGGGGGATTTGAGGTGGAGTGAACATTTTATGCTACACACTGCAGCACTTGATGGCGGTCATGTATGTAAAGTATGAAGTGGATCGGTGGTTAAATGTAGGTCTAGTTCGCCATACGAGCCAAAAATGGGAATTTCGGAGCCGAAAGAGGAGGATAATTCCATAAGGATTTGAGGTGGAGTGAAAATGGTTGCGTTACGCACTGCGGGACATGATTGTAGTCATGTATGGGAAGTATGAACTTCATCAGTGGAAAACTATAGGACTAGTTTGTGGTACAAGACTAAAGTTTACTGACAAACAACGCCACAACATAATACGTCCCGTTTTTGAAACCGACGTATAAAAATGAACAAACAACGGATGACAATGTTTCAAGCCTTTTAAGGTTCATACCTTCAGGTCATCGCTGCTCAGTAGGTACTTGTTCAGGAATACCATCGAGATGGAAATACACCTGCAATATGGTCATAATACAGAAATCAATTGATTGAGTAACTGTAAATGAAAAACTGTGGCTTATAGTCTTCCCAATTTAGCGAAATACATGCGCTAAAATATTTTTTATTTTTATTATTAAAAAAACAGAAATCAGAAATGGCTGTATTAATGTAATGAACTACATGAGTGGTATCATCAACTATTAACATGTATTTGTTTTACATGAAATAAAAGCATTTCAGAAACTAGAGCAAATGAGCAGGGGCTCAAGGATACTGCCGGCCGACGACTTGTCCAACCAAAAATATTTTCTAAGTCATTTGGCCTTGACATTTGACACATGGGTGGCTACAGAATGAAAATATGGATGATGATAACAAAGTATATGAAGTTTGAAGTCAATCTGACGTATGGTTGCAGAGATAATGGGTACCCGAAAACATTAACGCAAGTCTTACGGAAGGACGGACAGAATGACGAAACTATATACCCCTCGACATACGTCGTATGCCGGGCCGGCATACAACTAGAAATGTGGCCTGTCTCAAGAAAGCCCCCACTACCAAACAAGGCGATCGCCAGGGAGTGTCTCACCCACTAAACGAGGCGATCGCCATGAAGGTCAACGTCACCAAGGTCAAAGTCACAATATGAGGAAGTCCAAAATGATTGATACAAAGGTTAGGGTCACCAAGGTCACACAAATGACACTGGGTGGATAGCCATCAAAGTAAGGAAGGAAGCTATTGGGAAAGTTTGGTAATGATCCAACTAACAGATCAAGAGATATTCAACATTTGGATGTACATCAAAAATTATTGACACAAAGGTCAAGGTCACCGGAATGACACTGAATGGAGAGCTATCAATGTGAGGAAGCTATTTATGAAATTTGGTAATGATATGACTATCGGATCAGGAGATATTCAACGTTTGGATGTATGTCAAAAATTGTTGACACCAAAGAGAAGGTCACCAATGTGAAGGCCAGCCGAATTACACTGGTAGATATCCATCAATGTGAAGAATTAAGCTATTGATGAAGTTTGGAGTTGATCCGACTAACGGATCAAGAGACATTCAACGTTTGGATGTACGTTCAAAATTATTGACATGAAGGTCAAGGTCACCATGGTCACCTGAATGAGACACTGGGTGATTAGCCATCAATGTGTGATACGCCATTGATGAATTCAGGTAAAGGATCTGACTAACGGACTTTAAGATTGGAGGTATTCAACATTTGGACGTATGTACAAAATTATTGACACAAAGGTTAAGGTCACCAAGGTCAAGGTCACCCAAATAACAGTGGGTGGATAGCCTTCAATTTTTGAAAGCTATTGATGAAATGTGGTAATGAACTGACTAACAGATCAAGAGATATGGGAAATTTGGCTACGTCCAAAATTTACGTCCCACAAAGGTTAAAGGTCACATTACCAAATACATGTATCATTTATTTCCTTCAAAATGCTCTAAAAACAACAAAAGCGACCCTAATAACCGATTTCCGGTTTGTATTAATCGTGATATTGAGATTTCTCATATCGCACGGTATCTGACACCTATACTGAGCCAGGCAATGAATTGGTCATCGCTTATCTCTCCTGTTACTGCGACCTAATGGCGCGAGGTGGCGCTGTAAAAATAATCACTATGACGTAGCAGTAGTACACCTTCCCTGATTGGTGGATACAGGTTTCTTATAGAATATCGTTTGGATTTAAGGACATCATATATTTGTTACATAATTTCTTCGTTCTTGTCGTTTGATATATACGTTAATCGTTATTTTTCCTTCGCCTAGTTATACTTGGATTATTTATACGTTGGTTGCAATCGTCGGCGATGACGATTTGTGCGGAAGTCGGTTGTAACTCACGGTCAAACAGACAGCCGAGCCAGAAAAATGAGGAATTAAATGTTAAATTGGTATATTCTTTTTACCAAATGCTCACATAATCTCTGACACTCAGTACATCGATTCTGCAAGACTTTGCAGATGTGCGTCACTTCAGCATTCTTGTGTCTTGACACTTTTGAGTTGAAATGAATTCTTTATTTTGAGCTGCCATAATCAGTGACACGCGTGTGTGTGTAGCTACGTTCAAACGAATGCCCCCGAATGTCATTAATAGTTTGGCATTGCAAACAACTTATATCCGATGATTTGACAAATTGGATTTTGGGACAGGTGTATTCTGAAATCAACGAAGCCACACCTATTCTATGCTGATTGGTTGAATCCATTGTTTTTATCTGTCCTAATCAGTGACAGACGTGTGAAGCTACGTTCAAAGGGTTGCCCGCCGGATGTCAACCATAATGCGGCAGGTGTATATTGAATCCGCGATGCCACATTTATGCCAAGCTGATTAGTTGAGTCCAGTTTGACAGACATGGAAGAATAGATACACTGTGCACATGAGGATGCTTTCTACAGTTCCGAAAATCGTATCTTGATGTGTTTGTTTTTACACATGATGCATGATCGTTATATTGCATGACTAAAAGTGTGTAACTTAAATGTCCCCACGCTTATTTTTCTGTGATAGTTAAAGGAAATACTTTACTGTTTTTGAATACTCAAATATAACTAAATCACATATTTTGTTCTTTGACAGATAAAAAGAATTAAAATTATATATTCAACTTTCACATGGACAGTATACATTAATGGACAATTTTTTTTACTATTCCTAATCTATATACCTTGACTTGTTTCAAATAAATAGAAAATGTTAGGATTTGACGTTAAAAACTAAAGATGTTTTCCAGAATAAAATTGTTGTTTTGCCAAATTGGGATTACGTTGATTAAACATAGCTTGGTCCTATATGTGGCTGTGACTGGAGAAATGGGGTTTGTGTGAATTGTGACCAGTGTAGGTCCTAATCAAATATCACAGTCTAAATACGATCTAGACTGCTTGTTAGTGTGTTTCATTGATGGAATGGTGAACAGTGCAGATACTGATCAGACTGCAGATGCACATGCTGATCTGGATCTATATTGGTCGCAAAGCCATATAATATCTATGTTGTTTTTGGCTTTTTACAGGCCTTCTCAGTCGCAGTGCCCAGGTGGCAGGTACCATTGGCTAATTAATCGCTCTGATACGTACAGCAGATGTGAACACAATCTTCAAACAACATGCGGCCACGGATATGTCACTGGCCCTACTGTGCACCCCACCCACGTGGCAATTAGAGCGACTAATTTTACCGCTGCAGGCCCGTCATCCCGGGCATTTGACTTTCCTTAATTGAACCCATGTACAGCATTATTTTATTGTAAGTGGACAATGGCCCACAGGAATGACTTTATGAAAGTTTGACCAGCATAGCACCAGGTCCATCTATGCACCTGACAGCTCTGATAAGTGTCTACTCTGTTGCCCGCCTGGTCATTGATTTAGCATTATATATAAGTACTACATATCGTGGACAAATAGATTGTAACCTGACGATGTAAATATAAATATATATAGACTGGTATCCTACAGCTGTTGAAAATTGCATAGTATGCCCATTTTGTCACCCACTGTCACATTTCAGTATGTAGTTTGTAACTAGGTCATTCTTACATTTATAACAGCGAGGGTCCCATATATTTTATATCAGTGCTCTAATAAACTGGAGTTCTAAGTAGTTCACTGTTGTTGAACTATTAAGAGTAATAATCGGATTATGCATACATTTCGGAAGTACTACACATACCCATGTGACAGCAAAGGGAAATAACTGTGGTAAGCAAAACAAGGGGAAGACGGCTGGAAAAACTGGCTGTCCGGAATATGAAATCCGTAAAAGAACGGCACATAATGGTCGGATTACTGTGAAATTTGTTTTATTTGATAAATAAATGATGAATACATCAGCGTATCGCGAAAACAGAACCTGATTATATCTCCTTTAAGGTCACCAACGTGAAGGCCAAGGTCACCCAAATGACAGTGGGTAGATAGCCATCAATGTGAGAAAGCTATTGATGAAATTTGGTAATGATCAGACTAACGGATCAAGAGATATGGTAAATTTGGCATATATGTCCAAAATTTACGTCCCACAAAGGTTAAGGTCAATATCATCCGAATGACATCTGGATGGATAGCTATCAATATGAGGAAGTTATTGACGAAGTTTGGTAATGATTCGAATTCGACTAACGGATCAAGAGATATGGGAAATTTCGTCAAAAATTTATTTCCTAAATTATGACGACACCGACGACGCTATGTCTCACTTTCCACTATCGTGGGTGAGACAAAAATCTTATTAGCAGAGTTACAATGGTGTCTGCTAATACTGCACACCTAATGCTTTCCAAACAAATTTAAATGTCATTACCATGCCCATTTCACGGCACGAAAATTCTTGTAATGTTTACTCGTCCTTACTTTGACAGGAATGATAAAATTAAGAAATCTACATTACAAAAATTGAAATTTCCACTCATCCTACAGGTATGCGGACAAGTGGAATTTTCGTGCCCTGCATATTCAGTACAAATTACCAAAACATTCAAGGCAGTTCAAAGAAACCTGTGAAGGTTACATGTCATAATGTTCCGACGTAAATTGAGAATAGTAGGTTAGTGCCGTGAATGGGAAAAATATCTGGCAAGGCTCAGGAAACGTTTCCGAGTCGCGCCAGATATTTTTCCCATTCACGGCACTAACCTACTATTCTATTTATCCCGTCAACACATACTATGGCTTTAAAATGCAAAAAATAACCCCAGCCACCGCAAATATTCATACGCAGTGATTAGGTCGTATTGACAGGATATCAAAAATGTTTCACGGCACCATGTTTCACGGCACATACGCATTGTGTTGACGGGATAAATTGTGTGATGTATGACATCACCTGTATGCTTGCAATGCCACATTTTTCAGATAATTCTGTGCATATTGTAATTTAAACAAAAATGGCGAATAACATACTGGATCCGATCAGCGTATCAAAATTTGTATTAAACTTGAAGCAGTACTATCTCAGTGGAATAATGACAGGTTAGTTCCTTTGTTGAACTATTCATTTAGTTACAGTAAGCAAGACCGTTAATCCATCAACTGTGTCTAACAATTTTTTGAATAACTTTTTACCGTGTTCTGAGTACATAATGATACATCTAATCAGGGCTTCTAAAATTTCAGAATGCCGTCCAGAGTCCAGACGTAACACTGTCGGCCATTGTCGGAGCAGACACACCCCCCCCCCCCCCCACCCTCTATTAAAAACTAAACTTTAACTGAAATTTCGAAGTTCAAACAAAGTACTAGAAATAATGGGATAAATAAATCGTGTTTGTAAACAACAAAAGTGGATAAAATTGTGTATGCACCGGGTCACGTGGTGTGCCTAAATAGCGCAAAGACGGAAAAAATGCGAAACGACAGAGACAAATCGTGATGCCGATTGATTGCAGGTAAATTTTCGGTAGACTAAAATAAATTAAAATTTTACAAGTCTGTGTCTTGTTTCGTTTTTTATTTATTCCTCTCTGTCGGGTTGCCAAGCCGGTAAGTTGTCTTTGTGAACAACGACAAAATAGTTTGATGTGCCATTTCAATAATAATTGAATGACGGACAACATAGAAAAAAAATGCGTTATATACCCAACTCGTAATTCATTGCTAATTATGCTATTATCACTGTTCACACCGACTTCAAAATTAATTGTCGGCCTAATTTGGCTAGCTGCAGACACATCAATTTAATTTAATTACTTGTTAAACAATGAATTTGTACAATTGA
Source organism: Conchocele bisecta (assembly GCA_029237695.1). NCBI lineage: Eukaryota > Metazoa > Mollusca > Bivalvia > Lucinida > Thyasiridae > Conchocele > Conchocele bisecta. Next base: position 108,183,422 of record CM055266.1, read on the forward strand.
ATTAACATTCGGTGTTTCTTTAACCCTCAGATCGAGTTCAAAGTACATTGGCGGTGTGATTTAGGACTTCAATTGATCCCTAATCCCTGATCCCTAATGAGTCACGCTTTTAACACGACAGACGTACCTTGTCGTTTATCAAAATGTTTGCGAATTGTAGATCACGTGAGCAACCTCATCAGGATCTACGATCATGTACATTTTATATACACAAAAATGACCCCTAATACAGTGTAATGTAACAGTTGCTAACTTAATATGGAATAGCCCGGGCCGTTAGTCTGTGTCAGTTACTTGGGATTAATTATTACGAACACAGATAAACACAGTGCTTTTATTTTATTTTAACATCATCAGAAATGGCAAGTCTAGGAACTCTTGTATCTTTACGCTGAAGCCAGTCCAGTCTATTTAAGTCACTAAACCGCTATACACATGTACCAATTACCACGCGTGTGTTAAGAAAAATCGATACTAGGAGAAACTGAATACACAGCTAGTTGTTGCACACTGGTTTAACACGGATATGGCCCACGGATATGCGTCATAAAATGGACATTACTTGGTGGTCAAAAACGGTAAATTTACAAGGTTTATAGCGAAATAGCAGCCGACTGGCAATTTTTCTCGGACCGATTTTTAAGACTAGTTTTTCAAATCTCAATCGGTCTGAGAGTTCAAAAATCGGTCCAGAACCGGTAAACTGAAAATTTTAGAAGCCCTGCATGATCTAATTACATTACCGGTACATTACATTGTATTACATTATAGTTATGACAAAAGTAATATTTCCAAATTGGCATTTTAAGGTAGATTGAAATAATCGTGTATTTGTCACGCCTAGGGTGAAAATTATATTCACAACCTCTGGTATTCAAGTCCAGTGCTATATACCCTCGGCCAGGGTCTATGTCAAAGTAGTAGGGATGTAATTCACCGGATATTTGATGCAGCGCGATATTTTGTCGATGATGCGATTCGCGATGCGGACCGTGATATTCGAATAAATACGGTTTTCACAATTCAATGCTGTGGAATCCCAAATTACTCTATAAATACGTTATTGTCAGGTACATATTACAATTGATAAAATTAAATTATCGTAAAGAATATACACTAACCAGTCCAGCGGTCTTGAATTATTTTCCAGTTCGGTTCTATTCATTATTTAGAGTATATATGAACTATTGAAAATGTATTTTGTGAATGAGGGACTAGTATTGCGAGATGTATCATACCGTGAACTAACTATCGCTATATAGTATCGTTACACACCTACTACTAAGTATAATATTTCATAAATAAATTACATGTTTACCCTGGAGAAACTGCTGTTCATCCATTGATCAATCATAAGTAATTAGCTATTACAAACTTTACTAGGTGAGTTTATGATAATATTTTATCTCATATTGTTGAGACGTAGTGTGGCGTTTTAATCAACTGGTTTATTCCAAAATCAACATCATTTATTCTGACGTTAGCTAGACAAAATTTTACGTGAATTGTTCATTAGCCGATGAGCAGAATTTAGATACCAGAATTAACCGAAATTACAGCTCGCAAGTGCGACGCAACTAGTTTTTTGGTGAAAGTCTGTTTATTGAGAGTATTCATTGATCATTAGCATAGTAAGCTAGAAACACGATTCGTATTTAAACTATAACCCAAGACTACATTAAATTATATGAATAGTGACTTTGTGCATGAATTTATGGTGTGCCACGAAAATAGGATCAAACAAACAAAACTAAAGTACACTAAAGTACATGTGCCAGCACAATCACATTATCTTACCAATATGCTACCACCACAGCGGCAATCTTCAACGATTTCGATAGAAACGTCTCCATGTTTGTCCTGGATGTGAATGTGTCTGTGTCGACGTGATTTCTCTACCCAGTGGCAGTGCTTGACAAGTGGACAAGTGGCAACGTGGATGTCGTAAAATATCAACAAACAAGATTTGCTTACACCGCGCATTGGTAGAGAATTGTCGAAAAGGAAAATTGGGAACCTGTGTCAGCTGTTCTAGTCGCGAAAAGTAACTCTGCAAACCTCCCGTACCATCCGCATAGTGTAGTATTTGTAGAATAGTCTACGAATGTGTCTACCAGGAAATATGCCATATGAGGTAAGCGGGAGGTTAGCGCAACAGGTTCAACCGCCCCAGTGGATTGTTTTGTTCACTAGCCGTTCCAAACCGCACACGTGCTGTCATGCCTGTGTGAACCCTTGTGCATTGTACCTTGTAGTTGAATTTGTCTTAGAATCTCAGTCTCTCTGAGCCATTTTCATTATCATGTCTATATATTATTTCGGTTTGGGCACTTGCTTTTGATTACTATCAGTCTGGGCTGGATTTTATTGGCAGATTTTTCAAGCGAATACTTAGCATTCCTGCATGAACTTATTAATTGATTCAGCCATGGTTATTTCTCTGGTAAGTCGTTCCACCAATCTATGGTTGTTTGTGAGAATCAGTGTCGTCGGTTGTCAAGCCGGAATTGTTTATTTTGTGATTTTAATGTGTGACCGCTTGTACGTCTGTCCAAATTTAGTATAAAGAGCTGTTCTTTGTTTGCTTTATCTATGTTGTACACTACTACAATGTCTTTCATTATTTCTGAATAAGTTCTGTTTTCTATGTTCTTGACTAATTACACGTATGTGGCTCTTCGCTGTACATTTACTATCATCCGGTACAATACTAATCAAACTGTTGAACCATATTCTACGTGTGGGCGAACTAATGACTTAATTATATATATTTAGGTTTAGAAAATGCACGAAAATATTCTTCTTTATTTATAACTCCTAACATCATGTTTGATTGTTTCACTGCTGACTATATTATTTAATGTATACATGTATCAAAAACAGGATTGATTACCATCACCCAGAACGATTGGCGTCTAATAGTTCATCCCTAAATGTGTTCATAAAATTCTTGATTTTTAGGGCTACTTGTTCAACCATAGTCATCCATTAGACGCCAATCGCTCTGGGGGATGGTAATCAACCGTAACAAAGGCAATGTATATGAACTATGGAGAAACAACACACCAGTTACAATTCCTCGGACATTGCAAATGAAAGAGATTCCTGATGAGCCATCAAGCCAAGGGTTTAAGGTTTACATTAATAAGTATTAAATAAGTCATGAAATCTGTAACTTAATTAGAGTTATTACTTTAATTTCTTATTATACTTGCACTTAGGCATTCTACAATTTTAATATAGTTTATGAGTGAAACGACATCTAAATGACAGCATCATGTCTCAAAAGACAGAGAAGCGGCGTCTGTTGAAATCATCACTGCTGGATCAGTTCAAGAGGACCAGCTGGGAATATTTAATGAGATAAGTAACACACTGTCATTAAAAAGATAGACACTTTGAACAAAAAGCTTGATAATAATCAACCATATGTTTCCCGTGACGATGCAACAACAACGCCAAATCAATAACAGTCAACACTACAACAAATAAGCGAAGTCTTAGACAATGTATGAAATCAAACCCAAACAGTTGTTACATCCATACAAGAATTCCGCCACGGAAGCGGTGTCGCGCCTGCCGAGGCATTTGACCGTGAACATTACAAGTAAATAAATGACATTGACCTTGAGAATTTGGATGTGGGGGTGTGCGTAATGAAGCATCATCCATAGACAAACATTGATGCGAAATATTATCAAAGTCTGACAAGGGGTTAAAGAGATATTGTGAAAAAACAATAACTTTTAACGCATTTCTGTTTCAAAACCGGTGAACATTACAAGTAAATAAATGACATTGACCTTGAGAATTTGGATGTGGAGGTGTGCATAATGAAGCATCATCCCTAGATGAACATTGATGTGAAATATTATCAAAGTCTGGCAAGGGGTTCAAAAGATATTGTGAAAAAACAATAACTTTAATGCATTCCTGTTACAAAACCGGTGAACATTACAAGTAAATAAATGACCTTGACCTTGATAATTTGGATGTGGGGGTGTGCGTAATGAAGCATCATCCCTAGACGAACATTGATGTGAAATATTATCAAAGTCTGGCAAGGGGTTAAAGAGATATTGTGAAAAAACAATAACTAATGCATTCCTGTTACAAAACCGGTGAACATTACAAGTAAATAAATGACCTTGACCTTCAGAATTTGGATGTGGGGGTGTGCGTAATGAAGCATCATCCCTAAACAAACATTGATGTGAATTATTATCAAAGTCTGGCAAGGGGTTAAAGAGATATTGTGAAAAAACAATAACTAACGCATTCCTGTTACAAAACCGGTGAACATTACAAGTAAATAAATGACCTTGACCTTCAGAATTTGGATGTGGGGGTGTGCGTAATGAAGCATCATCCCTAAACAAACATTGATGTGAATTATTATCAAAGTCTGGCAAGGGGTTAAAGAGATATTGTGAAAAAAAACAATAACTTTAACGCATTTGCCTTACAAAACAAGAGCTGTAGGAGAACAGCATAGCTCGACTACGAGGGTTGTCGATGTACACATAGCTTGACAAAGAAGGTGGCTGCGGCCTGCATAAAAACCTTAACCAAGGTTGACTAAAAATATTAACCAAGGGAAATTAAGTAAGTAATTCAAGGTTAAATGTAGGTCAATGTCAGATATAGGTCAGGGGTTATTGATGTACATCACTAGGAGATGAAGTTTTCCAAGTATGGTTGATGTAGGCCCAGAAGTATTCCATATACAAGCTTGAGTAAAAACCGTAACCAAGGGGAGATAACTAAGTAATCCAAGGATAAAAGTAGGTCAAGGTCAAATATAGGTCAGGGATTATTGATGTACATCACTAGGAGATGAAGTTGTCCAAGTATGGTTGATGTAGGCCCAGAAGTATTCCATATACAAGCTTGACTATAAACATTAAGCAAGTAATTCAAGGTTAAATGTAGGTGAAGGTAAAATAAAGGTCAGGGGTTATTGATGTACATCCCTATGAGAAAAAGTTATCCAAGTATGGTGTCTGTATGCACAATAGTATTCCATCTACAAGCTTGATTAAAAACATTAACCAAGGTTGAGTAAAAACCTTAACCAAGGGGAATTAAGTAAGTAATTTAAGGTTAAATGTAGGTGAAGGTCAAATATAGGTCAGGGGTTGTTGATGTACATCACTAGGAGATGAAGTTGTCCAAGTATGGTTGGTGTAGGGCCATGAGTATTCCATCTGCAAGCTTGACTAAAAACCTTAACCAAAGAGAATTAAGTAAGTAATTCAAGAGGAAATGTAGGTCAAGGTCAAATATAAATCAGGGGTTATTGATGTACATCATTATGAGAAAAGGTTGTCCAAGTATGGTGTATGTATGCACAATAGTATTCCATGTACAAGCTTGAGTAAAAAGATTAACCAAGGTCGAGTAAAAACCTTAACCAAGGGGAATTAAGTAAGTAATTCAAGGTTAAATGTAGGTCAAGGTCAAATATAGGTCAGGGGTTGTTGATGTACATCACTAGGAGATGAAGTTGTCCAAGTATGGTTGGTGTAGGGCCAGGAGTATTCCATCTACAAGCTTGACTAAAAACGTTAACCAAGGGGAATTAAGTAAGTAATTCAAGAGGAAATGTAGGTCAAGGTCAAATATAGATCAGGGGTTGTTGATGTACATCACTAGGAGATGAAGTTGTCCAAGTATGGTGGGTGTAGGGCCAGTAGTAATCCATATAGAAGGTTGACTAAGAACCTTAACCAAAAGGAATTAAGTAAGTAATTGAAGAGGAAATGTAGGTCAAGGTCAAATATAGATCAGGGGTTATTGATGTACATACCTATGAGAAAAGGTTGTCGAAGTATGGTTTCTGGATGCACAATAGCATTCAATGTACAAGCTTGAAAAAAAACCTTAACCAAGGTTGACTAAAAACCTTAACCAAGGGGAATTAACCAAGTAATTCAAGAGGAAATGTAGGTCAAGGTCAAATATAAATCAGGGGTTATTGATGTACATCACTAGGAGATGAAGTTGTCCAAGTATGGTGGGTGTAGGGCCAGTAGTATTCCATATACAAACTTGACTAAAAACCTTAACCAATGCGTGACGGTGACGCCGACGTCGACGCCGACGCCGGGTGACAACATAAGCTCTACTTATTCTTCGAATAGTCGAGCTAAAAACCGGACGACGCGGACGACGACGCGGACGACGACGACGACGACGGAAAAAGCGCCGACTATAGTCGCGCCTCTGCTAAAGCAGGCGCGACAAAAAGCACAGAAATCAACTGAAATCATCGCTCATAGAACAAGAAGTCCTAAAAATCAAGAATTAAATGAGCGCATTTTGGGATGAAAAGTCAACCATTAGACGCCAATCGGTCTGGGGGATGGTAATCAACCGTAACAAAGGGGCAAGGTATATGAACTATGGAGAAACAACACACCAGTTACAATTCCTCGGAAATTGCAAATGAAAGAGATTCCCAATGAGCCATCAAGACAAGGGTTTATGGTTTACGTTAATAAGTATTAAATAAGTCATGAAACCTGTAACTTGAAATGTTTATTTCGCTGAGTAATTATATGCCAACATCTTTTTGAAATATTTAAACACAAACTATAATGCATTGAATGAATGTTTTTACTAGCAAATATGACTTCCGGACATAGTTTAATGATTGCACTTTAATTGGTAGGAATCAAAACTCAAAGTCACAAATTGAACGGTTTCCCCGTATGCCATTTGGACATTGTCATCTTCATTATTTTCGCAAAATAGTGATGCATGGACGCATGAAATGATGTGCATGTTGCTCAGTTCCATAATAATGGTTCATCTAAGGTCTATGACGATATTCCAGCACATAAGCATCGGTGGTGGAAACAAAATAGCATATACAGAAGCATAGTTGTGCACCGCGTCGAGAAAAAGACGATTACGATGTGTTCACACGACAAGCATGCCCTGTTGTCAAAACCAGGCGTATATATGTGTCTTACAAAGATATATTTTAAAACTCACACAGAAAGGTATAATGGAGAAATAGAAATATTATGCAACATTTACGGAATACGAGACCCATTGTGCTTACGATGAGAAATACTCCCAGATGCTTCTGGCCTCAATAGGGGCCGATATTTCTCATATAACATTACAGAATTGACCAACATTCAACATCATTCCCTATGTATTTATGCAAATTTTATAAGACAATGACTGCTGTGATACATGTAGATGGTTGTTGTGCACACTTTTCAATTTTGTGACTTTTAGTTTTGACCCCTACCAATACAATACAATTAAATGGACTACTTCTGTGAATCAGTTACAGGAATAAAAAGTCTTGAACATTAGTTTCAACTATTTAAACAAGTTTTTCGAAAATAAATATTCACCAGAATAAATAATGCAATAACATGTGGGTGACCGGTTAGCAAGTTGGACTAGTATATTATAACATTTTGAAAGGTCGGGTATGGGCATACAACCTTTATTTCATTAGTATGCTCCATCTCTGGAGATGTATTTTGCAATAAAATGTTGTCGAAACACGATTCAGCAGGCGAAGATCTAGATATTGCTTTTGGCGTTGGGTAGATGTAAGCCCGTCCAGGGTGACTTTAGTCAATGCGGACTTCGTTCTGTAATCACCTTGCCAAACATCTATTCGAATTACCATTCTTAAACTATTCTTCTTCTTTGTTGAGAAACCTTCACGTTGTGGTGGAGTAAAACTATGGCCCGCCACCTGTCTAATTTACACTTTGTACAGCCAGAAACATAGAATACTAGACATGTGGCCTGCCGGCACACGAATGCCCCCATTGTCAGTCAAAGAAAACGAGGCACATTTGAAAACACAGATGGCCAGAGAAGTGTGGATTTGTCACAGCTTGAAAGCAGACCATCTGAGCAATGGGTGTGTGGAATATCAAGCAGATCCATGCAAGGAAACAGACATTTTTAGACACCCGAGTTTCGAACGCACCAAGTATGTGACCTTGGCTCTGGTGGTAGAGGACCATTAGAGCAATGCATGTGTGAAATATCAAGCAGATCCGTGTAAGAAAAGAGAAACAAATAAGACATTTACCCGAGCGTTAAGTTTTCGAACGCACCAAGTATGTGACCTTGACCATGGGGTTAGCGAGGGCGGGACGATCGTGGATTTATCACTGGGTGGTAGAGGACAATTAGAGCAAAACGTGTGTGAAATATCAAGCATATCCATGTAAGAAAACAGAAAATATCATACATTTACACGAGCGTCAAGATTTCGAACGCACCAAGTATGTGACTTTGACCCTGTGGTTAGCGAGGGCGGGCCGATCGTGGATTTGTCACTGGCTCGTAGAGGACCATTACTGCATTAGATCAATGCGTGTGCGAAATATCAAGCAGATCCGTGTAAGAAAGCAGAAAATATAAGACATTTACACGAGCGTCAAGGTTTCAAACGCACCAAGTATGTGACCTTGACCCTGGGGTTATAGTGAGGGCGGGACGATCGTGGATTTGTCACTGGGTGGTAGAGGATCATTAGATCAATGCGTGTGTGAAATATCAAGCAGATCAGTGTAAGGAAACATAAATTATAAGACATTTACCCGAGCGTAAAGGTTTCGGGACGGACGGACGGACGCCGGTAACACTAACACTATATATATATGCCCCCCCCCCACCCCCCACCATTAGGTGGCGGGGGCATAACACGTTGCGCACTGGTGCTGCTTTCGAAAACTTATTTGTGTGGACACTACTATTTAATGTCCTTTGCGTATTCTAGTGACTTGAAGCAGTTCCAGATTTGTTTACACTGGATTTCCCAGATTAGTTTAGGCTACACGTTTTCGGTCTTTACTTTTTGTCATCAAACAACACAAACTATCTATGGTAAACTGTTATTTCTTCTTCACGGTTTTAAAAAAAAGGCAATTTGTTTACAGGTGATGGGAACAACTAATCTGATAGTCTGTTGTTACTTGTATAGATAATATACTAATTACGACATTCAATCTGATCCGTGTCACTCAGACGCTTATTAAACATAATATACAACGACGAGACGATAGTTTCTCATCAACTCGAAAAAGACTAAGGTACCAGTCCACCAAGATTTTAGAATTTTTTAGCAATTCTTGGCCGAGTGAGCACTTCCGCAAGTTTTTTTCTCAGATATCCTCTTCATATATTCACAGAGGCTGTTTGCTGTATACACCTGTTACATTATATGTCAAGAAACTTTAGTAGCTACACAAATCAAATTGGCATACAGCTAAGAGCATTTATAATGTGTGAAAGTTAGCATGTGGTGGTCAATTTCTGCACTTATTCCGTCATGGCCGCTGGACTAAAGGCGCCAGAAAGCTATGTGACGTGCGGATTTGCACCAACAAATAATGTGTGAATCAAGTCTACATGTATACCTGCCCACACTGATCATAGTCTGTACTGGTACTGAGTGTTTTGTTTTCGAGCCACAAACCTCTGTTTCAGACTGTTAAAATGGCGCCCCAAACAACAAACACACATTTCGAGCGGAAGATACGTACAATTTTAATCTGAATATGCTCACTAAATGGCCCAGATCACAGTTTGGCACATAATTTTACAAATACTTGCTTTTGTCAGCTGAAAATAGCATAGGATGGGGAGTATTTAATTTTAAGTCACATTCAATCGCCACAGACAGGCAGTTTTGGAATATTCAGTAAAAAGCCCATAGGCAAACTACGAAACTAAGCCTTTTTCAGGTGGACTGGTACCTAATCCCTGGGGCTACGTAAAAGTTTTTGGGGTAGTGTCTTAAAATACGTTGTTATAATGCAAGAAAAAGTGTCAAAAAGAGTACTCCTGGGGCTATGACGTTAGTATATCATGTGTGTTTTGAAATAAACCTCTTTGTTTGGTATATATTTGGTAAGTATAGTCAATATGGTTGTCATTTGGCCCCTTCTTCTTCTGTGTGCTAGTGATGCTAATAACACACTATTGGCTTTGTTAATCTTGGAGGATATATGTTTACTAAATTTCAAATCCTGTTGGAAAATAATTCCTAAGTCCGATTCTTCGGTAACTGTTATCAATGCAGCGGAATTCATAGAATACTGATGGCCTGGATTGTTCCGTCCGTAATGTAGAGTCTTGCACTTGGCTACATTAAATTTTAAGTTCTATGTGTCTGACCAGTCCTGGAGAGCATTCAAATCTTCTTGCAGAGTGGTTTTCTTCGGGGGATGCATTGCATATGCAACAAAGACAAAATACCAGACTGCCGAGCGTTGTTCGAAAATCAGCTGATGAAGCCGAGAAGCATATTTTACTTATGGGGTTTCTTAACCCGCAGCCAAATGTTTATTTGTATTAAACTATAATACTATTGAGTCCACGCTTTTACTGTGATATTATGTTCTACAATACTAAAGCCAATTAAGGAAATAGAAAACATTGATTTACTCAGCTGTTTCTGACAAAGATTACAAAAACCTCAATAATCCGGCATATGTTTTTCAACGTTGCAGAAAGGGAGATAATTATGGCCAGATGACACTGGGTTGTCGTCCCGTATCGGTTTCGCACAAAACTGCATTTTCATCACACTACATACCAAGTTTCACGTCTAGCTAGTACGGTTTAAAAGTTTTACGAGTTACAAGGCAAAATTGGGAAGTCGAAAAGGGGGAGATAATCCATCACCTAGGGGTCGAATTAAAAATCAAAATAAACTTTGTGAATCTACTCATTATAAGGAAGCTACATACCAAGCTTCAGGTATGTAGCTTTTACTATTACAGTTTAAAAGTTTTACAAGTTACAAGCTTGGTGACGGAAAGACGAATGGGACGGACGGAAAGACGAATGGGACGGACGGACAAGGGTAACACTAAATGTCCCCTCCACTATCGTTGTAGGGCATAAAAATGCTCCTAATTTGTTGGTTATTATTTTTACCTCTAGCATGCAGAGGCATATTATAATTCACCCTTGTTTCTAAGCCAATCGCTCACAAACTCTGATGGAGACTGCATTATAAACCTGGCTAATAATAAGTATATTATTTTAACATGCATGTATTGGATTTTTAATGAACTGAATGCTTTGTTCGCGGACACGCCCTCGCATTTAATTCCTTAACCTTTTCACCCCTAAGTACCTGGAATGGATTTTGATATGTTAATTTTGTACCCAATCCAATTGTCGCAAAATGATTTTCAGACTAGTCCATTTGTGAAAAGGGGGTGTTTTTGTCTGGGTTAAAAATAAATATGTGAACACTAACTTATACATGTTTCTTGTAGATCCCGAAGTTGTTCCAGTGGCTGATTGTGGGTGTGCTGCTGCTCTCCACATGGCTCGCTCTCATGTTCGACATTGTCCACCCACAGTTGACCGATTCCATGAAAGATACTATCCTATTTGTAAGTGAATCGTATCTATGGTATTTATTTATTTAATGGCGTTTAATGGTCTGCCAACAGCAAGGTCATTTTAGGCCGGGTTAACAAGGTCGACTCCCATGATATTTCACATTATTTACCTGCTGTGATGGGCAGAAAATTTGAACTGAATAATGGAATGGAATGGTCCTTAACGGCCCATCAATCCGAACTGAATAAAGTGAATGGTGAAAAATGCTGAGCTGAGCGGTAATTGATAACCCTACCTGGTATGGGATTTTTGCAAATACCTCATTTATACTGAGGTACATGTATAAATCAATGAAATAATATGTAGGATATCGTTACTGCACGGCCGTTTTTGATTTATTACTTCGTTACATTACCCCTTACAATGCTGAATTCATTTTTTGTTGTATGCTGTTTATTTTCTATTTTCCATTCTTATCATCAAAAACATGTTTTGACAGCACTTTATAATAACTTACAACATGCTTTGTCCCCTTATGTGAGTATTATGATTATGATATTCGTAATCCTAATTTAGGGGAAGGGGCCAAGTGACTTGTTGTGGTATGGACCTGGCGCCAGGTCAGGTTATTCTAATTTCAGGGCTGAATATATTTGTTCTTGATGTAAATATTCCGTTCTGATTTTGGGATTTTCCCCCCAATTTAGCAGGTTAAAATGGGATCGACCCGTTTGCCCGGCCTTACATGACCTTAGCTGTTGATAGGCCGTTAAACACTAATAAACAAACAAACAAACAAACAACATGCTTTGACAGCACTTCAGAATAATTTCCATTGGAAAGTGCTGTCAAACCATGTTTTTATTGAGAAATATGATATTAAGCCTGTAAATTTCACATTAGCAATGTTTTCTTGAAAACAATTATTGGATTTACATTTATTGAGCATAGGCTGCATATTCTCAATAAATGTAAATCCATCAATTGAAATTTCCAGACGATCCTAAATTTGCACTTACAAACATTTTAGTCGTACAAAGTTTAGTGAAACGGACCCCAGTATACCTGTTTTGCGTCAGAAATGCTAGTAATGTTTTGGCAAACTTTGAAAATCCTATGTACTTGTTTCCCTTCCTATGGTATATTTTCAAGTTGCGATGTCTGAAATACATGTATCTACATGTTGTACTGTATCTTTCTGTACTTGATTCCTATATTTCTCTAGCTCATGAAATAATGTTAACTATTTATATTTACAGATGCCAATATTTGCAATAGTTGCCTTTGCTGTAAGTATACAATGTTACACGTCTATGTTCACATCTCACTAAACATTTTGTTAACCCTTTAAATACAAAATTGAAAAAAAAAATGAGGTAAAAACTAGAAAATGGGCTCGTAGAACAGATATCCCACCTACCGCATTGATAGTAAACACGTCCAAACAAAAACAAACAAGCCTATTGTTTTTTTTTGTTTTTTTTTTCGGAGAGTATATCTCTCCACTTGGCGTCCATCTTTAATTTTCGCATTTATTATCCTTGTCCACACAATAACTAGAGTTCTACTTGACGGAACATAATCAAATTTGGTACACAAGTTTGTCATGGCAAGGGGAAGAACCCTATTCATTTTCAGTGAGTAGTCTCCCCTTGTTGACTGCCCTCGTCTCGACGGGCGTATATCGTGACATTCCGTACTCTTGTTTCCTATTCTGTTTCATCACTTTCTAGGCATATCCGAGACCCAGTTAATAGTACATGTACCCAGAATACAGAGTATATTTCACTGTCAGTTCTGTCACATACAAGCAGTTGCATATCGCATACAGCAATATTCCGAATTGATTTCAAACAGTACAGTGAAAGTTTGGGCATCATTCAATATAACATGTGTCTGTGACTGGAGAAATGGGGCTTATGGGATTTGTGACCAGTGTAGCTCCTGATCAAATACCACACTCCTGTAGCCTGACAACAAACCTTATTGCTTGTTAGAAGCATGACGGGTGTTTCGTTGATGGAATGGCGAACAGTGCAGATCCTGATCAGCCTGTGCGGATGCACAGTGCACAGGCTGATCTGGATCTACACTTGTCGCAAAACCCATAAGCCCCATCTCTCCAGTCACAGCCACATATACAGAATTTATGTTAAATTATAGCGGCCATATTGTTTGATTTCAGTGTTACTCCTTAGCAACGATAGGTTATCGGGTGGCCACATTTAATGACTGTTTGGAAGCAGCAGACCAGTTACAAGAGGTGAGTCCAGCATTATAGCACTTGTTACAAGCTACACACTGTAGAATACAGGGGCCCATTTCACTAAACTTTGTACGACTAAAATGTTCGTAAGTGCAAATTATGATAGTCTGTAAATTTCACATTAACAATGAGTTCTTGTAAACAATTATTGGATTTACACTTAATGAGCATGGTCAATAAATGTAAATCCATCAATTGAAATTTACACACTATTCTAAATCTGCACTTACAAACATTTTAGTTGTATAAAGTTTAATGAAACGGCCCCCAGCTAGTGTCTTTCGAGTAATATCTACCATTTCCCAGCCAAGCATGTACGGGTCACAGGTGTTTGAACAGATGGTCATTATTTTGATGGCATATGGGGATTTTGGTGGATTTTGTTGGTTTTGAGTAATTTACATAGTTTCGGGCCACTACTTACTGTCAAAATACTGTACTTATATGATTGTGTACCGGTAATTCGCGGGAGGTGACGAAAATTGTATGTTGGTAACAATGCACCCAAACCACCAGATATACCGAAATAACCCATAAAACACTGAAATATGAACCGTTCTTCAAGAACCTGTGGTACGGGTATGTATATATGGAATACCAGGGCCTGATTGCTCAAAACCTGTTAGCTTGACAGACTGTTAAATAAATCGGTGATGGACATTGTAATTTTATACTGAATGTTTGATATTTCTCCCATACATGTGTAATTCTATTCCATTCCATAGTCACATTATCACTGAGTGGATTTAAAATCCTGCTCAACACTGTTCAATCAATCAATTCACCAAGTCAATAGCCTGATATGTGGCTGTGACTGTAGAGATTGGGCTTATGGGTTTTGCAACCAGTGTAGATCCAGATCTGCCTGTGCATCCGCACAGGCTGATCAGGAACTGCACTGTTCGCCATTCCATCAATGAAACATGCATCTTGCTTCCAACAAGCTAAATAGGTTGTTATCAGGCTACAACATTGTGTATTTGCTCAGGAGCTACACTGGTCACAAATCCCATCAGCCCCATTTCTCCAGTCACAGCCACATTTTTGTCCAATACACTTACCGGTATAAGAAAATCCAGCTAAACATGAAAATTATATTTACAACTTTTAACCTAGTGAAATTTCTTGTTTTCTACTTTCATTTATTTCATTTCAGCAAATTGGTGAGGCCAAGGCAGATTTGAAAACCAAAGGATACAAGTTTGATTGATGCACACTGAACTATTGTGTTGTTGAACATTCATCTATTTATAGCTCATTAAACACATGTTTACACTTATTTTGTGTTGTAATATTGTCAAGCCATCACAAAGTACCGTAATCCCACGTGGCTTCGATTGGAAATGGTGCCTATAATTGTGGCAAGTGTAGTCTCACTCCAGCCTGTGCATCCACAGTCTGATCAGGGTCTTCACAGTTCATCATTCAGTCAGTGAAACACCCGTAATGCTTTTAACCCTTTCACCCCTAAGTAACTGGAATGGATTTTGATGTTAATTTTGCAACCAATCCAATTGTCACAAAATGATTGTCAGACTAGTCCATTTATGAAAAGGGGGTGTTTTTATTGTAAAAAAAAATATGAAAATTAATTGCAAAAAGTGCAGATCCTGATGAGACGTGTGATGGGGCAGATCCTGATGGGGCTGATGTGTGCCAATTCCACTATACTTGTTTGTAGTGTTGAATGGGTTAACTAGCAGTATCTAGAGCCCTGCCTTTCTGCAAGGTTGCACTAGCCAATCACAAGATAGACTACACACATACCATAAACACCAGCCACAAATAACCACACGTTAAGTGTACCGCTATCAGCATAGAACCTGATAATGTATGCGCTACATGATCATGTATTTGAGGATATTCAAGTAACTGATGAACATCATAGACACTGATAAAACCGAATCCATGTACAATTTGCTGACACTTGGTTATATGGTTGTCCGTGTGGACATCTTGAATTGTTAATGGTCACATTTGTCTCACAGGTGGAATACTCGGACCTGTGACACAAAGAAAATGACCATTACAAAAAAATCCATTACTCCACCCACTTGATCTCATACAGTACTATCTATTAACGTCATGTACAGTACGATACCAGGTGGGTGGGGTAAAGGGATTTTTTTTTTTGGTGTCATAGGTCCGAGTCTTCCACCTGTGATTTGTCTGTCACTTCCATGTGAATATCTGGGACGCAGGTGGAGAAAATAGACCTTACAATAGGCAGAGCTTCAGATAAGGTGCGTATTGGTGTATTTTACGCAATTATTTTAGCAGAATACGCATTGATTATAAAAAGTGGGAGTATAAAATACTCGCAGTAATGTGAAAATATGCATTTATTTTCAAATCGAGTAGTGAAAATACTGTAATAAGTTGAACATTTACTTAGTTGAGCTGGGGTGTTTGCTTTTTTCAGCTCAAATAAGTGCATTTTTATATTTATTTTTATCATTTAAAATCGATAATACATTTGTAAAAGTAAAATATGCATTGAATTTAAAATCTGGGGGTATAATACTCATTTGACACAAAACTTATCTGGAGCTCTGAATAGGTGTGACCAACATAGTCCCAGACAAGCCTGCACATCCGAGTAAGATGATCAGGGGCTACAGATTGAATGATGGATTATAACCTGATAATTCCAGCACAAAAATATTTACACAATTCCCTAACATTTGATTGGCCCGTAGCAAGTCTCTGTCCAAAATTTATATCCCAGTAAACTCCCACGTTGAACTACTTTCCGTAACCAGGCACAGTTAAAATAATTCTTAAGAAAACGGAAAATAAACACATTTTCTTGATGAATTTATTTCAAATGCTGGAATTATAAGGAATGAATGGCCTTTTTGTGGAATTTATCGGGGATATAAACTTGGAAAAGTCGAGGGAATACTGGACGAGGCGGGTACGTCTTGAGAGTGGTTCTGTGACAAAACAAACAGAGTATGCCATTTTACACTATTTACTGGTGAAGTAATATGAAGATTGACTTGGGACTTGTTTAAATTTTAAATCCGTTGATGAATTTACACTTAATAAGTTTTAATAAGAGTGTTTTCTTCTTATTTGGCGGGAATTTAAATTTATGTTAAAAAGTAACTCTACCCATTGCACACTGCACTACAAAGGGTTGAGAAAGTATTTAACAGAAAAATGTTCACGGCCTTGTTTGTTTTTACCGGATTTTGTTTGTTTATTGGTGTTTAACGGCCTATCAACAGCTATGGTCATGTAAGGCCAGGTTCGATCTCATTTTAACCTGCTACATTTGGGTGGAGGGGAAATCCCAAAATCAGATAAGAATATTTACATCAAGAAAAATATATTCAGGGGTATAACCAGATTAAACTGTCGCATACAAAATGCCAAAGACGTATGTGAGGGCCAAACCAGGTATCCAGTCGCCCCTGCCACCCACCGGATACGCAAGTAGGTTTTGCCCATCCAGGTGGCCGCTTAACAGAGAAAAATAATGGCATGGCCTTATGGCCTCACTATGACAATAAATGTGTTGTCATCAATGTAGCAAAAATAACAAGCATTCCTGCAGCCTCTAACAAAAACAATTATGCGTATCGGGCTGAATAATTGTGTAGCTGATCATAAACAACATCAGTCAACAAGAAAATATTCTATGGGTATTCCAGGGATTCCGCTGGGGAAAAAAAAAATTGCCCCTTCAAAAAAAACAAGAGCTGTAGGAGAACAGCATAGCTCGACTACGAGGGTTGTCGATGTACACATAGCTTGACAAACAAGGTGGCTGCGGCCCGCATAAAAACCTTAACCAAGGTTGACTAAAAAACTTAACCAAGGGAAATTAAGTAAGTAATTAAAGGTTAAATGTAGGTCAATGACAGATATAGGTCAGGGGTTATTGATGTACATCACTAGGAGATGAAGTTTTCCAAGTATGGTTGCTGTAGGCCCAGGAGTATTCCATATACAAGCTTGACTAAAAACCTTAACCAAGGGGAAATAACTAAGTAATCCAAGGATAAAAGTAGGTCAAGGTCAAATATAGGTCAGGGATTATTGATGTACATCACTAGGAGATGAAGTTGTCCAAGTATGGTTGATGTAGGCCCAGGAGTATTCCATATACAAGCTTGACTATAAACATTAACCAAGTAATTCAAGGTTAAATGTAGGTGAAGGTAAAATATAGGTCAGGGGTTAGGGGGTTAGATGTACATCCCTATGAGAAAAAGTTATCCAAGTATGGTGTCTGTATGCACAATAGTATTCCATATACAAGCTTGACTAAAAACCTAAACCAAGGTTGACTAAAAACCTTAACCAAGGGGGATTAACTAATTAATTCAAGGTTAAATGTAGGTCAAGGTGAAATATAGGTCAGGGGTTGTTGATGTACATCACTAGGAGATGAAGTTGTTCAAGTATGGTTGGTGTAGGGCCAGGAGTATTCCATCTACAAGGTTGACTAAAAACCTTAACCAAAGAGAATTAAGTAAATAATTGAAGAGGAAATGTAGGTGAAGGTCAAATATAGATCAGGGGTTATTGATGTACATCCCTATGAGAAAAGGTTGTCCAAGTATGGTGTCTGTATGCACAATAGTATTCCATGTACAAGCTTGAGTAAAAACCTTAACCAAGGTTGACTAAAAACCTTAACCAAGGTGACTTAAGTAAGTAATTGAAGAGGAAATATAGGTCAAGGTGAAATATATATCTGGGGTTGTTGATGTACATCACTAGGAGATGAAGTTGTCCAAGTATGGTGGGTGTAGGGCCAGTAGTATTCCATATACAAGGTTGACTAAAAACCTTAACCAAGGGGAATTAACTAAGTAATTCAATGATAAAAGTAGGTCAAAGTCAAATATAGGTCAGGGGTTGTTGATAAACATCACTAGGAGATTAAAGTTGTCCAAGTATGGTTGGTGTAGGGCCAGGAATATTCCATCTACAAGCTTGACTAAAAACCTTAACGAAAGAGAATTAACTAAGTAATTCAAGAGGAAATGTAGGTCAAAGTCAAATGTAGGTCAAGGTCAAATATATATCAAGGGTTATTGATGTACATCCCTAGGAGATGAAGTTGTCCAAGTATGGTGGGTGTAGGGCCAGGAGTATTCCATATACAAGCTTGACTAAAAACCTTAACCAAGGAGAATTAAGTAAGTAACTGAAGAGGAAATGTAGGTGAAGGTCAAATATAGATCAGGGGTTATTGATGTACATCCCTATGAGAAAAGGTTGTCCAAGTATGGTGTCTGTATGCACAATAGTATTCCATGTACAAGCTTGACTAAAAACCTTAACCAAGGGGAATTAACTAAGTAATTGAAGAGGAAATGTAGGTCAAGGTCAAATATAGATCAGGGGTTGTTGATGTACATCACTAGGAGATGAAGTTGTCCAAGTATGGTGGGTGTAGGGCCAGTAGTATTCCATATACAAGGTTGACTAAAAACCTTAACCAAGGCGTGACGCCGACGCCGGGGTGACAACATAAGCTCTACTTATTCTTCGAATAGTCGAGCTTAAAAAGGAATAACCAATAGGATAAAAATAAACAATTGGCGATAACAAATTACAATTTTAGAAATATTTTTCTTCTTTTTTTTCGAAAATTTTAATTTTTTATCGCCAATTGTTTATTTTTATCGCCAATTGCAAAAGTGGCGATCGCCAGCGGAATCCCTGGTATTCGAGATATGCCGTGGCCACAATTCGGTCTTCTTCAAACAGACTGCCAGTGCCCACCAAGTAGACAGAACCTGTAGCGATCTCTAATAACCCCAAAACCATTATCGTCGAGGGACACATAATTTATATTAACCGGGAAAACTATTGCATAAGTTTCAGTTAGACTTAACAAACAGTTTTTATTAATTTAATGCTGTGACAAGACATTTGGTAAATAATAACATGTTTTTATAGAGAAATAAAGCAAGATATAAAAGCAACAGCAGACGACAATTGTTGTGAGTAGCAGGGTCTAAGGGTTAAAATAAGTTAACTTTTTAAAATTAATTCAAACCATGCCAGTCCTTTGTACACAATCGGTTTAACCCTTAGACCGCTACACACAACAATTGTCATCTGCTGTTGCTTTTATATTTTGCCTTCTCAATAAAAACATGGTTTGACAACACTTCAAAATCATTTCCAAAGGAAATGATTCCAAAGTGCTGTCAAAGCATGTTGTAAATTATTCTAAAGTGCTGTCAAAGCATGTTTTTGATGATAAAAATGGAAAATAGAAAATAAACAGCAGACGACAAATAATTAAGATAGCGGTGTAAGGGTTAACATAAAGTTTGTGAATTAATTTTGTATAGCTAAAACTGCTGCTGCATGAGAAAATATATAGAGCCACTAGTTTCCATGAGAAGCTGAACTGAAGTTTTTCGGCCTTAAAATTAGTTAACTTTTTAAAATGAATTCAAACTTGTTGTTATCCTCACATATTATGTATACACTTCCTCAAACTACAATGATATTGGTGCTGGCTCCAGCAATCACAGGTAGTTTGAGCAAAATCAAACTCATTAAAGGTACATGCCCACGCAGTAGGTTATAATATAGTGATACAGATACTTTTGTATATTCTGAACGTATGACATTTTCTGGCAAAATAAACAGTCATTCACCATTACCCCACATATCGATTGGCATTATTATACATTTTATTTTAGACGAAAATGTTCACACTGATATCAGGGGCGATAACCGTGTTTCCTTAAAATGTTAACGGACATTACTATTTATTCTCTGTACAGTCCCACCTCCCCTAACGGCCACCTCCCAGCAACGGCCACCTCTCTTCAACGGCCAGTTTAAACTCTCCCCCCCCCCCCCCCCCCCCCGTTAGAATTTAACGTTATTTTACCTCTGTCCAACGGTCACCTCTCTTCTCCAGCCAACGGCCACAAAAAAACACAACAAAGTCGTCAAAAGACCTCTCAAACGGCCAACATATTTTTGCTAACGGCCAGTTGATTTTTTCATAGCAAAGAGTCATAAGCTTCTCTGACCGGCCAACATATTTTTACAGGTCGTTTTTATTCTGAACGGTCAATATAATTAATCTCGCCAAACGGCCATGTCAATTAAAACACGACACGAACCACCTCTCTGAGCGGCCAACATATTTATTATTGACAAACGGCCATAAACTACGACAAAAACGGCCTGTAAACGGGCAGCATATTTTTTTTAATGGACATTTTCGTATGCAAACGTTACCGTGAATCGCGTAAAATCAATATTCCTATGTAGCCTACCGGCAGATCTAATCGAGTGTGCCGTATCTATCGGATACCTTCGGTGGTAATCGGTCGATACAAGTTGTGTGTAAACACATGTCCAAGTTGTGTATTCGGATTTATCACCTGTCTGGCATCTGCCAATGGTGAGAATAAAAGTCAAATACTCCAACATAATCATATCAAAGGTGTTTATTAACAGGATTAGGATACTCAACACGGTCTGCTGACTGAATATGACACCATGTGTCACTGCAAGAAAAGTGGGCTTATTGGGTTTGTGACCAGTGTAGCTGTAAATTAGTCTGCTCAGTGTGTTCACTACATGTTTTTACACAAAATTGGATTAACATTAGCAAGATTATAACTTTGTCACACAAATGCAGATCCGAATCCAGACTGCAAGTTATTCTGATCAGGAGCTACACATGTCAAAAACTGAATGAGCCCAGTTTGTCATTATGAATGCATAATTGTTATTGGTCAATTTGAACATTTAACATGTTTAATAAATTGTTATTTCTCAAAATAACCATGATTACTATTTTGTCTTCTTCAATAACATACTAACAGTGACAAATGTATATGTTCTATAGTAAATACAATATAATACTATAAAACATATACAATCCTAGTTATTTCTATGTTCATATATCAGTATAAGCAACTGAGAAGTTGATGGCTGTTCATTGATGGCTGTTCGTTGGTGACCCTCTCCACAACAGCCACCTCTCTACAACAGCCACTTTTAGTCCTTCCGGCTGCTGGCTGTTGTAGAGAGGTTGGACTGTATTTATTTTTTTATGTGCAATGATCATACTTTATAATCTGTCGAAAATATTATTTTTTCAGGCGACGCATTTCATTAGTATACATAATTAAAGTAAAATAAATATTACTAAATGATTATATCTGTTTTCCTGGCATTTGTAATTTTTAGAACTGGTGGAATAGCGACATAATTATACACTTATTTAATTCCTATAAAGAACATTTTGTGCTTACTGCGTGGGCATGTACCTTTAAATCGTTGGCCAGAAATATAATTAAAATTGCACAAAAATAACCTACCTAATGCTGCCTAACATAATATAAACATTAGAACTTATCTGAAAATAACATACAAGTGATAGGAATGTTGGTAACAAGTAAACAATAACATGAATACAATGTAGAGGATCTTACACCAGCAATGATTTCATATGATACAAGTTTACTGATTTCATAACAAACGAGGCTATGCCGAGTTTAATAAAGGTCAACGAGTTTAATAAATCACATATTAAATCAACACAAATGTTAGATTCTATGTATTGCTATAAGCACAATATTACACGTTGAAGTTGCACTGGTCATCTATCATGTTTTCTGCAGCACCCTAATTTGCATAGTTATTACATTTGTGTATTATGATTATTATTAACCCTTCCTACGCTGTTGACGGAAATGGCCGTCTGCTGTTTTTCATTTTTGCTTTAATTCTCAACAAAAAATTGGTTTTGACAGCACATGAGAATCGTCTCCACTGGAGACGATTCTCATGTGCTGTCAAAACCAGGTTTTTGTTGAGAAACATTGAAAATAAAACATTTCCAGCAGACGACAACATTTAATTCAGCATAGTAAGGGTTAAACTGTGAAATCCCATTTTATGCAATAAAGGTATGAACGATATGAATTTGGAAGCACTGCTGTTCAAAGATTAAAGTGTCTCTACGTCAAAATTGACTTACCCCTACAAAAGAGGTTACAAGTGAAGGTTTCTATAAGGGGAATTGATCAAACTACCACCTTCTCGACATGGTAGTCTCAGTAATGTGAATTATATTGCACAATTACATGTATTGTCTTTTGAGGAGGTGTACACAAGATATACGGACCTGAGGAAAGTCACTCACCGAGGCTGAATATGACGTTTCGAATGTCCGTAAATCTTGTGTACACGGACTAAAAAAGACAATAAATATTTTATTATAATTCCAGCACAAAAATATTTACACAATTCCCTAACATTTGATTGGCCCGTAGCAAGTATCTGTCCAAAATTTATATCTCAGTAAACTCACACGCGTAACCGTGAGACGCAGTTAAAAAATAATTCTTAAGAAAACGGAAAATAAACACATTTTCTTGATGAATTTATTTCAAATGCTGGAATTATAAGGAATGAATGGCCTTTTTGTTGAATTTATCAGGGATATAAACTTGGAAAAGTCGCGGGAATACCGGACGAGGCCTTCCGGCCTTCGTCCAGTATTCCCGCGACTTTTCCAAGTTTATACCCCGATAAATTCCACAAAAAGGCCATTCATTCCTATAATATTACCCGTATTACAGAAAGTATATGATACAACTACGCACAATATCTCTCATGCTTTGGTTGCGTGATCAGTGACAAACGCATGCTGCTATATTTGAATATCAGTCTCGGAACCGTCTCGTTGCACAAGAAGAGTCCGAGTGTTATTCGAAATGTGGTATTCTCCTCAAGGTGAATATCACATTTCGAATATCATATATGTCCACAATCGGATGTGACCAGAAAATTTCAATGGTTGAAATTGTCAGTCATATAATAATTTCTATTGTCATACAACAGATAATTTTCTCATGTTTTGATTGGTCAGCTTGACGGGTAATATGAGCCATATTACCCATCAAGCCCGTCAATATTGGCTCGAATAAAAAATGGCGGCGGTTTGAAGAGTCGAAACGACAACTTTTGGAAATCACCTCTGAACATCGCCACTTTAGAAGCAGAAGGAACTTTGTATATCTGGCTGCGATTGGAGTATCGGACTTATGATAGGATTTGTGTTTGCTTGTTTGTTTATTCGTGTTAAACGGCCTATCAACGGCTAAGGTCATGCAAGGCTGGGCCAACGGGTTCGATCCCGTATTTAACCTGCTGCATTGGGGGGAAAATCCTGGGATGAATCCCGATTGTTAAATTACCCATTGCGCGCTCCCACCTGCCACCCACTTCTGGGATTTGTGACCAGTGTAGCTCCTGATCAAATAGCACACTCTTGTAGTCTGATAACGATCGATATTGATTGAGAGAAGAATGACGGGTGTTCCATTAATAGAAAATTGAACAGTGCAGACTGTGTAGATGCACAGACTGATCGCGATCTACACCGGTCACAAACCCAATAATCCACATTCATCAATATTTTCTTCAGTTATATCAATACAAGACATTTAATAATAAGTGTGATGATGTACCCCCTCAAAAACCGAAAATAACGAAAATTAAAACAAGAAATGCGTCTGTCGAACGCGGATGCCACCTGCAGCATATTTGAGAAACTGACAAATTGGTTAACCGAAAAGTGTGACGGACAGACGGACAGATGGGACGGACGGACGGACGGTTCAAACATTCGGTATTTATGAGGCACCGCTATATAAAAGATCAAAGGGTTAGCTCCTAAATATCAAAGTGTTAGCTCCTAAATTTATGAGGCACCGACAATATCAAAGAGATCAAAGGTTACTAACCCTAACCATAACTCCTAAACCCCGTATGTTTGCCCGGACGGACGGACAGACGGACGTTCTTACAGTACTATACTTATGTGACTTATCACATGTTAAATATTAGCCACATAAAACGATTTTTAGCCACATAAAAGGATTTTTTAGGTGGCTAATTGTAACCAACCCTATCCTTTACCAAGTCCATAACCCTGTGGGACTAGCCACATAAGTACCCTAATGTGTGCCCGGACAGACGGACGGTCCAAACACTATATGCCACCCGTTTCTTCGAAACCCGGTGGCATAAAAACATGTAAATTTGGGTAAGCTACAGAAAATGTGGATGATGACATAATTGTATAAAGTTCCAAACCAATCTTACTTACTGTACGATATAATAGGTTGCAGAAAACATGCAAATCTAGAAGAGACGGATGGACAAACCGGGTGGACAAGGATTAACAAACAACAGCTTAACATACCTGCTTAATGGATAGAAACAAAATTGCTACCTCGCTACGATCTCGTAGATACACTTATCGGAGGCAAATGATTGTAGCTACATAATGGACACTTCATGTTCGTCAATTAAGTTATTGTTTCACAAAACCTGCCCAAATGTTACGGACATATTCCACCATGTAAAAACAATATTTTTTTTTATATTACCGCAATATTAATATTAAATTTTAGCAATATTAAAGAATGAGCCTTTTTATTTCGTGAAATAAGCTCCAATATTGATTTTATTGCGAAATGTTTTTTTCCCCATGTTAAATCCTCAAATTGATAATGACATGATGTCTATGGGGATTTAACACGGGTAAAATTTTCTAATTTCAGAAATAGCGACAAATTTTCAAAATTTAACTTTTGTTTTCTTAGTTAGATTAGTTCCAAGGGAACTAATCTAACTCAGAAAACAAAAGTTAAATTTTGAAATTATCTAGCCAGGTTTCAGAGTAATTTTCCAAAATGTTTTGTTTTTCGACTCCACCCCCCAATGTTAAATTCCCATAGAAAAATCGTTTTTCGTAATAAAATACATATTTGAACAACTTTCATGGAATGAAAAGAAAGCTCATTCATAAATTTTGATCAAATTTAATATTATCGAAAAAGAAATATGTTTTTGCATTGTTTATATGGCCGTAAATTTGGGCTGGTTTCGAGAAACAGGTGATAGGTCTTACAAGCAGACTTACAAACATCTGTAGCCGATCTCATAAAAATTGCAAAGTATACTTATCTAGCAAAGTATACTTTGAGGGAGTAATCATTTATTTTTCCCGAAATGCTTTATTTCATATAGAACTAACGACTGCATATATTTGATGTCAGATTAAAAGTATGCAGAATTATTATACTGAATGTATTACATTATCATGTGAGAATGAAATTAATTCAGTATAAAACAAGAAATGCGTCTGTCGAACGCGGATGCCACCTGCAGCATATTTGAGAAACTGTGACAAAGTGGTTAACCGAAAAGTGTGACGGACGGACAGACGGACAGACGGACGGTCCAAACACTATATGCCACCCGTTTCTTCGAAACCAGGTGGCATAAAAATTTAATAAATTTATCTTAATTTCTCCCTCAAAGTATACTTTGCTAGTAAAGTATACTTCGCAATGTTGGTGAAATAGGCTACTGGTCTCATGACCAAACATCAAGATTAATGACTATAGCAAATGAACAAACTTCTTCAAGAGTGCTCATCAATATCTATATATAATTCCAGCACAAACATATTTACACAATTCCCTAACATTTGATTGGCCTGTAGCAAGTCTCTGTCCAAAATTTATATTCCAGTAAACTCCCAAGCCGAACTACTTTCCGTAACCGTGAGGCACAGTTAAAATAATTCTTAAGAAAACGGAAAACAAACACATTTTCTTGATGAATTTATTTCAAATGCTGGAATTATAAGGAATGAATGGCCTTTTTGTGGAATTTATCGGGGATATAAACTTGGAAAAGTCGCGGGAATACTGGATGAGGCCTTCCGGCCTTCGTCCAGTATTCCCGTGACTTTTCCAAGTTTATACCCCGATAAATTCCACAAAAAGGCCATTCATTCCTATAGTATATTTCTCTCTGCATATTACATAATCGGGGTACAATGCAAAGCTTTGACGTGCTTGAGTATTAATAGTGTTCTGTGTAAAATTAAATAAAACAATAATAAAAATAATGTTGTTCAACATTTCTGCTGCTGTCAGGGTTATGTTAAATATGCAACTTTAACATGGCCAATTTGCGTCCGTGTCCGTGAATATTCGTGTAACTATGACCTGTTTACTAAACAAGTCGGTGTTCGTCAATATTTGTGTAACAACGGCCACGTTTACTAAACAAGTCGATGTTTGTGAATATTCGTGTAACAACAGCCTATTTACTATTTGATTTATTTATTGGTCTTTAACAGCTATTATAAAGGTCATTCACGGCCGGGCTAACAGGTTCCTATTTACTAATCAAGTCGATGTCCATGAATATTCGTGTAGTAAGAGCCTATTTACTATTATAAAACAAGTCTGTGTCCGTGAATATTTGTGTAACAACGGCCTATTTACTAAACAAGTCAGTGTTTGTGAATATTCATGGAGCAACGGCCTATTTACTAAACAAGTCAGTGTTTGTGAATAGTCAGTGTTTGTGAATATTCATGGAGCAACGGCCTATTTACTAAACAAGTCAGTGTTTGTGAATATTCATGGAGCAACGGCCTATTTACTAAACAAGTCAGTGTTTGTGAATATTCATGGACAACGGCCTATTTACTAAACAAGTCGGTGTTTGTGAATATTCATGGGGACAAGGCCTAATTAAACAGTCGGTGTTTGGTTGAAAATATTCAATGGAAACAACGGCCTACTTTAAACAAGTCGGTTGTTTGTGAAATTCATGGAGCCACGCCTTTTATACTAAACAAGTCGTTTGTTTGTGGAATATTCTTGGACAACGGCCTATTTACTAAACAAGTCGGTGTTTGTGAATATTCATGGACAACGGCCTATTTAATAAACAAGTCGGTGTTTGTGAATATTCATGGAACAACGGCCTATTTACTAAACAAGTCGGTGGTTTGGAATATTCATGAGCAACGGCCTATTTACTAAAACCAATCGGTGTTTGTGATATTCATGACAACGGGCCCTTTACTAAACAAGTCCCCCCCGTGTTGTTTGAATATTCATGGAACAACGCCAATTTTACTAATTAAAAACTCAAGTTTGTTTGAATAATTCATGGAGCAACGGCCTCTTTACTAAACAAGTCGGTGTTTGTGAATATTCATGGACAACAGCCTATTTACTAAACAAGTCGGTGTTTGTGAATATTCATGGAGCAATGGCCTATTTACTAAACAAGTCGGTGTTGGTGAATATTTATGGAGCAACGGCCCATTTACTAAACAAGTCGGTGTTTGTGAATATTCATGGACAACGGCCTATTTACTAAACAAGTCAGTATTTGTGAATATTCATGGAACAACGGCCTATTTACTAAACAAGTCCGTGTTTGTGAATATTTATGGACAACGGCCTATTTACTAAACAAGTCGTTTTGTGAATATTCATGACAACGGCTATTTTACTAACAAGTCAGTGTATGTGAATATTCATGAACAACGGCCTATTTACTAAACAAGTCGGTGTTTGTGAATATTCATGGAGCAACGGCCTATTTACTAAACAAGTCTGTGTCCGTGAATATTCGTGTAACAACGGCCTATTTACTAAACAAGTCGGTGTTGTGAATCTTCATGAGCAACGGCCTATTTTACTAAACATGTCGGTGTGTGAATATTTATGGACAACGGCCCCATTTACTAAACAAGTCGGTGTTTGTGATATTTTCATGGACAATGGCCTATTTACTAAACGTCAGTAGTTGGTGAATATTATGGAACAACGGCCTATTTATAACAATCCGGTGTTTGAATATTTATGGACAAGGCCATTTACTAAACAAGTCCGGTTTAGTGAATATTCATGGAAACAACGCCTATTACTAGTCCCGTTTGTGAATATTCATGGACAACGGCCTACTACTACAGTCGGTGTTTGTGAATATTCATGGAGCAACGGCCTATTTTACTTAAACAAGTCTGTTGTGTGAATATTCGTGTAACAACGGCCTATTTACTAAACAAGTCGGTGTTTGTGAATATTCATGGAGCAACGGCCTATTTACTAAACAAGTCGGTGTTTGTGAATATTCATGGAGCAACGGCCTATTTACTAAACAAGTCGGTGTTTGTGAATATTCATGGACAACGGCCTATTTACTAAACAAGTCAGTGTTTGTGAATATTCATGGACAACGGCCTATTTACTAAACAAGTCGGTGTTTGTGAATATTCATGGAGCAACGGCCTATTTACTAAACAAGTCAGTGTTTGTGAATAATCATGGACAACGGCCTATTTATTAAACAAGTCGGTGTTTGTGAATATTCATGGAACAACGGCCTATTTACTATTAAACAAACAAGTCAGTGTTTGTGAATATTCATGGAGCAACGGCCTATTTACTAAACAAGTCAGTGTTTGTGAATATTCATGGTCAACAGCCTATTTACTAAACAAGTCGGTGTTTGTGAATATTCATGGAGCAATGGCCTATTTACTAAACAAGTCGGTGTTGGTGAATATTTATGGAGCAACGGCCTATTTACTAAACAAACGGGGTTTGGTGAATATTTCATGGAGCAACGGCCTATTTACTAAACAAGTGAGGTGTTTTGTGAATATCATAAAGGAGCAACGCCTATTTACTAAACAAGTCGTGTTTCCGTGAATATTCGTGGTAACAACGGCCTATTTACTAAACAAGTCGGGGTGTGAATATTCGTGTAACAACGGCCTATTTACTAAACAAGTCGGTGTTTGTGAATATTCATGGAGCAACGGCCTATTTACTAAACAAGTCGGTGTTTGTGAATATTCATGGAGCAACGGCCTATTTACTAAACAAGTCAGTGTTTGTGAATATTTATGGAGCAATGGCCTATTTACTAAACAAGTCATGGAGCAACGGCCTATTTACTAAACAAGTCAGTGTTTGTGAATATTCATGGACGTCGTGTTTGTGAATATTCATTGAACCCAAAACGGCCCTATTTTACTAAACCAAGTCGTGTTTGTGAATATTCATGGCCAACGGCCTATTTACTAAACAAGTCGGGTTTGTGAATATTCATTGGAGCAACGCCCTATTTACTAAACAAGTCAGTGTTTGAATATTCAGGAGCAATGGCCCCCTATTTACTAAACAAGCAGTGTTTGTGAATATTCAGGAGCAAACGGCCTATTTACTAAACAAGTCCGTTTGTTTGAAATATTCATGGAGCAACGCCTATTATACTAAAAAACAAGTCAGGTGTATGAATATCATGGAAGGCAACGGCCTATTTACTAAAGGCTTAATATTACTAAACAAAAGTCGTGTTTGTGAATAATTCATGGAGCAACTGCCTATTTACTAAACAATAGTGTTTGTGAATATTCATGGAGCAACGGCCTATTTACTAAACAAGTTTCTGTGTCCGTGAATATTCGTGGTAACAACGGCCTAATTTACTAAACAAGTCCCTTGTTTGTGAATTTATTCATTGAAGCAACGGCCTATATACTAAACAAGGTCGTTGTTGTTTGTGAATATTCCATGGAAGCAACATGGCCTATTTTACTAAACAAGTCAGGTGTTTGGTTGAAATATTCAAATGGAGACAACGGTCCTATTTTACTAAACAAGTCAGGTGGTTTGTGAATATTTATGAGCAAGGGGCCTATTTACTAAACAAGGTCATGACAACGGCCTATTACTAAACAAGTCAGTGTTTGTGAATTTTATTCCATGGAAAGCGTCGGTGTTTGGTGAAATATTCATGGAACAACGGCCATTTACTAAACAAGTCGGTTTTTGTTTGTGAATATTTCATGAGCAAACGCCCTATTTACTAAACAAGGTCCGGTTTTGTGAATTTAATCATGGAAAGCAACGCCCTTAATTTACTAAACAAGGACAGTGTTTGTGAATATTACATGGAGCCAATGGCCTATTTATCTAAACAAGTCAGGTTTTGTTGAATATTCATGGAGCAACGGTCCTATTTTACTAAACAATCGTGTTTTTGGTGAATATTCATGGAGCAACGGCCTATTTACTAACAGTCAGTTTGTTTATGAATAGTCCATGGAGCAACCCGGCCTATTTTTAAAAAAAAACTAAAGGCCTAATTTACTAAACAAGTCGGTTTAGTTGTGAATATTATCATGGAGCCAACGGCCTATTTATACTAAAAACCAAGTCCGGGTGTTTGTGAATATTCCATGGAGCAACGGCCTATTTCCAAAACTAGTCAAGTGTTGGTGAATTAATTCATGGAGCAACGGTCCTATTTACTAAACAAGTCAGGTGTTTTTTAATGAATATTCATGGAGCAACGGCCTATTTACTAAACAAGTCTTGTTTGACCATGAATTATTCATGAGCAAACGGCCTATTTTTTTTTTTTTACTAAACAATCCGGTGTTTGTGAATATTCAACGAGCCAACCCTATTTTACTAAACAAGTCAGTGGTTTTGTGAATATTCATGGGAAGCAACGGCCTATTTAACTAAACAAAGTCAGTTTTGTGAAATATTCCATGAACAACGGCCTATTTACTAAACAAGTCAAGTGTTCCCGTGAATTATTCATGGAGCAACGGCCCTAAACTTTACTAAACAAGTCGGTGTTTGGTGAATATTCATGGAGCAACGGCCTATTTACTAAACAACGTCGGTGTTTGTGAATAATTCATGGGGAGCAATCGGCCCTATTTTACTAAACAAAGTCGGCAGTGTTTGTGAATATTCATGGAGAGCAACGACCGGGCCTATTTACTAAACAAGTCTGTGTCCGTGAATATTCGTGTAACAACGGCCTATTTACTAAACAAGTTGGTGTTAGTGAATATTTGTGTAACAACGGCCTATTTGCTAAACAAGTCAGTGTTAGTGAATATTTGTGTAACAACGGCCTATTTATTAAACAAGTCAGTGTTAGTGAATATTCGTGTAACAACGGCCTATTTGCTAAACAAGTCGGTGTTAGTGAATATTTGTGTAACAACGGCCTATTTACTAAACCAGTCGGTGTTTGTGAATATTTGTGTAACAACGGCCTATTTGCTAAACGAGTCGGTGTTTGTGAATATTTGTGTAACAACGGCCTATTTACTAAACGAGTCGGTGTTTGTGAATATTTGTGCAACAACGGCCTATTTGCTAAACAAGTCGGTGTTACTGAATATTTGTGTAACAACGGCCTATTTGCTAAACAAGTCGGTGTTTGTGAATATTCGTGTAACAACGGCCTATTTACTAAACAAGTCAGTGTTAGTGAATATTTGTGTAACAACGGCCTATCTACTAAACAAGTCGGTGTTTATGAATATTCGTGTAACAACGGCCTATTTACTAAACAAGTCTGTGTCCGTGTCATATAACAATGGCCTATTTACTATAAAACAAGTCAGTGTTTGTGAATATTCATGTAACAACGGCCTATTTACTAAACACATCGATGTCCATGAATATTCATGTAAAAATGGCCTATTTACTAAACAAGTTGGTGTTTGTGAATATTTGCGTAACAATGTCCTCGTCAGCCGTGATGCCATCTTCTTCGAGCTGTATCCGGTGCAAACATTCACTGAGCTCCTCAAACCTGTGCCTGTGCTCTGTGTAGTCCGAGTTCTGCAATATCAGCTGCATCAATTGCAGGTGGGACGTTCGAGTCTGGAAGAACGAGAGATGTGGCTGAAGAAATGGAGCTTATGGTCGTCTAGCTGCTGACCCACAATCACACTTTATCCCATCAACAAAGTGCGTATGTGCTGTAAAACACGGTGCCGTGTAACATTTTTGATATCCTGTCAATACGACCTTACCACTGCGTATGAATATGTGCGGTGGTTGGGGTTATTTTTTTGCATTTTAAAGCCATTTGTAGATGTTGCCGGGATAAAAAGAATAGTAGGTTAGTGCCGTGAATGGGGAAAAATATCTGGCGCGGCACGGAAACGGGATGTGCTCGGCAGCCCATTCACGGCACTAACCTACTATTCTCTATACCACAGCCTTATATGAGACACGCCTCGTGATTTTGTACCTTCGGACATTGGCGTGATTTTATGAAATACGTTGACAAAATTTACAATATTTTCCGTAAATGAAGTCAAAAGTTGACAAATTTTTCAGTGTACAAAATTTTGTCAACTTTTGACTTTATTATGAGACAAGCCATATGTTTTTGTACCCAAGAAGATGTGCGTTATCTCATGAAAAATATTTCCAAAACACGGATATTTTCTTTAAGTGATGTCCTGAGCAAATGCGGAATAGAGCAAATGCGGAATAGAATTCCACATGATCAGTGGAAGAATGTAGGACTAGTTCGCCGTACGAAAAAGGGGGATAATTCTATAAGGATTTGAGGCGGAGTGAAATAGTTTGTGTTGCACACTGCAGCACTGGATGGTGGTCGCGTATGCAATGTATGAATTGGATCGGTGGAAAAATGTAGGACTAGTTCGACGTACAAGCCAAAAATTGGGAATTTCGGAGTCGAAAAGGGGGATAACTCAGTAAGGATTTGAGGTAGAGTGATTTTTTTGTGTTACACACTGTGGGACATAATAGTAGTCATGTATGGGAAGTAGGAACTTGATCAGTGGGAAAATATACTGTCTGTTCTACGTTTTGACCATTAAACACATTAAATCAACCTCACAAATTGAAATTCCATCAAATATTGACATGGGGCAAAAAGGAGTTGGGCGGTGATGGGAAGAGTTGAAAAAAGAACTTTTGGATATTGACTCTGAAATCTGGCTAGATAGCTTGGAAATGATGTGACCAAGAAAACATTTTTGAAAATTGGTCCACAAATACCAAAATTATTTTAAAATATATATTGTTGGCCCCCATGTCAAATTCCCATAGGAAATTAATATTTATGGAATTTCATCAAATAAATAAATTTGGAGAGGGCGACCTTTTTGTACAAACATTTAAATATTTTTTAGATTTAATGTGTTTGTGTGTGTAGTGGTGAATTGCGCCACCAGTGAAGCACCGACCTTGTCGCCGGGCGATAGGTCAATGAGATGGCGCAGCACGATATCGAGGAGGACGCGGGCATCGTTGGTGTACAGGACCCCCGACGTGGCTGGCCGGGCGTATAGATCCTGTAGGAACTTCATCACGGCGTCCGGCGGCCGCGGCTCATGCTCAAACATGTGTACCGGGTCCTCTATAACATACAGACACAATACCAAGCTCGTGTCATGTCAAGTTAACCAGGTGGATCTTGGGAATACACAGAAATTCTGAGGCTCACTATATATGAGACATGCCATTTGATTTTGTACCTTCGGACATCTGAGTAATTTCATGAAATACAAAATTGACAACATATTTCATAAATTAAGTCAAATGTTGAAAAACTTTCAGAGTATATGCATGTATTTTGTCAACTTTTGATGCCATTTACGGAAAATATTGTAAATTTCATGAAATTACGCAGTTGTCCGAAGGTCCAAAATCACATGGCATGTCTCATATAGAACATGGTTGTGCCTGGAGTGAGCCCGGGGTAAATAGTGTTTCATCCAGTCTATTTTAGCATGGCGCTGAACCATGCCTGAATTTTGTGGCGCCAAGTCTGGATTTGATGGCGCCATGCTGTCGAAAAAAACAACACATGCCAAAAAATAAAATTTACAACTTTTTTATTACATTATTACAATTTGCTGAGACACCATTAGAGGCATTATTACTATTCAACAAAAGTTTTAAAGTCGGAATAACTTTTACTTGCATTCAACTTTTTCAACTTAGGCCATAAAAAGTATTGCTCTCAGATCACAGATGCTGCTTCATCAGAACTTTTTATTGTTATCGACAAACAAAAACATATTGTAAATTCACTGCATTATCGGTCAAAAACAGCAGCAAAGGCAAAATATGTTGAATCCAATCATGTCCGACGAAAATCTGGTGATTGTTCACATCTAAGATGCTACGGTAACTTTATTAAACATATGTGAACCACGTTAACGGACGAGGAATGTTTCATGGTTATGTAGGGATATTTGTGTGTCACATTTATCAAAACATAGATCTAAACTATATTGGTCCGTAAGCGAGGCTTACGAAATACCGCCCGTGTGGGCCCAGGTACCCCTAAATATGTAAAAAAATCAAGTGTGTGGGCTTGTAACATTGACTCTGACCTTAGCGGTGGCGGCACGAACGTGAATTTGTTACAGGGTAGAGGTCCATTGGAGCAATGCGTGTGTGAAATGTGAAGCAGATCCGAGCAAGGAAATAGAAGTTATAACAGATTTCTCTGATATTTAGTTTTGTAAAGAGACTACGTATGTGACCTTGACCTCGAGATCAGCGGGGATTTGTCACAGCATGATAGTAGAGCCTTAGAGGAATGCATGCATGAAATATTAAGAATGTTCGATGAAGTAAATAGAAGTTATAACATACTTCTCTGATGTTCAGTTTTGTAAAGAGACTAAGTATTTGACCTTGACATCAGCGGGGGTTGGACGTTCGTGGATTTGGCACAGCATGGTAGTAGAGCCTTACAGGAATGCATGTGTGAAATATTAAGCATTTTAGATGTCAGAAGGAAATAGAAGTTATAACATTATTTCTCTGATGTTAAGTTTTGTAAAGAGACTAAGTTTTTGACCTTGACCTTGGGATCAGCGGGGGTTGGACGGTCGTGGATTTTGGCACAGCATGGTAAGAGAGCCTTACCGGAATGCATGTGTGAAATATTAAGCATTTTAGATGAAGGAAATAGAAGTTATAACATTATTTCTCTGATGTTAAGTTTTGTAAAGAGACTAAGTTTTTGACCTTGACCTTGGGATCAGCGGGGGTTGGACGGTCGTGGATTTTGGCACAGCATGGTAAGAGAGCCATACCGGAATGCATGTGTGAAATATTAAGCATTTTAGATGAAGGAAATAGAAATTATAACATTATTTCTCTGATGTTAAGTTTAGTGACGGACGGACGCACGAACAACCAGACTCCAGTATGCCCCCCCCCCACAACTCGTTGCGGAGGGTATAATAATTTGATGTTGTCATGCAAAACTAGATTGGTCAGTAAGTGAGGCTTACGGAATACCGCCCGCGTGGGCCCAGGTACCCCTGAATATGTAAAAAATGACCAAGTGTGTGGGCTTGTGACCTGACTCTGGGCTTAGCGGGGGCGGTACGAACGTGCATTTGTCACAGGGTGGTAGAGGTCCATTGGAGCACTGTGTGGGTGAAATGTGAAGCAGATCTGAGCAAGGAAATAGAAGTTATAACCGATTTCTCTGATGTTAAGTTTTGTAAAGAGACTAAGTATGTGATATTGACCTCGAGATAAGCGGGGATTTGTCACAGCATGATAGTAGAGCCTTAGAGGAATGCATGAATGAAATATTAAGAATTTTCGATGAAAGAAATAGAAGTTATAACATATTTCTTTGATGTTAAGTTTTGTAAAGAGACTAAGTATTTGACTAAGTTTAGTGACGGACGGACGGACAACCTGACTCCAGTATACCCCCTCACAACTCGTTGCGGGTATATAAATATTAACTTCAATATGTTGGTCATATTGTGTGAAAATAATTTTTGGATCCACTTCCTCGTTTCGAAACTGTGCTTCATTTAACTGGTTGTAGGTGCCTACAAACTAAATTTAGAATGCATATAAGGTAAGTCTCAACCAATCAACCGGATTTTGAGCATTAGAACCATGTACATCACCTGGGGCCCGTTTCACTACACTTTGTACGACTAAGTGCAAACTTATGATTTTAAATTTCACATTAACAATGTTTTCTTGTAAACAATTATTGGATTTACATTTATTGAGCATATGCAGCCTATGCTCAGTAAATGTAAATCCATCAATTGAAATTTCCAGGCAATCTTAAATTTGCACTTACGAACATATCAGTTGAACGAAGCTTAGTGAAACGGCCCCGGGGATGTTTTATCAACTTGGTATCCAGAGCCAATCACATTAACTATAGTCTGTTTCACGAAAGCTGCCCAAATTTTACGGCCATATAAACAATTCAAAAACAATATTTTTTTCGATAGTATTAAATTAAAGGAAAATTTAAAAATGAGCCTTCTTTTTAATTCGTGAAATTTGGTCAAATATTGGTTTTATTACGAAAAATTGATTTCTCTATGGGAATTTAACATGGGGGGGAAAAAGAGGCAAAGGAGTGTGGGAGGAGTCAAAAAACTAAATTTTTTGGAAATTGACTCCGAAACCTAGCTAGATAGCTTGGAAATGATCCAACTAAGAAAACAAAAGTTAAATTTTGAAAATTGGTCCAGGATTACTGAAATTCTAAAAAATTTCCCTATGTTAAATCCCCATCGACATCTTCACGGAGTGAAGATGTCTATGGGGATTTAACATGGGGAAATTTTGTTTTCGCAATAAAATCAATATTTGACCAAATTTCACGAAATAAAAAGAAGGCTCATTCTTAAATTTTCCTTTAATTTAATATTATCGAAAAAAATGTTGTTTTTGAATTGTTTATATGGCCGTAAAATTTGGGCAGCTTTCGTGAAACAGACTATAGAGAAAGTGAGCAGGGTCTCAAGTATACCCCTGGCTACTGCCTGGACCGACAAATAAAAACGTCGGACGGACGGAATTACAAAAATTATTTCCCCCTCGACATACTTTGTATAACTACATAGCATACGATTTATGTGGCAGACAGTTAAACTGACCATCTCTATTGAAGAGAAGTAAAACTTTCTCTGTGACCACCTTCACCGTCCGTCTCTCATTGATGACGTCCATGAGGAGGTTATCGTGGGGGTCGGAGAGGTGAAGGTTGAAGGCGAGTACCATGGTCACGAGAAGGTCGGACACCTTGTCCTCGTGATCCAGGCTGGGTGGGTTGTCTATCGCGTCCAGCACAGAGTGGAGGAACTTGGCGTTTAGATGGTCTGTAATGGACGGCATTGGCACATGTGGCTGTAACTGGAGAAACGTGGCATTAAATGTAACCAGGTTAACCCTTTAAACACCTCAGGCCTGTATAGTTGTATTGGCAAAACGGGGGTATTTTTGTTCTTAAACATATGAAAATTTGCTTGCAAAAAGTGCAGATCCTGATGAGCGCAAAACGGGGGTATTTTTGTCCATGCTTGCAAAAAGTGCAGATCCTGATGAGCCGGCTCATCAGGATCTGCACTTTTTGCAAGCAAATTTTCATATGTTTAAGAACAAAAATACCCCCGTTTCATAAATGGACTAGTTTGAAAATTATTTTGTGACCGTTGTATTAGTTGCAAAATTGACATACAAAATCCATTCCAGTTACTTAGGGGTGAAAGAGTTAACGCCTGATGTGTTATCACCCTACCATAGTATAATAAAATATAGTACTGTTTGTTAGCAGCATCACAGATGTCTCACTGAGAGAATGGCGAAAAGTGACAGCGTGACAACCACGACAGACCAGTGGGATGGAAATACTATGAAAGTAATTTTGATGCCTAAGGCGAGGTTTGAAACCACAACCTCCGGATTGGAAGTCAGGTGTTCTAACCCCTAGGCCACAACCCATTCCGCATGAATGGCGAACCATGTAAGCTCTGATCAGACTTCGCAGATGCGCAGGCTGATCTGGGAGGACATTGTTTGCAAAAAGCGTGAGTGAAAATTCTGGATACAACACTTGAGGGACATGGATATCGCTACCTAATACTCTAAAAAGAATTGCTCGACATGTTGTTGGTTGAGAATCTGAGAGCTTCCAATTTTGATGCGGATATCAAACTATCACAGCAATAAACATCAACAGATAGATTGCAATTTTAATTTGGAACTGTTGATGTAAGTGACATGTAAGTCCAAACATTGTATACCGGTATATAGCATAAAGAACAAAGCAAAATTATGAGTTAAAAATAATAATAATAAAACAAATCCAATTGTAAATGGTTTGCATTTAATTTGCAGATTCGATGAAATGATAAGATTACAAGTATAAATATCAAGCCTTGTGTTTAAGACAATTAGAAATCTACTTCAAGCCCTTCATACAGTGATTTACTTATTCATCTAGACGCATCTCTCTCATGAGGTGCACATATATATTTGGAGTTGTGAAAAAAGTGAATAGGTTTAACGTCCCAGCAACAGCTAAGGTCATATAGAGACGGGACAACAGTTTAAAGTCGCATCCGACAAACCAGTGGAATGGAAATGCTATGAAAGTATTTTTTGATGCCCTAGGCTAGATTTGAACCCACAACCTCTGGATTAGAAGTCACATGTTCTAACCCCTAGACCACAACCCATCCTTATTTGTGGTTTTGACTGGAGAAATGGGACTGACGGGTTTTGCGACTAGTGTAGATCCAGATCAGCCTGTGCATCCGCAGTCTGATCAGGATCTGCACTGTTCGCCATTACAAAAAAACCTGTCATGCTTTTAACAAAAAATATATATCAATATCAGTTTGGTATATGTTACTACTTGTGATACCGGATGGCAATTTACACCTCCGAATGCCCAATATTTCCTCTACTATATATAGCATTGCAGGCCAATAATTATCCCAACTCACCGTGTAAATTAGCTGGCACAGATTCCCCGGTGGAAAACAGCATTGTCAACACCAGTGACACATAACTCACCCGTGTCACATCTGCAACATACATAATGAATACCAGGCCAGTGTCTTTTGATATCAAGTTTATCAGGCAAGGCTAGGAAATGCGTAGGAATTCCTAGGCTCGGTGAGGAATTCCTACCGTTTCCGAGACAAAATACACTTGCCTGGTACTCTATTTAACAGGTAACATTTTACGTTACATAATGTCAGAGCAATTATCATGTGTTTTTTGTTGAAAAAAATGCGGACTTGTTTATATTCCACCATTACAATGACATCATTCTGTAACGTCATGTGACGCCGTTGGACCAATGAATGGAATGGTGCTTAACGGCCCATCAACACAAAAGAGTATCATTTAGGGCCAAGCAATGTAGATGAAGAATAAAAATAATAATAAAATAGTATGTTAGATGTGGTAGTCAATCAGACGATCAGGGTAATAATATTAATATGATAAACAATACAAGAGCTGTAGGAGAACAGCATAGCTCGACTACGAGGGTTGTCGATGTACACATAGCTTGACAAACAAGGTGGCTGCGGCCTGCAGAAAAACCTTAACCAAGGTTGACTAAAAACATTAACCAAGGGAAATTAATTAAGTAATTCAAGGTTAAATGTAGGTCAATGTCAGATATAGGTCAAGGGTTATTGATGTACATCACTAGGAGATGAAGTTTTCCAAGTATGGTTGCTGTAGGCCCAGGAGTATTCCATATACAAGCTTGAATAAAAACCTTAACCAAGGGGAAATAACTAAGTAATCCAATGATAAAAGTAGGTCAAGGTCAAATATAGGTCAGGGGTTATTGATGTACATCCCGGTTTTATTATGAGAAAAAGTTATCCAAGTATGGTGTCTGTATGCACAATAGTATTCCATATACAAGCTTGACTATAAACATTAACCAAGTAATTCAAGGTTAAATGTAGGTGAAGGTAAAATATAGATCAGGGGTTATTGATGTACATCCCTATGAGAAAAGGTTGTCCATGTATGGTGTATGTATGCACAATAGTATTCCATGTACAAGCTTGACTAAAAACCTTAACCAAGGTTGACTAAAAACCTTAACCAAGGGGAATTAACAAAGTAATTCCAGAGGAAATGTAGGTCAAAGTCAAATATAGATCAGGGGTTATTGATGTACATTACTAGGAGATGAAGTTGTCCAAGTATGGTGGGTGTAGGGCCAATAGTATTGCATATACAAGCTTGACTAAAAACCTTAACCAAGGAGAATTAACTAAGTAATTGAAGAGGAAATGTAGGTCAAGGTCAAACATAGATCAGGGGTTATTGATGTACATCCCTATGAGAAAAGGTTGTCCAAGTATGGTGTCTGTATGCACAATAGTATTCCATGTACAAGCTTGACTAAAAACCTTAACCAAGGTTGACTAAAAACCTTAACCAAGGGGAATTAACTAGGTAATTCAAGGTTAAATGTAGGTCAAGGTCAAATATAGGCCAGGGGTTGTTGATGTACATCACTAGGAGATAAAGTTGTCCAAGTATGGTTGGTGTAGGGCCAGGAGTATTCCATCTACAAGGTTGACTAAAAACCTTAACCAAAGAGAATTAACTAAGTAATTAAAGAGGAAATGTAGGTCAAGGTCAAATATAGATCAGGTGTTACTGATGTACATCCCTAGGAGATGAAGTTGTCCAAGTATGGTGGGTGTAGGGCCAGGAGTATTCCATATACAAGCTTGACTAAAAACCTTAACCAAGGGGAATTAAGTAAGTAATTGAAAAGGAAATGTAGGTCAAGGTCAAATATAGACCAGGGGTTATTGATGTACATCCCTATGAGAAAAGGTTGTCCAAGTATGGTGTCTGTATGGACAATAGTATTCCATGTACAAGCTTGACTAAAAACCTTAACCAAGGTTGACTAAAAACCATAACCAAGTAATTCAAGAGGAAATGTAGGTGAAGGTCAAATATAGATCAGGGGTTATTGATGTACATCACTAGGAGATGAAGTTGTCCAAGTATGGTGGGTGTAGGGCCAGTAGTATTCCATATACAAGCTTGACTAAAAACGTTAACCAAGGCGTGACGGTGACGCCGACGCCGGGGTGACAACATAATCTCTACTTATTCTTCGAAAAGTCGAGCTAATAAATGAACAACATGTATAGAATTATAAAATTATAGAAATGAGAAACATGTATACAATGATAAAATTAAATTTTTCCGATACAAGTTCGTTTCATGGAGAAAGCGAAGCAACCCTTCAATGTTCTCCACCTGGAATAGCTCCGCAAGTGAAGTAACATTGAAATGTTTGCCTCGAATATCGGAAAAATCGATACAGTCCAGTAGGATGTGTTGCACGGTAAATGCGCTGTGGCATGGAATACACCATGGACGCGGCTCACCTTTGAGCATACACGAATGCGTTGAGTCGTGTATGTCCAATGCGCAATCGACTAAGGACAACTTCATCCTGGCGTACTGGACCAATGAAACTTCAGTTTTCAATTTGTAACTCGGATATTCGTATCAGGTCATTGTCCGATACGACATTATGTTATCAGTCAGTACGTATCAGGGCATGCAAAGCTTGTTACCTGATAAAATGTATTATCCTGTCAATACAATGGCTACTACATATGACGAGGATGGCCGCGGCCCGCATGTCGAGCCCGCCGAGGCATTTGATGGTCTCGGAGTGTATTTATTTGAAGTTTGATGCCCAATAAGCATACAAAGCTTCAAGCAAATCTGACTTACGGTTACAGAGATAGTAGGTATGTGAAAACTTTAACGCAAATTTTGACAGAAACTTCAACGCAAACAAAGTCATTTGACCTTG
Source organism: Conchocele bisecta (assembly GCA_029237695.1). Lineage (NCBI taxonomy): Eukaryota > Metazoa > Mollusca > Bivalvia > Lucinida > Thyasiridae > Conchocele > Conchocele bisecta. Next base: position 108,225,336 of record CM055266.1, read on the forward strand.
ACATATGGGCACAGGGGCCGCATGAGTGGGACACAGAATGAATATATGGATGATGACTAATAAGCATATGAAGTTTCAAGTCAATGTGACTTAGGACTGCAGAGATATAAGGTATTTAAAAACTTTAACGCGGGGGCAGGACGAACGTGGATTTGGCACAAGGCGGTATAGGACCATTAGAGCAATGTGTATATGAAATATGAAGCAGATCGGTTGAAGGATGAAGAAATTATGAGACATTTACCCGAGCGTTAAAGTTTTGTGAGGACGGACGGACGGACGGACGGACGGACGAAGCAGATCGGTTGAAGGATGAAGAAATTATGAGACATTTACCCGAGCGTTAAAGTTTTGTGACGGACGGACGGACGGACGGACGGACGGACGTTCTTACAGTACTATACTTATGTGGCTTATCACATGTTAAATATTAGCCACATAAAACGATTTTTAGCCACATAAAAGGATTTTTTAGGTGGCTAATTGTAACCAACCCTATCCTTTACCAAGTCCATAACCCTGTGGGGCTAGCCACATAAGTACCCTAATGTGTGCCCGGACGGACGGACGGGACGGACGGGACGGACGGACAAGGGTAACACTAAATGCCCCCTCCACTATCGTGGTGGGGCATAAAAAGGGGAGATAATCCATGATGCGGGATTCAATCAAAACTCTAAATACATTTTGCGCATCTACTCATCATAAAGAAAGTTTTATGAGTTACAAATCAAAATTGGAAAATTATAATTTGAAAAGGGGGAGATAATCCACAACCCGGAGAGGTCCATCAAAAATCTAAATAAACATTACGCATGCACTCATCATAAGGAAGCTACATACCAAGTTTCAGGTGTGTAGCTAGTACAGTTTAACAGTTTATGAGCAATAAAGTTTGATGACGGACGGACATCATTTACAGAAAATATCACAATTTCTGTCAATATTTTTTAATCAAAAAATCAAACATCTCGGTACAATATCACATGTAATGTCTCATATGTGGCAATGACTGAATAAATTGAGTTTATAGGTTTTGCGGCCAGTGTAGATCCAGAATGATCTACACTGGCCGCAAAACCCATAAGTCCCATTTATCCAGTCACAGCCACATATATAGCGTTAGCCTGTGGTTTACCGTCCATGTTGGTCTGCACCTCCTCGGCGAGCTCCGTGGTGAGAATGGAGAACAGGAGCAGGGAGACGACCATGCGGTCCAGAGCACACATCGCCCCGAACACCCGCAGTAGGAGTAGTCGCAGTCGCAGCCGCGTCTCCTAACACAGCAATAGAGGATCTTACACGAGTGATGATTTAAACTGACCATGCTGTGCAGGGCACACATCGCCCCAAACACCCGCAGTAGCAGTAGTCGCAGCCACGTGTCCTAACATTGCAAAACCATCAATGTCAAAGTGGTGAAAAAAAGTGAAAGTGAATAGGTTTAACATCCCAACAAGAGCTAAGGTCACATAGAGATGGGAATTCAGTATTTTAAGTTTCATACGAAAGACCAGCGGGATGGAAAATACTGAAAGAGCGGGGATTGAACAAAAGTGAAAGTGAATGGGTTTAACGTCCCAGCAACAGCTAAGGTCATATAAAGATGGGACCACAGTTTAAAGTTTCATCCGAGAGACCAGTGGGATGGAAATACTATGAAAGTATTTTTGATGCCTAAGGCGAGGTTTGAACCCACAACCTCTGAATTGGAAGTCGGGTGCCCCTAGGCCAAAACCCATCCCTGACGGGGATTGAACTCGCAACCTCCGGTATTGAAGTCCAATGCTGTATTCCCTAGACCACAAACCATCCCGTCATAGTATTGGCATGACAGTGTTGCATGTAGTCAAATGTATCAAAAAAATCTCAAGTCTCATCCGAACGACCAGTGGGATAGAAATAATTTTGTTATGCCTAAGGCAAGGTTTGAACCCACATCCCCGGATTGGAAGTCAGGCATTCTAACCCTAGGTCACAACCCAGCCATCCAAATGTATCAATTTTCCAGACTTCTTAGCAAACAAAAAAAACAACAACAGCTAAGTGTTTCAGTGACCTTGAGAAGGTCACTGCCAAGGTCATGTTAATGGTGGAATGAGTGTGTTGCATCAAGCTCAGTAACGGTAGGACAGTCTCCACGAAACTCGATCAGAACTTAGTCAGTTGGTCCTGTAAAGCTGTATATTTTACAGGACCCGAGCTAATTTTACAGGACTGGACGATGTATATACTATATAGGAAACATACATTCTTCTAAATCATGTAATATTAACCCTTAGACTGCCACTCACAACCATTGTCGTCTGCTGTTGCTTTTTTATCTTGCCTTATTTCTCTATAAAAAACATGGTTTGACAGCACTTCAGAATCATTTCCAATGGAAATGATTCTGAAGTGCTGTCAAAGCATGTTGTAAATTATTCTAAAGTGCTGTCAAAGCATGTTTTTGATGATAAAAATTGAAAATAAAAAATAAACAGCAGACAATAAAAGAAATAAGATAGCGGTCTAAGGGTTAAGGGAGTGTACATTTTGTACAGGTCAGTTAAACCTGTAAACAGGGATTTTGTGCCAGACCGTCACAGATTTTACTGGTCATGACCAGTGGTCCCGGGCATGTTTCGCGGAGACTCGTAGGATTTTGTCGGCGAGCCTCAGAATTCCAAGCCTTGTTGCATAAACTTGATACCAAAAGACACTGGCTTGGTACATAGGTGGAAGACTCGGACCTAGGACACAATAAATGGCTCATTTGAAAAACGTTACCCCACTCACCCATTTCCTTACAATATACAGTAGAGCCTTAGTAACGCTATAGTGTCTATTGTACCGAAATTGGTGGGTGGGTTAACGGTTTTCAAATGAGCCATTTATCAGGTCCTAGGTCTGAGTCTTCCACCTGTGGCTTGGTATTCTCTATGTCTAGGAATATAACATTTGGATGAATATACTGGTGCGGCACTCCGCGACAGCGTAAAATGTTTCATGTCAAAATAGGTGCTTGATTCCTGACAAATCCCCATTCAGCTACATGCAGAAGATAGTGCATAAACACATTTTCGTCTAGTAACGGGCACAAGAAATTTGTGCCGGCTACTAGATGAAAATGTGTTTATGCGATACAGAAGTAGAGGCATTTTATGCATTGAAGCATTTTATGCCGGCACGGTGTGCAGCACCAATGAATACAGAGTACAATGGAGCCCACCTACCATCTGGTAATACTGGACTAGGTTGTGAACACATTCGTAACTGTCCCTGGCTATGGCTTTCTGGGACACCGACGGCTTAGCATTCTCCTGTAACAGACAGCATAACTGGGTTCACAGACTGGCTACCCAGTACATAATACAGTGAAACTTGCACAAGCGACCACGTGCATTAAGCAACTTTTGTCTTATGCGACCACTTTCAATTCCCCCCGACAATTTGGTCTATATAATGACAGTGTATTAAACGACTTTTCCTTAACGCGGTCAAATATTTTGTAACTGACAGCAAAGTTTGTTTGTATTAAACGACCATTAATTGACAGGATGTCACAGGTGAAATTAGCCTCAACCGTGTGACAAACAAAGGAAACAAATCCCCTGTCACTGTCAAAGTGTGAATGGTGCATTCTTTATGATTATTGACCTGAAACCTTGTTCTGATTCGCTGTTTCCTTAGTGATTACTAAAGGGAATTAACTCATCGTCGCTTAGCACATGGGAAACACCAGGACTGGTCGCTTAGCACATGGGAAACACCAGGACTGGTCGCTTAGCACATGGGAAAACATAGTTTCAAGTCAATCAAGAGATACTTATACGGACCGCAAGCGAGCGTGATAATTAAATTACCAGAACAGGTGAAAATTTATATTGATTCAAATGTTACAAGAGTTGTCGGAGAACAATCAAGCACGACTATTGGTGCAGGTCTAGAATGTGCGGCAGGTCAAGGTCATATGAAGGTTTGACACTGAAGAGTTGTAGAAATAAGGTGGCTGTAGGGGATTATGATGTAAATCATTTTAATCACTATCAATTCGAATTGGTTTGGAATTATAACAAACAAGCATTTTTTTGAAAAACGATATAAACTTTTGAAGGTCCAACAATACTGGCTTTCAGACAGATTCAGACAATATTGTTTGACTTTCATGTACAGTTATTGTTCACGTATTGGATTTTTAAGGAATTAAATGCGAAGCATTTAGTTCCTTAAAAATCCAGTATGTGAACAATAACACGTATAATTAGCCAGGTTTATAATGCAGTCTCCCAACCGAGTATTAATTTTCCATCTCCAGTAGAACAGGTAGTCAGTAAATCTGGTAATATGTAACTTATTGGGGTTAAATCTATGTGAAATGCATGGAGAGCGATACTGGCCAGCGATTGGCTTAGGAAGTAGGGCGAATTATAAACTGTCATAAAAGCCCCTAAAACATTTTATATCTACATTAACAGACCAGTATGGAGATTAGATCATCGAGGTTTGTGGCTATGGCGTCCTCGTCCTCGTGGAGATGCCAGCCGCGCTGCTGGGAGTCATCTTTACACACGGTGAGCTCCGCGAATATCTCCGACAGCCTCGTGTAGTCGCGGCTCATCTCCTCCTCACCAAGTTTGGGTGAGCTGTGCTGCAATGGTGATTTACAGCCCATCAACACATTGTGAAAATTTATAACGAAATATGCATTTCATTGTCCATAGCCTAGTCCGATGCCAAGCACCGATGTCGCACATTTAAGCTGGTCCATAGTCTTAATTCCCAGTGTACACTGGCTGCAGCAAACAACAAGTGGGTAGGTAAGCAGAGAGGTCACATGACTTACCTGTGGGATTCTCAGCCAGGTATACTGTGGGAAAGTATTATAGAGGGAGATTCTGGTTTTAGACGGCAACTGGTGTAAACCTATTTTGCTGTCGGGTTGTCACTGTATAAACATGTATTGTCTATATTAACAATTAAAGTATTTGCTCAAAGGAGTTCATGACTATAAGCCATGGTGTGACAAATTCTCCTCATCTTAACCCGTTCAACCCTAAAAAACTGGAATTGGACGGTGATATGTTGATTTGACAAGTTTATCAGGTTCAGTTAGGACATGGTAGGAATATCTTGACATGCCTCAGAACCCCCATGCATTCCTAAAGCTTTGCCCGATAAACTTGCTGGCACACCTGTAGCCGATTTCATCAAAATTGCAAAGTATACTTTTCTAGCAAAGTATACTTTGAGGGAGTAATCATTTATTTTTCCCAAATTCATAATTTCATACAGAACTAACGACTGCATATATTTGATGATTAAAAGTATGCAGAATTATTATATTGAATTTATTACATTATAGCTGTGATAATGTAATAAATTCAGTATAATAAAAATTAATAAATTTATCTTTAAATTTAAAATTTCTCCCTCAAAGTATACTTTGCTAGATAAGTATACTTTGCAATGTTGCTGAAATAAGCTACTGCATGCCTCCAAAATGTGCAACCAGGGTACCCTGAGATCGGACTGTGCATCCGCGCCAGTACAAAAGTGAAAGTGAACGGGAAATGGAAATCGCGGAAATTTACGTCCGATATAAAATGTATAATAATGCCAATCAACACAAGTGGTACCTACCTTTAACGTAAATGACATCACAAGTTGACAAAATTGTCATAGCAAATGCGGAATAGAATTCCGCATTTGCTATGAAAATTTCATCAACCTTCGATGTCATTTACAGAAAATATCAGTTTCGGTAAATGTTGCTCAAGACTAGATGGCCGCGGCCCGCATGTCGCACCTGCCGAGGCTTTGATAGTACATGTATACCGAAAAACTTTAACCAAAAACTTTAACTCAGATGCACGTATGTACGACAACATGCCAACTATACGTGCGACAACGTGCCAACTATATTGCGCTGTCTGCAATCGCGTGTGACAAAAACACACACATCTTCGTCGGTACAAAAACAAATGGCTTGTCTCAAATCGTAATGATGAAAACTCACCTCATGTAAAGTTGAAAAGACCCTGTCCAACAATGGAGCTATCTCTGCGACACGGCAACCAAGGTGACCTAGAACAGTCTCTATGGCAACACCCGATAATTCGTAACTAAGCCCTGTGTTGCGTCTCACTTCTTCTATCAGCTCCACTCCTATATTGCTAGGTAGGGTCAATGAGTTTACATCCACTACGCCCTGTTCGCTATGTCCAGAACTAGAAGCACTTTTTTTTGAGGTTGAAGGTATAGGGCTAGTGGCAGAGTCTACCCTGTGTGGTACAGGCTGAGCGGCCATGTCAGCCTTTCGCCGCCTATCGGTACAAGCTGCAGAGTCTGTTGTATGAACATTATCTCTATCTTTCTCATTGCTGGAAGGTGACTCCTTGTACGAGGATTCCTTTGATGACGTTTCCTGTGTAAACGACTCATTCTCCAATAAAATCCAGTCTGAAGGCTCGACATTTTCACTCGGCACTGAGCCAGCGTTCTGAAGCGGTGGTTGGTGGCTGTTTGTCGTTACCTGTCCGTCTGGGCTAGCAGGTGGCGGTGGGGCTACTCGCTTTGATGATCTAGTTTTCTTCTGCTTAATTCCTACATAAAAACAGAGAGCTAGATATGTGGCTGGAGAAATGGCCAGTGTAGATCCAGATCAGCCTGTGCATCCGCAGTCTGATCACGATCTGCACTGTTCACTGTTCCATCAATGAAACACCCGTCATGCTTCTAACAAGCAATATATATTGTTATCAAGCTACAGGAGTGTGCTAGTTGAACGGGAGTTACACAGGTCACAAATGCCATAAACCCCATTTCTCCAGTCACAGCCACACATATGACAGCCATCACTGGTACCATACAGTATATCCCGAAAAACAATGTGTATATACGGCCAGCTGCCTAGACAACGATCAAATATTCTGCAAAACTTAAGCAAATTTGACCTTGACCTTTGGCATGGAAGCAGCATGGGTGAGCTATCGAACCACTGCTATTGATTGAACATATTGATGACTTTAAAGAAGCATATACAGTCTAAAAGTGGTTTCAAGTCTCATCCAAAAGATCACTGGGATGGAAATACATGTACATGTACTATAAAAGTATTGTTGATGCCTACGGCAAAGTTTAAACCCACAACATCTATTATTAAATTCCTGGGGGCCGTTTCACTAAACTTTGTACGACTCAAATGTTCGTAAGTGCAAAATGATGATAGTCTGCAAATTTCACATTAACAATGTTTTCTTGTAAACAATTATTGGATTTACATTTATTGAGCATAGGCTGCATGTGCAAGTGAAGTCCAAGTTGATGCTAATTATGGTTCCACAGAATCTAGGTAAATAAACACAATTGTTGTTAAAACTGTAACGTAAATTTCTAAGATATTTCATCTTGTACATGGGACCTGTAGAATGATACATGTAATGTGGTACACGATTATGAAGTTTCAAGTCAATCTGACTTACAAGAGTGGAGAATATAGGTACCCGAAAACTTTAAAACAAATGTTATGGCCAAATGGAATAATAAACTAAAAATGTGGCCTGTCGCACACGAATGCCCCCGCTGGCAGCCAAAGAAAACAAAGCATAATTGATTATAAGCCATTTACCCGAGCGTTAAGGTTTCGAACGCACCAAGTCTGCGACCTTGACCCTGGGCTTAGCGGGGACGAATGTGGATTTGTCACAGGACCATTGGAGCAATGCGTGTGTGAAATGTGAAGCAGAACTGAGCAAAGAAACAGAAATTATAAGCCATTTACCCGAGCGTTAAGGTTTCGGGACGTACGGACGGATGGACAAACGGACGCCGGTAACACTATATGCCCCCCTCACCATTCGGTGGCGGGGGCATAAAAAGATAACCAGCTGGAAAGATGAAAACTACATACACAGGTCATGCTCCATATACCAGGGGTAAAATAAACAGAAAAGTCCAGGCTAGTGTCTTTTGATATCAAGTTTATCAGGCAAGACTAGGAAATGCGCAGGAATTCCGAGGCTCGGTGGTGAAATTTTTACCATTTCCGAGCCGAGCCAGATAAACAGATAAACAGACACTTGCATGGTATTCTATTTCTCGGCTAACATTTATATAGGAATGAATGGCCTTTTTGTGGAATTTATCGGGGTATAAACTTGGAAAAGTCGCGGGAATACTGGACGAAGCGATAAAAAATTACAATTTTCGAAAAAAAAAAGAAAAAAAATTTTTTTTTTTTTTTTTTTTAGAAAATTGTAATTTTTTAAGGCCTCGTCCAGTATTCTTGCGACTTTTCCAAGTTTATATCCCCGATAAATTACACAAAAAGGCCATTCATTCCTTATAATTCCAGTATTTGAAATAAATTCATCAAGAAAATGTGTTTATTTTCCGTTTTCTTAAGAATTATTTTAACTGCGCCTCACGGTTACGGAAAGTAGTTCGGCATGGGAGTTTACTGGGATATAAATTTTGGACAGAGACTCGCTACGGACCAATCAAATGTTAGGGAATTGTGTAAATATTTTTGTGCTGGAATTATTGATAAATAATGTCAGAGTAAATATGACGGGGTTTTCATTGGCAAGAACACAGACTTGTTAACTTTGCGTCACTACAGTTTACACCGACATCATTCTGTAATGTCATTCGACCAATTAAACATCAGTTTTGAATTTGTTGTAACCCGGATTTGTAAAATGTGGCTGTGACTGGAGAAATGGGGCTTATGGGATATGTGACCAGTGTCAGTGGGATCTACACTGGCCATAAAACCAATAAGCCCTATTTCTCCAGTCACATCCACAAATAAGTCAAATCCACAAATGTGTAGCTTGTTAAATGATAAATGTATGACACATGTATGTGTAAGGTGTAAATATACAATGAGACAATGTATTCGGCCAATACACAGCTTGCTACATGGTAAATGTTAAAACATACAACGGGAGATAACGTACTTACCAGTGGGTGACGTGACCTGCTTCGGAGGTGGCTGGTCATGGTAACCTTCGGCCACGCTCTTCCTGTGTTTGATCAACTGTCTGCAACACAATGGTTGATCACCGCATGTGAGAACGGGATGTGGGGGCACGCATGATAGAAGGTGACGGGATGTGGGGGGCAGGAGTTTCATTCATCTCCTGTGAAGAGCGGGATGTGGGGCAGGGAGTTTCATTCATCTCCTGTGAAGAGCGGGATGTGGGGGCAGGGAGTTTCATTCATCTGTGAAGAGCGGGATTGGGGGCAGGGAGTTTCATTCATCTCCTGTGAAGAGCGGGAGTGCAGAGGTCATTCATCTCCTTGAAGAGCGGGATGTGGGGGCAGGGAGTTTCATTCATCTCCTGTGAAGAGCGGGATGTGGGGGCAGGGAGTTTCATTCATCTCCTGTGAAGAGCGGGATGTGGGGGCAGGGAGTTTCATTCATCTCCTGTGAAGAGCGGGATGTGGGGGCATGGGATTTCATTCATCTCCTGTGAAGAGCGGGATGTGGGGGCAGGGAGTTTCATTCATCTCCTGTGAAGAGGGGATGTGGGGGCAGGGAGTTTCATTCATCTCCTGTGAGAGCGGGATGTGGGGGCAGGGAGTTTCATTCATCTCCTGTGAAGAGCGGGATGTGGGGGCAGGGAGTTTCATTCATCTCCTGTGAATTTCACAGGAGATGAATGAAACTCCCTGCCCCCACATCCCGCTCTGCCATTAGAAGGGTCCAACTGGGCCACCTATACTTTGTTTATTATAAGTGTATTATAACATTTTCTAGTTAGTATAGCAGAACTCCATATGAGACACCCCATGTGATTTCATACCTAAGAACATGTACGATATCTCGTAAAAAAATATTTACATAATTTACGATATTTTTCATAAATGACGTTGAAAGATGACACAATTTTCATAGCAAATGCTCAATGCATGTACTAATCCGCATTTACTATGTGTCTCAAATAAGCTTTGTGTCTACAACGTATTATACACATTTATTTCAAATTCAATGCGTATTTTAATTTTACAGATGGATTATTTAATTTATTACATGTACATGTTTTTCTGATAGAACATAGGGAATAAATGAACAAAAGTAAACAAAGTTGGCTTTTTGCAGCTCAAATATGTTATTTTTCAACATTAATAGATCTGTTTTAATCCTTAATTTGACAATCAATGAGTACATGGTAAATAGTGTAGATCCAGATGAGCCGGCTCATGACGAGCCGTCTCATCAGGATCTGCACTTTTTGCAACTAATTGTTATCTTTTTGAGAACAAAAACACACCCTTTTCATAAATGGACTAGTCTGCAAAAGTAACTTATCAGAGTCCATTCCAATTTCTTAGGGGTGAAAGGGTTACAAATCTACGCCAGGGTTCAATCTAGGATTTCAACATTTGGGGCCCACTGACCCATCCATATTTTAAAATGGCGCACCCCTGACTCAAACTGAGCCATCACAAAAATATACACCTTTTTCGTCTCAAAATGATCAAAATTCTTACATGTATGTTTATGCCAGATGTTAATAATGCAATGAAAATACCGTCTTACAAGCTTCAAATTATACATGTAACTGATGCTATAAATCATGTTCAAGTGTGATGATAATATAGGAATGAATGGCCTTTTTGTGTAATTTATCGGGGTATAAACTTGGAAAAGTCGCGGGAATACTGGACGAAGGCCGGAAGGCCTCGTCCAGTATTCCCGCGACTTTTCCAAGTTTATATCCCCGATAAATTACACAAAAAGGCCATTCATTCCTTATAATTCCAGCATTTGAAATAAATTCATCAAGAAAATGTGTTTATTTTCCGTTTTCTTAAGAATTATTTTAACTGCGCCACGGTTACGGAAAGTAGTTCGGCGTGGGAGTTTACTGGGATATAAATTTTGGACAGAGACAAATGTTAGGGAATTGTGTAAATATTTTTGTGCTGGAATTATTGAACTGTTAACGAGCATCTTCTAATCTTATTAATGTTAGATGTTCGTGTTTTGTCCATTTCTCTGTTACTGTACCACCTAGAACCACTATACTTGCACAACTTCAGAAACAATGGGTGCCCACCACATACCACTATCCAACATTCCACCTTTACCCATTTCTTCAACGTAATCGACTTACTGTAGCCATTTTCAATGTTAAGTTTTTTTTCGCATTTAAATCTGTTTCTCACTTACTATACCACATAGAACCACCATACTTGCATAATTATATGTTATTCAATTGTCTATGCCTTGAAGAAAACACGACCTTCGTGGTTTTGCCTTTTCTCTTGAACAAAATCAGAGACGAACATCTAAACAAAAAATGAAATATAATAAAAAAATCCTCCTTCCCGCTTCACATTCCGCAATCTCGGAGAACCAAAATACTTATTTTTTAAGGCCCAAGATACATGTACTGTGTGTGTAGATTTTACAAAATCAAAGGGTAACCTTACTGTAGATTATCTCGCTGTTGACTGGAATAATGGCCGTCAGCACTGACTGCCTGGTAGTGAATCGCCTCTATAGCTCGGTCGATGGACTTTAGAACTTGTGATTCCTCCACCTAGCCAATGAAAAAAGTAACTACAATGCACATGCACATGCAGGCCCGTACGCAGAGGGGGTGTGACGGGTGCGTATGCATCCCCCTTAACCATTTTACTCTTAACCCGCAGGCCTGTATAGTGGTATTGGCAAACAGTGTAGATCCAGATGAGCCGGCTCGTAACGAGCCGTCTCATCAGGATCTGCACTTTTTGCAATTCATTTTCATAATTTTGAGAACAAAAACACCCCATGTTCATAAATGGACTGATCTGAAAATCATTTTTTGATGATTTAGATCTGTGGATGTGCAAAAACAATGTTTAGCCCTTCGCGCCGTCGATAACGCGCCCCCCTAAAATAATTCCTGCGTACGTGCCTGACATGTATTGAAACAAGAATTCTGTGGAATTAGGCTTCTCGTCTATGAGGACCATGAGATACATGTATGCCTAGACAAACAACCTAACCAAAATTTATCAAAATCAAACTGTATTCAAACAGGGGATTTTATTGACAAAAGCCAAAGATAATATGGGCATTTGAACATAAGTCTCCAGTGACCTTGACCTTGGACAAGTGCACAACAAAGCAGCATTTATATAGACACATTGTCCATGACCCGGGGGTCGAATCAAAATGTTGTGCATCTACTCATCATAAGGAAGCTACATACCAAGTTTCAGGTCTGTAGCTATTACGGTTTAAAAGTTTTACGAGTTATAGACAAAATTACCAAATTCTAAGTCGAAAATGGGGAAATAATCCATGACCCGGGGGTCAAATAAAATATCAAAATAAACTTTGCGCATCTACTCATCATAAGGATGCTACATACCAAGTTTCAAACCTGTAGCTATTAGGGTTTAAAAGTTTTACGAGTTACAAGGCAAAATTGCCAAATTCTAAGTCAAAAAGGGGGAGATAATCCATGACCCCGGTGTCAAATCAAAAATCGAAATAAACTTTGCGCATCTACTCATCATAAGGAAGCTACATACCAAGTTTCAGGTCTGTAGCTAGTACAGTTTAAAAGTCTTAATACTTACAAGGCAAAATTGCCAAATTCTAAGTCGAAAAGGGGGGGGGGGGGAGGGGGGGGGGGGGGGGGGTCCATGACCCGGGGGTCAAATCAAAAAGTATGTAGCTAGTATGGTTTAAAAGTTTTACGACTTAGAAGGTTGACTTAGAAGGACGGACGGACAAGGGTAACACTAAATGCCCCCTCCACTATCGTGGTGGGGTATAAAAAAGAAATAAATTAGGCGTATGCAGAGCCATTAAAAAAGGAAAAGTAAGCCTGTACGCAATCAAATCAACTATAATTTGTTTAAAGAAAATGTTAAATAAACAACCACTTACTGAAACATACATGTACATATACTACTGGTACATATACTACTGGTACGTGCACTTCTGGGAGCCTCAAGCAGAGGTCTCCGTAAAATTGAGAGTAGTCAGCTTTTTTGAAAAAGTAGCCAGCTATATCGACTTCCACCCATGCAGCTGTGCTTGCGTGGCTTATTCGCCGTAGGCGACGAAGGGGAGGGTACGGGAGGGGTACCCCTTTCCCGTTAGGGGTGTTTGGTGGGCCTCCCCAAAGAAAATTTTGAAATTTATATTCAATTTGTGGCATCTGGTGAGTTTTATGGTGCATATATTTGTAGTTGTTTAAGACAATTTCTGCATATATTGTTGCAAAAATGTTAAAATGTGTTGATAGCAGGACAAATCTGAAGTTGTTATTGTTGCCGCTTTGTCCGTCTGTCTGGCGTCCGCGTCACACTTTGGTTAAGGTTTTTAGTCAAGTCCATATCTTCAATACTATTATGCCTAGAGCCACCAAACTTGCACACATTAATCACCTTGCAGTGTACATCTATAACCACTATCAAATCTGTGACCTTGACCCACTTTTCCACTTAAATTACTTAAAAGTAAGTCAACACGCAAGACAATTTTGACCAGAGAAGGTGGGATAAAATGTGTTTTTGTTATTTTTTCCAGCAACATGGGGTCTGGGTGAGGTGGGGTAGGGGGGGAGGGTACAAGTGAAAATAAATTAACAGAGCAAGAGCATAGCAATAACCCAATTCAACTCCCAGGTAACTAACTACAGAGCCAAAGATAAAAACGTACCTGAGGGCCAAACCAGACAAATCGTGATTCCTATAAGGAGGAACCCATACCGTTAATCGTTAATTTACGCTGTCTCATTCGCCCGACCACCATGTGATTTTTTTTTTTTAAGACATTATGAATTGTAGCCGGCGCCAACTAAGCGAGTAGTCGGCTAATCGCCGGCAGCCAGCGCTTACAGAGAGCTCTGCTCAAGTAAAGTTAATGAAATAAATATATATGTACAGACAAATAATACACCATGTTTGATCCAGGGCTCCAGATAAGGTGTGTATTGGCGTGTTTATGCACTTGTTTTAGCAGAAAACGCATTGATTATCAAAAGTAGGAGTACAAAATACTCACAGCAATGTGAAGATACGCATATATTTTCTAATTAAGTAGTGAAAATACAGTAATAAAGTTGACATTTACTTAGTTGAGCTGCAAAAAGCAAACAGTGTTTGCTTTTTGCAGCTCAAGTAAGTGAATTTTTAAATTTGTTTTATTTTTTATCATTTATTCCCTATTTAATCAGGAAAAAAATGAATACAACATTTGTGAAAGCAAAAATACACATTGAATTTGAAATCTGGGGTGTATAATACTGTTTAGACACACAACTTAACTGGAGCCCTGATGATCAATAGCAAAAAATAGTATTGCTGGGAAACAAACAACTGAGTGGAAATTAGAGACTTTTACCTACATGTATCAGCCACCCGTCCACTCAATGGTGGCTAATATTTGGTGATAGTGTGTGCCGGGACCAACCCAGGCCTTTCCCCAGCCCATTATAGCACCTTAATTTTGAAAACAAGGTACCCAAGCACTATAAATTTCAGATATAAAAAAGTTTAAATTTTGATTGTTTTTTCATTAAGTTTCAGTTCCATTTGATCCTTGCAAGCACTATAAGAGTGTATTATAAGGCTTAAACATATATTACATGTAAATGGGATATATGGGTATATGCCCAATTTAATAATTATAACTCACGATTAAATACCCCAGCGCCTTAAATTATTTCTGGGGAAAGGCACCCGGAAATATCCCATAGGATAGGTTTCCACTCAAACAAATCAATCAACAATCAAGAAACGAGGAAGCTTCCTCGTTTCTCGATTGTTGATTGATTTGTTCCCATTTTCAGCGAGACGCCAAAGGGCAGGTCCCAGTAAAGACATTATTACCAAATAGTTTAACGAGTGTTGTATAAATCTGCCTTTAAGATTTTACACATGTATTTAATTTGTTTCTATAGTATCTGATGGAACTAAATAACCCACACGATCTATGGGTCCCAGCTGTAGGAAGATAATTGTTTCCCGCCCACCAGTAGCCTATTTCACCAACATTGCAAAGTATACTTTTCTAGCAAAGTATACTTTGAGGGAGTAATCATTTATTTTTGCTGAAATGCATTATTTCATATAGAGCTAACGACTGCATATACCGTAAAGATTCTAATAGATGCCCGGGCATCTATTAGAATCACCACTGGCTCCGAAGTCCAGGGTGGGCGTTTAATAGAGGCAAGTGTTATTCAGCAAAGGGAAAATGATAACAAAATATACGATGTTCTGCTATCTGAACAAAAACATAACTTAGGGACGTTATACGTCTCAAATGGCAGACTTGATTGTACTGTCTGTCAGTTTATACATTTTTGGGCCAAGACGTTTCGGCCCACTCTGGTCATTATGGTACAGTCGGTAGAAATGTTAAATTTAATGGTAATGTATATCAAGACAGCATCAATCATTAATGCTGATCAGATTTACGCCTACAGACGTTTTGAAAATGGCGTCTCCGTAACCGTGTAAATTCTGATCACCCTGTGTCCGTGCAAATAGCTACTGCTGATGAGGAATTTACTGTGACACCGGAAAGTCGAATTTCGCTTCCGCTTTTGAAAGTGAAAGTAGCAATTATGTTTTTTCCCCCGATTTTAAAGGAAGTTGCTTTCGAAATAATGGAAAGAAAAAAAATCTAATTGGACAATTAGCTCCAATTTTGTTTCAAGTCGGTACTGGGCGTTTATTAGAGGCACTAATTTCGTGAAAATCGGCCAAAAAATGTGTCATTTTCAACGTAAAAAGTGGGGGGTGGACGTCTATTAGAGCAGTGGGTGTCTATTAGAATCTTTACGGTATTTGATGATTAAAAGTATGCAGAATTATTATACTGAATTTATTACATTATCACAGCCAAAATGGCTGTGATAATGTAATAAATTCAGAATAATAAAAATTAATAAATTTATCCTTAAATTTCAAATTTCTCCCTCAAAGTATACTTTGCTAGAAAAGTATACTTTGCAATGTTGGTGAAATAGGCTACTGGTGCCCTGAGACAAGGATATCCGCATAGCCATGCCCATGTGAGATTTCCTTGTCCCACCCTACTCGTCTCACATCTGGCAACGATACATTTTCTAATTATAGAGCAACATTATGGCTAATACGTCTAACAATTATCCCATAAAACAAGGAAATGTGGTCTGTCGACACACTTAGGGCCCCTATAGGTGATTCAAAAATAAACAGACAGAGTGAGACGATAGCGAGGGTAGTCCTTGTCCCACACCAGTGCATATGATGGATACTCTTAGTCACAACTAGAAATTGACGATGTCCACTAGTGCATGTGTATCTCCCTCCCCTCAGACATGCAGTCAATAATTAGAGGGAGAAAACTAATATGGCATTAAGGGGAGAATTGTCATTATTGCATGTGACACACCTGTGGGTAAAGGTATATGTATGTTTGAAGTTTCATGATAACATTCCAAAGGGTATTCGAGTTGTGCTCCGGACACGAATCAGTGTGCAAAAAATAAAGAGAGATAATTTAGTGAGGGTCAAACAACATTTATCTCCCTTGCATTTATCTCATAATTTATTTTGGATGATCTCCCTTGGCTGCTAGAATGCCTAAGTTAAATTAAAACATCGAAATAAGACTCTTTTTACCATACAAACGTATTCAAATCAGCTTCAATAACTTCTTAAGAACGGTATTAAAAGGTTTTGAGACATATTAATTGGATAACTTATTCATTACATGAGGATTTTGTGAGCATTTGGGGGAAAATGAGGATTTGGGCGAATCGTGCGCCCGACAGAATGGGATAAACGCCACGAGATCCGGAGACGTGACAAAAAACTCAGATATTCTGGCTAAAACTTCCGGCAGGCCTGAATTAAGATATCGGCTGACATATCCACCTTGAAATACTTACTACAGTCTGCTTAACATAACTTATAGGTATATAACCGATTTCTCCAAACCCATTCTGTGCCAAATACCAATCAGAATTGGTTTTATCCAGCACAGTAAACTGATCATTAGCCTTAAATGACAGGTATTTAGATAAGACGGTTTGATAATCATATAATGCTTTGTACATTTTAAAATTTACTATTGACAAATTTCACATAAAAAGTTGTATTTTTGCATATAAATAATTGTTTTCATTAAAACTTCTGAATATTTTGCAATGACAGCTGCATCTTGAATTTGGCTGAACTTGGTTAACAGACGGATTGACCCATGTGTACCTAAAACACGTAAAGTGGCGAAAAGAAGACTTTTTAGCGTAAAGTGGCGTAAAGAGGCAAAAAGAGGGGAACAGTTATATACAGTGAGGTAAAGCTGGATGATGGTTGTAATTCTGTTAATTGTCAGGCTCGTGTGCAGCTCAGAATTTACATCATAAAGTTATTGATTTCTGGGTTGACAAACATGGATTGTTACACTTAATATATTCCCGGTAATCAGAATTAAAATAATATTGAAATGCGGAAAGTGAAGACCTTGGTCAGACTGTATATGTTATGTGAAATACAATAAGTTCTATGCTGACTTGGGTATGTGCATACACATTTCAAAACCAATGGTGAACTGTGCAGTTTCCATGCTGGTCTAAGTAATAGATCAAACGAGCTAACGACAGTATTAACGGCTGAGAAAAGGTACCGTGTGACGTATGTGACCATATGCGAAGTCTGATGATTCAGTCTAAAACATATTTAATTAAAAGTAGCCTTTTATCAATAACAAAATATTCAACACCCAGATCCATTAAAAAAAATGATATTAAATATTGATTTTATTGCGATTAAAAAAGTTCCATGGGAATTTAACATGGGGCAAGAAGGAAATGGAGATTGATGAGGAGGATCGGAGAAAAAAAATGGAAAATGACTATGTGTAATTCCGACGAGTGTAAACCATGTGAAGACCGCATTAATGTGATGGCCGATCTCGGTATGTTCTGGGTACCCGCGGGTCACAACTAATAAGTGTACATGTGCTCATATCAGTCAAGTCTCAAATGCATGTAGTTCATTTCAAAAAGTGTAAACCATGTTCAGACTGCATATATGTGTAGGCTGATCGAGATATACACTGGTCGTAAATAATACATGTCACAAAGATCAGTTATTAGCACGTGCACTTCTGTGTGTAATACACAGAATCGCCATAATAAATGTGAACGTCACTGGAGGAATTGGGCTTACGACATTTGTGACCAGTACATCGATATGCGTAAGTCAGTCTGCTCATACAGTAGAATGTGGAAAATATGTTAAAGTTACATGCCGACTCAGTAGACACAAAATGTCATTTATAGGAATTAAATAAGTGTATAATTGTGTCACTATTCCACCAGTTCTACAAATTTCGAGTGCCACTATACATATATATAATCATTTAGTAATATGTATTTTGTGATAGTGACTCGCAGTGGTATCAGGCTATTTGCATATGCAAATGAGGCATGGTATTTTTTAATTATTTATATAAATTAAATGCGTCAAATGAAAATATAATATTTTCGACAGATTATAAAGTATGATCATTGCACATCAAAAAATAAATACAGAGAAGAAATAGTAATGTCTGTTAACATTTTAAGGAAATATGGTAATCGCCCCTGATTTCAGTGTGGATGTTTACGTCTGATATAAAATGAGATGTCAGATTATTTTGCAAAGCTGAAAATAAAGGTTAAATAAAGTGTGTGAGACTGAAAATGTATGGTTATGTAGTGTTGGTAGTCATGCAAAGGTAATAAGCAAATCACGTTACGTTGCTTCTCGTAAATTATTTGACTGTATGGTTCAACGAGCAAAACGGATCTACTGGTTCAATTTTCAGAACAAGCGACTGAACGATGCATCAGACAATCCTAATGAGTTCTGGAAGATCATAGGTAAAGTTGGGGTAGGTCATGAACATAGTAAAGCTAACACAATGGAGATTGTGGTGGATGATGGAAGTGTAGTTACTGATGTACACTCTAGTTTAGATCATTGTATAATCCGAATGGGCGTACTAGTTTTAACTTTCCACATTGTGATCAGACATTACCTAGTGTATCTTAACCTCTCTTCACCGATAACACATATGTCAAGGTCATTGCCAAGGTCAGTGAATGATCGAGACAAATTGTCTCCCCTGTTGTTGTATTATCAAGTCTAGTTCAAATGGTATGACGTTGTAACAAGTATACCTGGGCCTGACAGACGAAAAGGGGTAACAAGTAGTTGGAGTGCAAGGGATAGGCTAGAATATACTAGGGTATGTTAAAGGTACATGCCCACGCAGTAGGCACACACTGTTCTTTATAGGAATTAAATAAGTGTATAATTGTGTCATTATTCCACCAGTTCTAAAACTTACAAGTGCCCGCTATACAGATTATAATCAATTAGTAATATGTATTTTACTGATAGTGACGCGCGGTGGTATCAGGCTATTTTCATATGCAAATGAGGCATGATATTTTTTAATTATTTATACTAATTAAATGCGTCACCTGAAAAAATAATATTTTCGACAGAGTATCAAGTATGATCATTGCACATCAAAAAGTAAATACAGATAATAAATAGTAATTTCCGCTAACATGTTAAGGAAACACGGTTATCGACCCTGATATCAGTGTGTAAATTTACGGCTAATATAAAACGTTTAAAAATGCCAATCAATACGTGGAATAACGGTGAATGAATGTTTATTTTGCCAGAAAATGTGTCAGATGATGTCTCTGATGTAAATAACATTTTGTGCCTACTGAGTGGGCATGTACCTTTAATCACTTATTATTTACAATATAATACATGGGGGACACACATGAATACATGATACTTTGGTATGCGAACATCACTGTACGATACACCGATACTATGCAATTACATAAAGATCGTAAGCTACTCGACTGTTATACTCTACTGCAACTTATGAGTTATAGACGAATTAACTTCATATATGGTATATCAATTGTCCCGTAGTGGACAATAGTATGGGTGTACAAGTACCTTGGTGATCGCTAATCAAAGTGAAATAACGTACACGTATGACATGACAAAATGATGAATGAAGGACAACTGACAAACATGCGAGTTACCACAGTGCTGGCGTATCTCAATTTATAATGGTAACGACCGAGAAGTCAGGTTCCGAGGTCAGCCTAACCCGCAGTATGAGGTCTAGTCAACAATCTATGGCTATAGTCCCACCTTCTATGGGATAATCAATAAACAATTATGTAGTCTTACTACAATCACTTAGCCATGATAAGCCATGATAGAAGTGTTACAATACAATAGCAAAGTGTACACCAAGTATTGCCAATGCAATATGATCACTAAGTATGAATGGCAAAGTCAAAGCCGGATGTAGTCACAACACATGGTAGCCGACGATAGTATTCGGAAAGTAGCTATCCAGAAGTGGAGTATCGGAAGTTGAAACACCGGAAGTGAGTACCACCGGAAGTGAGTACTTTCCACTCATTGTAGTATAATATGTAATACACGCAGAGGGATGTAGCAGCTCCGGGTTCGGTCCTGTATGGAGCAGTGTGTTAAAGCTACGTCGCGTACAGCACAGCCTTTATGTAGAATACACGTGACGTACCAGATATATAACACACTGCTCAATACAGGCCCGAACCCTGAGCTGCTACATCCCTCTGCGCCAGACAGACGTACGGACACTCGGACGACCTGGTGAACTCTGTACTGCACACTGGGGATACCATCAACGAGTGGACCCATTGCACAAATGCTTCTCGCTAGAGCGTTCTCGAGAGGCTAAACATGACATAGAGCCTCCAATTACTGGATGAATACGAACAGACGGACCTATGTAAGCTGGAGTCAACAAGACTGTCCTTCTCGTTCCAGAAATCAGTATCGCAATACTGAATTCTACGCAACTCCTTATATACAGACTTAGTAACAGAACCCACGAGCAAAACCGTCCGCACGATTTGTACAACCTCGCGGGATATACTCGTACAAGTTGGTAGCAAAAAGTGGCTTCCGCAATCCTACTCGTTGGCTATATTCTGCTCAAAAGAGAGCAAACCAAACAATAGATCTACCTCCAACTGCGTAAAGTACATCCGAATAATTACCATCCGACATGCCATCTCTAACATTACACTAGAAAGACGCACAGTATAGATCCAAATCACTGAGCACGAAAAGACTCAGCTGGTCCTGGTACTCGAGGATCGCTATTCGACACCAAAGAGCCCACATCGACGCACTGAAACGCTAAAGCCCAGGCTACCGTCCCAATATCGTGGTCATTTACGGAGCTAGCAAAAAATAAAGCAACGCACATTACGTGATCTTATCTTGTTACGATTGTTAGTTCCCGACTACGTAGAACACTAAGCCATACTATCTAGAACAGCGCCGCCTATGCTAATATAATAACTATACACTGGCCTCAAACACACGAAGATCTTTTTCTCTTGGGGAACAACCGACACGCGAGCTACTGTCGGCCCATAATTTCCCTCTCGCATGGAAAGTGGTTTATCCCGATAGATAATCAATCCTGCATTGGGGAAACCGGTATTACACCGATAATAAAGTGGACACGTAATTATAACTGCATAGGACACAATATTTCTACAAATACACCATAATCTACCAGAACGTAATTATAACTCTGCATAGGACACAATATTTCTACAAATACACCATAATCCCGGTTATTACACGTAATTCGTACATAGGCGAATTCACTGGTACGTGAAATTCAATGTGTTACCGTGGAACACCGCTGAAACGGACACCCTGAATACAATACAACACCATACGATACATTACAGTACAACATGCAACAACTACACATTTCTACGCAAATAGTATACACAAGAATACCCGTATCACGCGACAATATCTATTCAAGAAGTCCGTGATGCTATAGCAAATTCTAAGCGGGGGAAAGCGTGTGAATGAGACGATATACCATCAGAGGGTATTTGCAACGATGTCAATGTATTTTATCTGCATATTTTATTCAATGTTTGTTTTACCCGGAGTAAAATTCTCATGAAATGGGCTACACGTATCATCAACCCAATTCCAAAGTTCAGCACTGCTGACCCAAGGGATCCGCTAGCTGTCATATCGTGGCATTTATTTAACAAGTTCTATGTATAAACGGTATTGTTTTATTCTGAACAAGAGGCTGTCAACGCGGGCCGAAAATAATTCAAAAATCGAGGATGAACAGAATGGTTCAGATAACATCGTAGTACTACTGACCATTTATCGTCTCTTACAAATATCATAGATACTAGGATTAAGGAGAAGAAAATGTCTACTTCCTGTGCATTCATCGATTTTAAGAAAGTATATGACTTGATTGACAAAAGCAAAATATGGACAATGCTGGCTACTGTGTGTATTAACGAGAAAATGTTAGTTTAATCATTATATTCTGGTGTGTCGTCATATGTCCAACTTAACGGTCTACGAACCGAGTAGTTTAATGTACACTGTGTGTTACGCCAGGGCTGTTCTCTGTCACCTCTATTGTCTAACCTATTCATCAATTATTTTGATCTCAATATTAAGACCTTGGGTAAAGGTTTCCAGTTAGATGACGAGGTATTATCTATTTTATTATACGCAGATGACATAGTGTTGATTGTAGAAAACGAAGCGGATCTACAATGTATGCTTAACATGCTTTATGCATGGTATGATTTAAACAGCATGGTCGTGAATAATCAAAATAGTAATATTGTGCATTTTCGGCTACTATGTGTGCATCGAACTGTTTTCCCATTTATTTGTTGACCGGAACAACATGTGCATTGTTGATAGATACAAATATGTTGGTATTATTCTGAGAGAAACGTTATATTATAATATCACAACAAGAATGATTGCGCACAATGCTGGTAGAGCACTAGGTTTGATCATAGCAAAAACAAAGCACATAGGTGGCGTGCCTCATGCTGTTTTTAAGAGATTATTTGACTCAATGGTCTGGTCAGTTATTGCCTATGGTGCAGCTAGTTGGGGTATTTAATCATACTCGTGTAATAATACAATACAGAACAGGGCTATGCGATACGTCCTATGTGTAGGTCGATACGCACTTACAGCTGCGGTGTCTGGCGATCTGGATTCCTGCACATGTCTGACAGTGGAAATGTATTGTTAACCATTGATGTATGTCTGTCAATATGCACACCGATGGAATCAACAGCCGATTTTGTAAATGGTCACTATATAGTGCTGGTAGAGTATATCGAAATTGACCCTTTTTAGTGACCACTAATTTTACTATGTGAAACTTGGCAGATTTTAATAACGTTGATGATTTTATTAACAAAGTCACCATTCAAAACGCTGTTGTTGAAGCGATGATGATCGGATCCCATATGTTGATGGATGGCAAGCCCTTATCAACAGATACAGTAGTGTTAGTCGTGTAGGTGGTAATAAATTACGCACTTATCGTACTTACAAACACACATTTGTGTTTGAGAAATATTGTGGCACGTTTTAAGCTTTTTTCATAATAAGATGCCTTTGTATTTAGACATTCGTTTGTGCTTTATTTCAATCTATTTTAACTTCTTAGACAGGTGAGAAAAAAAAGTAATGTTTTAGTTGCACTGTCACGATTAGCGATAGCTTATGCAACGCGGGACGCAGGAAAGAAATAAGCCTACAGCGGTTGTCGTTGCCACTGATTATTTTAACCAGGATAAGCGCGGTGGCATTGCAACATCAATGATTTATTTATTTTTGCTCATTTGTGCGTGCTGTTCATGTGTATGCTGAAATGTATAAAGGTTTGCTCAATGTTTATAACGCGTCGTCTCTTCTAATTCTTTTAGAATGGAAATCGTACATGTACCTATGTTTTATTATTGCTATGTAGTTTATGATGTTCGGTTGATGTGACGTTAATAAACAGTTTATATGCATGGTTTGCCATTCAGTCAGTAAAACAATTACCACGGTTATTATTAACAAATGAATGGAAAATATAGATCCTTATCATGCTGCATGAATACAGGAAATATACTGACTACAAATGTCACAAATCGAATTTCTACAGCAAACAGATCTCTTATCACCTAGAATGGAATCTGTGAAATGAATAAAATTACAACAGTTGTTTATTTGTCTATTTTATTTTATTTGTCATACCTACTTTAATTTAAATATCACGAACAATTTGTAAATACAAGTATTAATCATATAATCATAAAATAAACAGCAATGACCGTTATAAATAGAGTTAACACATATGAATAATTTCCCAACGGTTAAAGAGAATGGGTTTAACATCCCATTAACAGCTAAGGTCATGTATAGATGGGACTTCGATTTGTTAAGTCTCATCAGAAAGACCAAAGGGATGTTATCATCACATATACACTACATTAAAACACGTAGACATTTACGGATGCTTTTATTCTTTTGTTAGTGAAACAAATAGGTAATGTGATCAATGTCTACCCTGTTGGCTATTCAGGCATACATTTGCCGCAAAGTCCCATTTCTCGAGTCGTAGTATCATAGATCAAGGACAACATATCAAATAATAACCATGTTGGATAAAGGGAACACTGACTAACAAAAGTATCGTACGACGTTTGTGACCAGCGTATTCTCAGATCAGTCTGCACATTCGCGTAGTCTGATCAGGGTATGCAGTGTTTGTCATTCATTCGTCGAAACAGCAAATGCCGTAAGGTTTATTTTCTTAATCAGTATGATCAATTAGAGCAATAATGGTCCATAATCTATTTGGTGAATAGCCGCGCGTGGTCAATGCACGTGTCATATGGTATTTTACCGAACAAAAAATACACATGATATACATGCACACAGTGAAACATACTTCTGGCCGAGTCCCAGTTTGAGAAAATATTCATTACGACTTAGCCCCATAGCAGCTTGTGTATTCTGATCAGGGTTGACGCTATTCGCCGTCAATTCACTCAATATATTTACCAGAGTCTCGACCAGAGCAGCAAATTCAACGGTTGTTGCAAATGCCGCAATGTCCATTTTCTCATCCAAACTACCAGTATCCATGTACAATGTATACTATTATATGAATAACGCTTCACATATTAAATGTAATCACTTGAACGGCGACCTTGGACTGAGCTGGTCGTGTGTTTTTACCGGCCGGCAATTATCTGAAGGTTACCGGCGGCGGCCATTTTAACTGTTGGAAATTAACTCTCATTTGCATTGTGTTTATTTTTATTCACTGTATTGTTACTTCTGGATTTGCGAAACGGTAGGTAGGGACTGGGCTTGTGGTGGGCGATTTTTCGGCTGGAATTGAGCTAATTTATTAGGTCATTTTTTGTTCTTATTATTCATATCTCAGTGTCCTGAGTGGTTGATTGTGGCACATTGTGGATCTGCCTGGCCTCACGGTAGGGCAGTTGACTAATTGGTGCATCCGACTGCCACTTATAGAACACAACCCATGTATGTAGCCCTTCTGGGACTCGGACTGGTTTCGGATTGGGTGAGATATATATACCATCAACATATTAGTATTATTATTATCTGGTGTGTAGTCGTACTGCGGTCAGTTCCACCAGTGGGACAGGCGACGTGCTAACACATGGGGGTACGTGGACACTACGGGGAGCCGAGGTGTTCATGTCCCTGCCACGTTAGGCCAGGATGTCCAGGCAACTCAGTTATCACACTTTCTTATGAAAGTAAGCCATATATAACAAGTATAACAAACACATCAAGTTAGCTCAAGCTCAGCCGAATTTTCTGCGTTCCCATTTACCGACTATATGGCACCAACTTGCGTGCCGAGTGCTGCCAGGGGTGGATTGGTTCTACCTGGGACCCATTTTGTATACGCCGCACGGTACCTTTCTCATCCGACCACCCAAACTGCGAACAGCCGCTAGTTCGTTTGATCTATTCACCAATTAAGGTCATTACAACTAAGATAAATTATTTCAAACAACATGTGAATGTTAATGTTTTCACTTACTTGGACCAGCATCGAAACTGCACTGCTCACCATTGATTTTAAAATTTGTATACCCAATTTAGCATACAAGTATACACCGTTTGAAATTAGTTATGATAAATAAATAGAGTTTTCACATGTTGTCTTTCACTTATCATACACGCTCTGACCAGGGTATTCACTCTTCGCATTTCAATAATATTGTCATTTGGATTACTGGGAATATAATGTAAAAATCCACGTTTGTCAATCCAGAATTCAACAATTTTACGCCAATGTGGCTGATTCACCATGACTGAAAAACTTTTAAATGGATAAGATGTAAAAAATAATTCATGCTTGCCAGGTGCCAGAATATGTAGACTCTAAGCCACACAAGTGCCTGACAATAAAGAAACTTGCAACATCCCACTTTACGCCACTGGAAATAACTTTTCACCTATTTTCATCACTTTACGGCACTTTTCGCAAAAAGAAATCAGGCCACCAGCATCCCGTATAATCAAGTCTGGCCAAAATAGTTTCTTATGAAAGTATGAAATATCATTGTTTATTTGAAGTATTTAGTGCTTATAGATGCAGTATTATATGTCCAGGTCAAATAACACAATCAGTGACAATGGCAGTCACATTTTATTACAATAAACGTTAATTCTACAAGACTATATATACCACAATCATAATAAAGCTCGTGCTACACTAGATAACCAATAGTTCGGACAGACCAATAAATTATTCGCCGTCACTATCCTTGTAGTTGTAGCTTGTTCGCAAGAATGACAGATGTTCCCTAACTATATTTTTGTTATCTCCCTTTGTTCTTTTTGTGAACTTATTTCTTGTCTGGAACTCATCTGAAATTTCTATCTAGATCTCTTCATACTGCTTCACACCCTCACGGTAGGGAGTTTGAACACGTCTGTAACGTTGTTGTCAAATTTCCTTGACACATTATGAAAATTGAACATTCCAATAAAATGTTTGTTTTAAATTTGAATTGATTAATATAATCATTATTCTAATGAGTTATTATCATGATTATAAGTTTTACGATAAATAACACCATTTAATGGCATTTTTGTTCATAAAACTCTATTTGAATACACCATTGTTGACCCACATTTTCCAATGTAGCGGTTGCGTGAACATATTTTTAGCAGTGTTGAAGTGATATAGGGTAAGTGATATAGGGTAACTTGAAACGGTTACTGCTTGAGTTCCCGTGACGTATTGTCCTGAATTACCAATCAGATGAAGGCTTAGTTTCTACACTTCCTAATGACAATTGAATCTCAAAAAGAAACACCACTGAAGCGAACAACGATTTTTGACATATAAATATTGATTTAATTGTGAGGATTCATTCATATGATGAATCAGTGATCATTTTCCTTCCAGAATCGATTGACATATAATAGTTTAGTTCAGCACTGACCACGGAAATCGTGATTTACAGAGTAATATAATGTGTATGTGAGATGTTTTAATATATATGTATAGCTACAGTACACTCAGAGTGCTTTGTGCCTTTTCCACTCTCTCACGGTGGGAGGAATTTTCTCAGAGTGGGAAAATCACGGTGGGAGTTGTGTGCCTCCCACGGTAACCATATATTTTACCTGTATTACCACCGCGGACGGAGACCAAGCTGGACGAACTTCCAATAGTCAGAAAACGGCCACAGTGTTCCCCTGTGATACGACCCCGCGTTCCACCGGGACGCCAGGCTGCTTACCTGTACAGTCATAGCATAGTACCCAAACATTTACACTTATTCTGACTTACGTTTGTGTTTTTTTATTCATTTTTTTTTATAAATATATACATTTTTCCTTTCAAACAAACATATTTCTTAACAAGAACAAAACATGAGAATCATCTCCTAAACACATGAGAATCATCTCGCGCTTTGGCAGGGCTGTACAAATTGATTTTTTAGCCACTTGCCCCGGACAAGTGACTTGACAAAAGTGACTTGTCCTGGAAATTATAATTTTCAGGGCAAGTGGTTTTGAAAAAATGACTTGTCCTCGTAAAACTTCTTATACGAAACTGTAACAACACAACCATAGAAAACTATGGCACGGGTATAACGGTGGTTGCAGAGTCTGCAATTAGGACCAGTCGTTCCCGGTCAGTTACTCAAAAATAGAAAAGCCAGATTGAATGTTTTCTTTTCCGGGTGCAAAGAGAGAGAGAATAACTACAGCTCATCAATCAACAATTTATTACATAAACAATCATGTCTCAATCACGCAATATATCAGTGCATCACAAATTGGATTGATTGGTGTTTAACGGTATATCTATAGTGCCGTTAGTACATGTAATATGAACACATGGACACACATTACCAACTCCATATAGAAGCTTCCAACCAACGGTTCTCGGCGTATGTACATGTATATTCATGTGTGCATAATACATGCACTTTAGTTGCTATAAAAATGTTGGCAATAACATATATTACTAGTAACGGGAACCCTGGCAATCAGGAAAGATAGATTGATTGGTGTTTAATGGTTGGTGTTTAATGGTCTATCTATAATTTCGAGCGTATATTCCAGAATTTTCGGTGTAAAAACATCGACATTTTGTGAATTAAATTACGGAGTCTACTCATTTGACCGTCTCGAAAATGAAATCACGTCTATATTTACAATATTTAATGTCTATCAGTATGTTCGCGGAACGGTAAATAATAAACTTTTTGAAATTTCATTTTTTTTTTTGTTGGCAACAGCTGTTAATTCGCTAATTACACTGCAGCTCCATTATAACGCGATCGCGTATAGCGCGATCTCCATTATAACGCGGGTCTCTCGTGGATCCCAAAAAATATATTAAAAAAATAGAGAAGAAAAAGGAAAACAAAGAAAAAAAATCGTCCGACGTCGTAGTCATCGTGTAATTAGTTGATTCGTGATTTCTGTAAGTTTATTAAAACAACGACATTCAAAGTACATGAACTAATTATTATTAGTATGTTAGCAAATGTAATACCTTTAATCAGGTAATCATGTTAATATGCATACAGTGCGACCCCCCTATTGCACGGAAGTCCGGCGACATACGACCTTCCGTGTTGCTTATCCGAACCGTGCAATATCCGTGCCAGGGGACATATGAATTCCAAATCCAGATGCGATTACACCCGACACATATTACACAGATGAGATTTGTGTGATGCTTTGTGCAAAAACCCGATACATCCAGCTGTGTGTACAGGTGTTTATTGTATGACATCATTCAGCACGAGGCTGTAAACTGTGTGACCTTTAGGCTATGTTTTGAAATGTTACTGATTGGTCAACACGCCTTTTGATGTGCCACAGACGTCGCGAACGTGCCACTTTCATCATCGCATCACGGGGAAATCATGCAGTAACCCATTTCATGCTGAGGATACGCTTATGTTTGCGGACAAATATTTTCCTTCTATGCACTCGGAAGTATATGCCGCGACCACCATTTAATCCGTCTCGTCGAGACGGTTCAAATGAGTGGTCACATCGTATACTTTCATTGAGAAATAACAAAAATAAAAATATATTTTTTAATAATTTCATACCCGTAAATGTGTATTCCGAAAGGAATGGATTAAAAAACAAGAAATGCGTCTGTCGAGCGCAGATGCCACCTGCAGCATATTTGAGAAACTGTGACAAATTGGTTAACCGAAAAATGTGACAGACAGACGGACAGACGGACGGACGGTCCAAACACTATATGCCACCCGTTTCTTCGAAACCTGATGGCATAAAAACTCTGAATCATACGCAGATCTGTCGCCATATATCGCCAATATTGATTTCGAAAATATTTTCCGTAAATTGTGTAGAGCCACTTGTCCGAGACCGAAACCGACTTGTCCCGGGCGTCGAGCGTGCCGATTTGTACAGCCCTGTTTGGCATCGCGAAATCGCCTTCCGCTGAAGCTTTTGTAAATACAGGGTTTGCTCATGGTGTGTAAAACGGATACGTCTTGAAATTTCGCTTTGCGCATGCATGCAAGTAAAACGCAATTCCAACGTGAGGCGAGAGCGCGAAAACGCACGACTGAATATAATGTCCCATTTTCACCTCGCGATCTCACTTTGCGTTTTCGCGATCTGGCGCATGGATCGACATCGCGAAAACGCGAGAATGTAACTGGCCCTAACAGGACACTAGTATCATAATCGCCTTAGGAAACGATAATCATGTGCTGTAAAACATTATTTTAATTAAGAAATAGAAGAAATGTGTATATTGGGGAATATGTCCGATACATATGAAAGGGTTTTCGCGATCTCGTGTAGAGGTCGAGATCGAGTAAATGCGAGTTACATGACACTAACAGAACACCATTATAATTCTCGTGTTTTAGGAGGCAATTCTCATGTTTTGTAAAAAAAATAATTTTATTTTTTCTAATAAACATATTTTGGCAGCATATGAGAATCGTCTCCTAAAACGATTGACGTGTCCTGTTAGGGACATGTTACGATCTACTGATGGTGAACACGTGTTGGTCTTCGCTAGTCACATATGCAATAAGCCCGGTTTTGTCCGATCACGTCATACATCATCATATGCACATGCGGTGACCTACTGGGACGTGTGTCGGTGTTGGAAAGTGAGACATCAAAGGTTACAAAATGACATCTAAAGGTTAAGTTGTGTCGATCGGATCTTTGAAACACGCCGACACAAGAGCAGCACATTTACGATCAATTACTCTACACATATTTATTAATGGAATGGAACTTATCTCTCTTATAGCATAGCGGTTTTCACCGCGTTTGATAAAAAATATTTCTTCCATTTTATTGGTCGGAGAGAAGGTGTAGAATCTCAAAAACGGAATCTTTATTTACTCAATAAATATGTACTGGCAGCACATCAGAATCGTCTCATGTTTTGTCAAACCATGTTTTTATTGTCAGAAATATTGATGTTTGTCCACATTTGTTCCATTTCTTAATAAAAACATGTTTTGGCAGCACATGAGAATCGTCTCCTAAGACGATTTGGTACATATGTTACAATTTCGCGAAACGAAAATGAAACATATTCACAACAAAACATGTTTCGCGATCTTGCGCATAGGCCGAGATCGCGAAAACGCGAAGCGTGATGGATCGCAAAACGAAAATTTAACATATTCACAACAAAACATGTTTTGACAGTATTGTGCATATGATAATCGTCTCCTTTCGCGATCTTGCGCATAGATCGAGATCGCGAAAACGGGAAGCGTGATTGCGAGAGCTGAAACGAAAATGTAACGTATTCTCAACAAAACATGTTTTGACAGTACTGTGCATATGAGACGATTTTCAAGTTTTGTCAGCCATCTATGCACTCCTCTCTGACCACATTACCTGTACGCTGGCACGGTGATGCGCCATGGGCTAATACGGTGGGTCACGGGGGAACGCAGTGTGCAGCAGATTCGGTCTTTAAAATATTCCCACGGTGGTGATTTTTGCCTCTCCACCGTGACGGGTGGGATTTCCACCCGACACGGTGGGAGGAATGTTTATGCCCAATCTCCATCCGATCACGAGGTCGAGTGGGAAGAGGCACAATTCGCGCTGAGTGTACTGTACATATTATAATTCTGGGTTGAATATTAAATAATCGCAGTCTTATAACTCGGACAGGCAATAAATGAGCGAATTTGAAACAGGATGAATCGTGACATAAAATAAACTGAAGTTTTACTTTTAGTTAAGATTAGAAACAATTTTGAAAGTGAAAGTATAGAACGGTCATGTTTTTATAATTATACCCCCCCCGCAACGAGTTGTGGGGGGGGGGGGGGGGTATACTGGAGTCAGGTTGTCCGTGCGTCCGTCCGTGCGTCCGTCCGTGGTGCGTCCGTCCGTGCGTCCGTAAACTTAACATCAGAGAAATATTGTTATAACTTCTATTTCCTTCATCTAAAATGCTTGATATTTCACACATGCATTCCTGTAAGGCTCTACTACCATGCTGTGCCAAATCCACGACCGTCCAACCCCAGCAGATCCAAAGGTCAAGGTCAAATACTTAGTCCGTAAACTTAACATCAGAGAAATATTGTTATAACTTCTATTTCCTTCATCTAAAATGCTTAATATTTCACACATGCATTCCTGTAAGGCTCTACTACCATGCTGTGCCAAATCCACGACCGTCCAACCCCCGCAGATCCCAAGGTCAAGGTCAAATACTTAGTCTCTTTACGTAAACTTAACATCAGAGAAATATTGTTATAACTTCTATTTCCTTCATCTAAAATGCTTGATATTTCACACATGCATTCCTGTAAGGCTCTACTACCATGCTGTGCCAAATCCACGACCGTCCAACCCCCGCAGATACCAAGGTCAAGGTCAAATACTTAGTCTCTTTACAAAACTTAACATCAGAGAAATATTGTTCTAACTTCTATTTCCTTCATCTAAAATGCTTAATATTTCACACATGCATTCCTGTAAGGCTCTACTACCATGCTGTGCCAAATCCACGACTGTCCAACCCACGCTGATCCCAAGGTCAAGGTCAAATACTTAGTCTCTTTACAAAACTTAACATCAGAGAAATATTGTTCTAATTTCTATTTCCTTCATCTAAAATTCTTAATATTTCACACATGCATTCCTGTAAGGCTCTAATACCATGCTGTGCCAAATCCATGACCGTCCAACCCCCGCTGATCCCAATGTCAAGGTCAAATACTTAGTCTCTTTACAAAACTTAACATCAGAGAAATAAGTTATAACTTCTATTTCCTTCATTGAAAATTCTTATTTCACTTGTGCATTCCTCTAAGGTTGTACTATCATGCTGTGACAAATCTACGACTGTCCAACCCCTGCTGATCCCAAGGACAAGGTCACATACTTAGTCTCTTTACAAAACTTAACATCAGAGAAATATGTTATAACTTAATATTTCATATGCTGTGACAAATCCCCGCTGATCTCGAGGTCAACGTCACATACATACCGTATAACCTCGAATTAACGCCCCCCCCTCCTAATAAACGCCCCCCCCCCCACCAAAATAAAAAAAAATAAATAAAAAATTTACCAATGACCGCCAATTTCAAACACAAATAATCCTTAAATCCTTATTTGTGTTTGAAATTGGCCCACACACTTGGACATTTTTACATATTTTAGGGTTACCTAGGCCCACGCAGGGGGTATTCCGTAAGCCTCGCTTACTGACCAATCTAGTTTCATTTGAAAATAAGATGGATTCTAGATCTATGTTGTCACAAGTACTATGGACAAGAAAACCCATCTTGGCCTAAATTTCCATTAATTTCAAATCTCTTGCAAAAAATACATGTATTTCACTATTTGAAATGGCTGAAATAAGGAATACAGGTAATAACATACTAATCTGGTTGCTATGGTATGGTAGCAATTTGTGCTTTTCTGTTCTAAATTAGCATTAATTTTATGTATCATGTGTCTATTTCCGCAAATTGTTTAATGCTTAAGGTGTCAAATTAGGTGTTAAAAACATAATGTTCAAAACCGTTGCTATGCAGTGTTTTATCTACATTTTTTAGCCAGTGAGTCAAAATTACCATTTCTGAGTTATTCTATAGAAAAAGGAATATATTTCAGACTTTTAGTGAGTTAAGTCTGAAAAATGTAGGTATTTGGCTCGTGCTGCAGAGGTAGATAAAACACTGGCTATGGTAATTAATTTTGTCAAAAATAAATTGTTTGCACAAATTTTCTACCTTGTAAATCATGACAGTAGTTACATTATACTGTTATTATGCCCCCTATGCGATAGCTCATGTAATATTGTCAATATTATGCGAGGGATTGCTTCGATACTTGAATCACCTGAAGATTTGTTACACACTCGCGTCACCATTAACACGACCTTGACATTGGTCACCTTCGAAATGTCGCTGAAACACTTATATAGCCATTTTGTTGTTTCAAAAGTTTGTAAGACTTTCTCCAACATGTAATATCTTCAATATTACGTGAATAATTGCTTCGATACTTGGACACTTGAATCTCCTGAACATGTGTCACACACACCATTAAAGGTACATGCCCACTCAGTAGGCACAAAATGTTCTGTATATCAGAGACATCATCTGAGATATTTTCTAGCAAAATAAACATTCATTCACCATTAGCCCATGCATTGATTGGCATTATTATACATTTTATATCAGACATAAAATTTCCACACTGATATCAGGGGCGATAATCGTGTTTCCTTAAAATGTTAATGGACATTACTATTTATTCTCTATATTTATTTTTAGCTCGACTATTCAAAGAATAGTTAGAGCTTATGTAGTCACCCCGGCGTCGGCATCACCGTCCACGCCTTGGTTAAGGTTTTTAGTCAAGCTTGTATATGGAATACTCCTGGCCCTACACCCACCATACTTGGACAAATTCATCTCCTAGTGATGTACATCAACAACCCCTGACCTATATTTGACCTTAACCTATATTTAACCTTGAAATACTTAGTTAATTCCCCTTGGTTAAGGTTTTTAGTCAACCTTGGTTAAGTTTTTTAGTCAAGCTTGTACATGGAATACTATTGTGCATACTTACACCATACTTGACAACCTTTTCTCATATGGATGTACATGAATAACCCCTGATCTATATTTGACCTTGACCTACATTTAACCTTGAATTATTTAGTTAATTCCCCTTGGTTAAGGTTTTTAGTCAAGCTTGTAGATGCAATACTCCTGGCCCTACACCAACCATACTTGGACAACTTCATCTCCTAGTGATGTACATCAACAACCCCTGACCTATATTTGACCTTGACCTACATTTAACCTTGAATTACTTAGTTAATTCCCCTTGGTTATGGTTTTTAGTCAACCTTGGTTAAGGTTTTTAGTCAAGCTTGTAGATGCAATCAATACTCCTGGCCCTACACCAACCATACTTGGACAACTTCATCTCCTAGTGATGTACATCAACAACCCCTGACCTATATTTGACCTTGACCTACATTGCCTCTTGAATTACTTACTTAATTCCCCTTGGTTAAGGTTTTTAGTCAACCTTGGTTAAGGTGTTTAGTCAAGCTTGTAGGTGGAATACTATTGTGCATACATACACTATACTTGGATAACTTTTTCTCATAGGGATGTACATCAATAACCCCTGACCTATATTTTACCTTGACCTACATTTAACCTTGCATTACTTAGTTATTTCCCCTTGGTTAAGGTTTGTACTCCAACTTGGTTAAGGTTTATAGTCAAGCTTGTATATGGAATACTCCTGGGCCTATAGCAACCATACTTGGACAACTTCATCTCCTAGTGATGTACATCAATAATCCCTGACCTATATTTGACCTTGACCTACTTTTAACCTTGGATTACTTAGTTATTTCCCCTTGGTTAATGTTTTTAGTCAAGCTTGTATATGGAATTCTCCTGGGCCTACAGCAACCATGCTTGGAAAACTTCATCTCCTAGTGATGTACATCAATAACCCCTGACCTATATCTGACATTGACCTACATTTAACCTTGAATTACTTAGTTAATTTCCCTTGGTTAAGGTTTTTAGTCAACCTTGGTTAAGGTTTTTATGCGGGCCACGGCCACCTTCTTTATCAAGCTATGTGTACATCGACAACCCTCGTAGTCGAGCTATGCTGTTCTCCTACAGCTCTTGTTTGATGTGCAATTATCATACTTTATAATCTGTAGAAAATATTATTTTTTCAGGTGACGCATTTAATTAGTATAAGTAATAAAATAAAAACATGCCTCATTTGCATATGAAAATAGCCTGATACCACCACGCGTCACTATCAGTAAAATACATATTACTAAATGATTATATCTGTATAGTGGGCACTCGTAATTTTTAGAACTTGTGGAATAGTGACACAATTATACACTTATTTAATTCATATAAAGAACATATTGTGCCTACTGAGTGGGCATGTATCTTTAACACGACCTTGACCTTTGTCACCTTCGAAATGTCGCTGAAACGCTGATTGGTCTACAGTGACAAGCCTGTCTGTCAGTTTGCAGACTTCAAACAGATGCCCCCTTGTAAATTTTGAGAGTGTAAATGCCATGCCGCGGGCACAGTTATATCACAGATTAATACCGTAAAAAACCTAAATATTCGGACACCATTTAATTGTGGAAACACATAAAATATATGATTTCCCGACAACAGTGAGCATGCAAATTTTTAAGGTTTGTGTGGCAGTATTGGTTTCATCACAATAACAATGTATTTGGATACAATTTGCTTTGGGAAACACCTATTTAATAGGGGTAAATCTTTTATAATTTTTGTTTCCTGACACGGATCTGCTTGATATTTCATACACACATTGTTCTAATGGTCCTCTACCGCCCTGCCACAAATATATGATCATCCCGCATGATCATAAGGTCAAGGTCACATACTTGGTGCGTTTGAAACCTTAAAGCTCGTGTAAATGTCTTGTAATTTCTGTTCCTTGGCACTCTGGGCCCGGTTGCTCAAAACATCAGTTAGCTTAACGGACTGTTAAATCCTTAACTGAATGGTTAAAATCTCTGTTAAACAGAGATTTTAACCATTCAGTTAAGGATTTAACAGTCCGTTAAGCTAACTGATGTTTTGAGCAACCGGGCCCTGCTTGATATTTGCACACTATCATGGGCCAGTGATGTGCAACACAAACCACTCTGAAACAAATGATCTTCATATGACCTTGACCTATAAAAAAATGCCAATAAATACATTGTTATTTCTCTTGGTAAAAGCTTTTGTTTGAGCTTGTATTTTCAATACTATTCGGCATACAGCCATCATACTTGCCACTATCATGAACCAGTAATGTGTGCCGCACACCACTGTCAGGGATTCTGCTGGGGAAAATAAAAAAAATCGCCATTTCAAAAAAAATAAAACAATTGGCAATAAAAATTACAATTTTCGATTTTTTTCCCAAAAATTGTAATTTTTTATCGCCAATTGTTTATTTTTATCGCCAATTGCGAAAGTGGCGATCGCCAGTGGAATCACTGCACTATGAAACAAATGTCTTTCATAAAACCATCACCTATAATTGCCAATCATTACATATTTTTTTCCCTTGGTTAAAGTTTTTTTTAGAGTTTGACAGTTTGTATCTGATCTCATGAAACATTTAAACCGTAATAACTACCGGTACAGACTTGATATTCAGTATTTATCCCATCAACACAGTGCGTATGTGTCATGAAACACGGTGCCGTGAAACATTTAAACCGTAATAACTACCGGTACAGACTTGATATTCAGTATTTATCCCATCAACACAGTGCGTATGTGTCATGAAACACGGTGCCGTGAAACATTTAAACCGTAATAACTACCGGTACAGACTTGATATTCAGTATTTATCCCATCAACACAGTGCGTATGTGTCATGAAACACGGTGAAACCATTTAAACCGTAAATAACACCGGTACAGACTTGATAAACCAGTAATTTAACATCAACACAGGTCTAGTGTCAGACATTAAACCGTATAACTACCGGTACAGACTTGATATTCAGTATTTCTCCCATCAACACAGTGCGTATGTGTCATGAAACATTTAAACCGGTGCCGTGAAACATAAACCGTAACTACCGGTACAGACTTGATATTCAGTATTTATCCCATCAACACAGTGCGTATGTGTCATGAAACACGGTGCCGTGAAACATTTAAACCGTAATAACTACCGGTACAGACTTGATATTCAGTATTTATCCCATCAACACAGTGCGTATGTGTCATGAAACACCGTGCCGGACATAAACGTAATACCTAGGTACAGACTTGATATTCAGTATTTATCCCATCAACAACAGTGCGTATGTCATGAAACACGTCCCGTGAAACCATTTAAACCGTAAATAATACCGGTACAAAGACTTGATATTCAGTATTTATCCCATCAACACAGTGCGTATGTGTCATGAAACACTTAAAAAACCGTAATAACTACCGGTACGACGCAGATTTATTGATAATTCGTATTTTATCCCATTTTCAAACTACAGTGCGTATTTGTGTCATGAAACACGTGCCGTGAAACATTTTAAACCGTAATAACTACCGTACAAGACTTGATATTCAGTATTTATCCCATCAACACAGGCGTAATGTGTCCATGAAACACGGTGCCCGTTAAACAATTAAACGGAATAACTAACGGTAACGACTTGATTTAAATCCCATATTTATCCCATCAACACAGTGCGTAATGTGTCAATGAAACATTTAAACCGTAGATAACTTCCGGTACAGACTTGATATTCAGTATTTAACCCCCATCAACACAGTGCGTAGGTGTCCATGAAACACGGTCCCGTGAAAGCATTTAAAAACCTAATAACTACAGGTACACGACCTTGATATTCAGTATTTAACCCATCAACACAGTGCGTATGTGTCATGAAACAACACCGGTGCGGTGAACAATTTAAACCGTAAATAACTACCGGTACCAGACTTGATATGCAGTATTTATATTCCCATCAACACAGTGCGTCTAGTGTCATGAAACATTAATACCGTAATAACTACCGTACATGACTTATATCCAGTATTTATCCATCAACACAGTGCGTAAGTGTCATGAAACACGGTGCCGTGAAACATTTAAACCGTAATAAACGGTACAGACTTGATATTCCAGTATTTATCATCAACACAGTGCGTATGTGTCATTGAAACATTTAAACCGTATACCCGGTACAGACTGATTTATTCCCATATTTATCCCATCAACACAGTGCGTATGTGTCATGAAACACGGTGCCGTGAAACATTTAAACCGTAATAACTACCGGTACAGACTTGATATTCAGTATTTATCCCATCAACACAGTGCGTATGTGTCATGAAACACGGTGCCGTGAAACATTTTTGATATCCAGTCAATATTATTTTTGCATTTTACAGCCATTTGTAGGTGTTGACGGGATAAATAGAATAGTAGGTTAGTACCGTGAATGGGAAAAAATATCTGGCGCGGCACGGAAACGGGATGTGCTCGGCATAGCCTCGCCCATCCCGTTTCCTGAGTCTTGCCAGATATTTTTTCCCATTCACGGCACACCTACTATTCTCTATGTAGCTATCTTATAATGTGTAGATGCACAAATTTAATTTTTTTTATTCGACCACAGGGTCATGAATTATCCACAGGGTGAAGTAACGGACCGAGGTCTATACATACATTAAATATGCCTAAAAGCATAAATAAATGAAGAAAAAAAATATTTTTTTTTATCCCTTCCATCTAACCATTATGGTTAGATGGAAGGGTAAAAAAATAATATTTTTTTTCTTCATTTATTTATGCTTTTAGGCATATTTAATGTATTTATAGACCTCGGTCCGTTACTTCACCCTGTGGAATTATCAACCCCTTTTGGACTTGACTTGAATTTGATAATTTTGTCTTTAACTCAAATTTTAAACTGTAATAGCTGGTGGCTTGATACATGTACTTGGTATATAGCTTTGCTTTCTTCTAGTGTCCCCGGTCATGAATTATCTCCCCTTTGTGACTTATAATTTCACCATTTTACCATGTAACTTGTAAAACTTTTAAACCATAATGACTGGAGACTTGATACTTGGTGTGTAGATGCACTAAGTGAACATCTACATGTATTTTTGATTTTTGGTGTGTAGATGTCAGAGCTCCGGACTACTTGGCGTGAAATTTTGTTATTTCTTCATCAAAAATGGCAAGTTGGGAGTCCTTTAGAATCGTCTCATTGAGACGATTCTAAAGCACTCCCAACTTGCCATTTTTGATGGGAGAAATAAGAAATTTACCTCCAAATTACGCACCTTAACTGGAGCTCTGGATGTGTAGACTTAACTTTAATGTTTTATTTGAACCTCAGGTCATGGATTATATCCCCTGTTTTGACTTACACTTTCACAATTTTGCCTTGTAACTTGTAAAACATTCACAAAGTGAATTTCTATTTCGATTTGACACTGTGTCATGGATTATCTCCCCAATTCGGACTTAGCATTTTTCCTTGTTTACTATCAAAGCGTATATGGGGCATCTGTGTTCTATGAACACATTTTCTAGTTCTCCATGAAAGTATGCAGACAATACATGTACATCAATCCATAAAATGATGGCTGGTATAACAAACAATAATACTCTCATTGTAGCTAGTGAATAGTGTAGTTCATGATCAAGACAACATAATAATTATATAAAAATAGAAATTATATGTTGTGTGATTGGAATATATATCGTTGTCAGATCAGTGCTACACTGTTAATGAATGTGCATGTGTCCGGCCAGTGTATGGGATCTTCTTCCTTGCCGTATTTCAGTTTTTTGTGAAAATTAATTCTGATTTTTTTTTATTTTCCTTAAATAACAGGATATATTGACAAAAGTTTCACTATATTTAATTGGACGTTTGCCATGAAATTTTTGTCAATTTTTCATCGTTATTAAAAGATAGAAGCTACATGTATTTATCACAGTTGTTTGAATTCCATTTTGCAAAGTACAAGTATATACATGTATTTGTGGCTGTGACTGGTGAAATGGGGCTTATGAGTTTTCCGACCAGGGTAGATCCAGATCAGCCTGTGTATCTGCACAATCTGATCAGGATCTGCACTGTTCGCCATTCCATCAATGAAATACTCGTCACAAGGAAAATACATGTATATTGTCATCACTGATATGGCCAAGATAGACCCAGATCAAATAGCACACTCCTGTAGCCTGATGATCAGGCTACAGGAGTGTGCTATTTGATCAGGAGCTGCTACACTGGTCACAAATCCCGAAGCCCAATTTCTCCATTCACAGCCACATTTAGGTATAATGCTTATACCAGAATTCCTTATGTTTCTCAGCCAGTATGCGGTGAGGACAATCCTCAGATGGCAGAGCCTACGCCCCTTCATGATGGAATCACGGGCCTGTTCACCGACCTGTGTGAGCTGCAGCTACCACGCGTTGCCCGGGCATCTCTCGTCCAGCCCCGCATTGACCGGCGCACCGCCACAAATAGGCTGAAGAGGAAGCTGTACGACACACTGTTTGAATTCCTAAAGCAAAGGTACAGTGCATGCTTGAATTCCTGAAGCAAAGGTACAGTGCATGTTGAATTCCTGAAGCAAAGGACGTGCCAGCTGAATTCCTGAGCAAATACAAGTGCATGTTGAATTCTGAAGCCAAGTACAGTGCAAG
Source organism: Conchocele bisecta (assembly GCA_029237695.1). Classification (NCBI taxonomy): domain Eukaryota; kingdom Metazoa; phylum Mollusca; class Bivalvia; order Lucinida; family Thyasiridae; genus Conchocele; species Conchocele bisecta. The sequence goes on from CM055266.1 coordinate 108,266,483, forward strand.
CAAAGGTACAGTGCATGCTTGCCTTCCTGAAGCAAACAAGTACAGTACAAGTGCAGCTTGAATTCCTAAGCAAAGGTACAGTGCATGCTTGTTTTCCTAAAGCAAAGGTACAGTGCATGCTTGAATTCCTAAAGCAAAGGTACAGTGCATGCTTGAATTCCTGAAGCAAAGGTACAGTGCATGCTTGAATTCCTAAAGCAAAGGTACAGTGCATGCTTGAATTCCTAAAGCAAAGGTACAGTGCATGCTTGAATTCCTAAAGCAAAGGTACAGTGCATTCTCCCATGTGCTCATGGCTAGGTTGGCGCTACTCGTAGCAGAAATGGACATTTTGGCTACTGAAAAGTTCAGAAATTATGTGAAAAATTACTGTTTTTATCGCATCGCATACCGAAAATGGGATTTATATGCAAAAGTTGTCTGTCCGTCAGTCTTTCCGTCACGTTTTCCAGTCTGCTATAACATCTGTTTGTATCACCAATTGGCTTGAAACTTTATTATCTGCCATATTTTCATTCCCCGCCCAACCAATGCTCCCCCATGGCAAGGTCAAATAACTTAGAATTGTATCACCACTAGACCGGCTTCCTTCGCCAGCCAGGGGAAGTCACTGGGAGACGTAAAGTCGGAGGTCTGGTGGTACGCCCTCCGTTTACGACGGCACCGCAAGTTTGACGAAGCACACCGACTTGAACAGCTGTTTACTACAGTCACAGAGAACAGCAACTGTAAGTAAATATTCATCTCTTAACGTCCTGGGGGCCGTTTCACTAAACTTTGTACGACTAAAATGTTCGTAAGTGCAAATTTAGAAACGTCTGGAAATTTCAATTGATGGATTTACATTTATTGAGCATAGGCTGCAGATGCAGCCTATGCTCAATAAATGTAAATCCAACAATTGTTTACTAGAAAACATTGTTGATATGCAATTTACAGACTATGATAATTTTGCACTTACGTACAATGTTTAGTGAAACGGGCCCCTGCCATGCAGCAAGGTCGAGATAATAGTCCTTGGATATCAAGCTAAGCACTGGTGCAGCACTCAGTGCTGCTACAAAATGTTTCACGTAAAATGCACCGGTTTTCTAATGAGATGCCACTCAGCTCTTCTTAGAGCTATCACTTAAACACAATTTTGGTCTAGTAAACAGCGCAAGTTTCCTTCGCTGGTTCTAGATGAAAATGTGTTTATGCAGTATGTTCTGCATGTTGCATGTGATTTCATCAGGAATCCAATTTCTTGTTCGACATGACACATTTTGCACCAGCGAGGAGTGCTGCACCAGTGTTATCAAGCAAGGCTAAGAACACGTAAGAAGTAGGAATTCCTGCCGTGTTTGAACTGAGTGAATAGCTCATTCTAGAAGCCTGACATGGATCGGTATATTTTTTTTATTGGAAATATGACATGTGTTTGACTGACTGGATGGTGAACTGTGCAGACCCTGATCAGTTTATGTGGTTACGAAGGCTGGTCTGGATCTATACAGATCTGCATTCAGCCAGTGAAACATCCATCACGTCCATCAGTCTGGCGTGTTTCGCGGAGACTGCACTCATTACAACTTCAACAAACAGTCGGACCAGATGAATTTGTCTAATGGTGGTATTTGATGTCGGAGTTCAATTGCCTGTTAGTGAGTGGGGCTAAGTGATTCTGGTGTGGTGAGGACCTGGTCAGGTTATTCTAATTTTGTGGCTGGTTATATATTTCTGCAAATATTCAGATTTTGAGATTTTCCCCCTGTCATAACAGATGAAATATGACCCTGTTAACCTGGCCTAAAATGTCCTTTGCTGTTGACAGGCAGTTTAAGACCATTAAATAAATAAATTGTTGTTGTTGTAGCCCCAGACGATGTCCTGGCCATTCTGCTGTTTCTACTCAAGTTGAAGGACACCGGCTCCCCTCAGGACCGGCCGGTAGTCGGGCATGGTGACCACAGGCTGCCGACATTGCCGAAACGGGTAATGATGTCTATTGCATGTACCGTAAAGATTCTAATAGACGCCTGTGCTCTAATAGACGCCCACCCGCCACTTTTTACGTTAAAAAGGACAAGTTATTTGGCTGATTTTCACGAAATTATTGCCTCTAATAAGCGCCCAGTACTAACTTGAAACAAAATAGGAGCTAATTGTCCAACTAGATTTCTTTTCTTTCCAGTATTTTGAAGGCAACTTACTTGAAAATCGGGGGAAAAACATAATTGCTCCTTTCAGTTTCAAAAGCGGAAGTGAAATTCGACTGTTTCCGGTGTCGGGACATGGGGCGATCAGAATTTACATGCTTACGGAGACACCATTTTCAAAGCATCATATAATATGGGTGAAATTTACATCATGTTGGATCATGGTCGATATTTCTTAGGAGATCAGCAAAAATAAATTTGGCTTGTTCAGTAGCCTATTTCATCAACATTGCAAAGTATACTTTACTAGCAAAGTATACTTTGAGGGAGAAATTTTCAATTTTTTGAAAAATTTATTAATTTTTATTATACTGAATTTATTACATTATCACAGCCATTTAATGGCTGTGATAATGTAATAAATTCAGTATAATAATTCTGCATACTTTTAATCATGAAATATATGCATTTGTTAGTTCTATATGAAATAACGCATTTCAGGAAAAATAAATGATTACTCCCTCAAAGTATACTTTGCTAGAAAGTATACTTTGCAATGTTGATGAAATCGGCTACAGGATGTGGCCGTGGGCCGAAATCAATTGCACTGATACGGACCGAAAAGTCCACTGGCCGAAACGTCCATGGTCCGAAACGTCCGTAGGTGTAAATCTGATCGGCATTAATGATTGACGCTGTCTTGATATATGGGCAAGAATTCGCTATTCTGGAGAATGCATATTTTTCTTTTCAATTCCATTTAAACACTACATACAAAGAGAAATGTTGAGATGGAACACTTTTACGACTTCAGTTATATGAATACACATATGGACTATCTAGCAGTATCAAACAATTGGTTATTGAAGTGGATTGAACAAGCTGTACAGTTCTTCAACATGTATGTATCTCACACTTTTTAGGTGAAAAAGGGGGACATTTTGAACATGTCCTAGTATGTGCAAGTATTTCATATTGATCTTGCCCTTTTCATTGCGTCAAAAGAGATCGTACGTTTCTGTGAGCAGTCTAACTATATTTCAGTACAAAAATTATTTGTCCATCGGAAGTATAACCATTGAAAAAAATATAACCAAAATTAGTGTGTGTATGTAACATTTTCTTGTCAAACCCTGTTATATACGTATAGTCCAGTAGCTTACAATATGGAACCTGATTAGTTTCTTTACTGACATATTAAACCATCTGGCGGTGAGTCTTAAGATGCAAGTAAGATTTTTGTTTTATCTTAAAAGAAACAAAAATGGTAAAAGTGTATTTAATATTTATAATATTTCTTGTCAACAAACTGTTACATACGCAGAAGTTGCTTCATGTAAACATAGAAAACAACAATCAACAGCCAGGTTTATTTTACTACATTTGCTAGAAATCAGCATATTCTCACTTTTGGCACCAAAACATAGAGGATATGGCCAGTTAGAAAAAAAATGATAGGAAGTATAGTTTTTCATGTTTTTCATGTCAAAATGTTACATACTGCTGTAAATCAGATCGAAGTGTTTTAACGGACTGGTCATGGCAATATATAAGCAAAATCAATGCATTTAACATAAAGCTGCTCCTAATAGATTTGTTACAAACCAAACATCTTTTATAATCTTATTTACAAAATATGTAAAGGAATTTCAATAATGTGTATGTAACATTGACAAAATTGACAAAATTGTTACATACATCAATTGCCTCAAATGTTGAAATAGTCCGTTCATGATAATAATTAATTTATAAAAAGTTTATTAAATAAATCCTGTCCCTGTAGGTTTATTATAAGTTGTAAATAGCTCATGTAGTGCTATTTGCTGTATAAATAAAGGAAGGTATATGATATGTATGTAACATTGACGAAAACATGTTACAGTACCTTAAAGATGTTGCAATGGAGTATTCATGGTATTTTAAATTATCAAATTGTGGATTTAAACAAAATTTGGTGATAATGGGATGGTTGCAAACTCTAATCTGCTCATGTAAACTTATTACTAACATAAATAAATAAACCTGAAAAATGTGCATGTAACATTTAGAAGAATTTCATATTGTAATCTATTTATTTATTACACATTAATCAAAACATTTTCTGTGTAAACTGTTAACAATCATCTTATCTTTATACAGTTTATTGTCTTACAAGAAGAAATTCCAGTTGCCACACAGTAATAAGCATCCAGTCTCTAAAACAAGTATTGCTTGGCATATTTGTCAATGTTACATACGCGACTTCGATCAAATGTCACAATATACTTCTCAAGGTAAGGCATGATTTAAAATAATGCCTCTACAACAAATAAGGTCCAAATAGGTTTGTTACAAGCCATAAACATATAGTATAATCTCATTTCTAACAGTTTAAAATGAGCATGGAATATGTGTATGTAACATTTGACAAGAACAATATATTGTAGCCATTTTTTCATCAACCAATAATCAATGCATTTTCTGGTAAAGGTGATTGTTAGTGCACAGTAAAACACGTCTTTACACAACAAAGAAACTAAGATCCCATTTGAAAGCAACATAGGATCACCAAATACATATTACCTCTTTCTCAATGTTACATACACAAGATTCAGCACATTTCTATCTCTCCGTAGTCAAAGGCATGTATATTCTGCAAACAACTGCAATTGTCCAAACGCTAGTGGCTTGGACTATGCCATGTTGTAGTTTTTCTAACAAAGCACAAACTCCAAAAAAATCTCTTAAATGTCCCCCTATTAGGCCAAATACTGAATTCTGGCCCATATACATTACCAGTATTTTAACATTTTTACTCACTACCATAATGACGAAAGTGGGCCGAAATGTCTTGGTCCAAAATGTCCATAAACTAATAAACAGTACAATCAAGTCCTGCAGACATTTGAGAGTAACGTCCCTTCGTTATGTTTTTGTTCAGATAGTAGAACTTCGGAGCCAGTGGTGATTCTAATAGACGCCCGGTAATTGTGGCTGTGACTGGAGAAATGGGGCTTTAGGGTTTTGTGCCCAAGTGTAGATCCAGCTCAACCTGTGCATCTTCAGTCTGATCAGGATCTGCACTGTTCGCTATTACATCAATGAAACGCCTGTCAGTCTTGTAACAAGCAATATAGATCATTATCAGGCTAGATGAGTGTGCTATTTGATCAGGAGCTACACTGATGGCAAATTACATAAGCCCCATTTCTCCAGTCACAGCCAAATATGTGACCTGGGGCCCGTTTCACTAAACTTTGTACGACTAAAATGTTCGTAAGTGCAAATTTATGATCGTCTGGTAATTTCAATTGATGGATTTACATTTATTGAGCATATGCAGCCTATGCTCAATAAATGTAAATCCAATAATTGTTTACAAGAAAACATTGTTAATGTGCAATTTACAGACTATCATAAGTTTGCACTTACGAACATTTTAGTTGTACAAAGGTTAGTGAAACACGCCCCTCCCCTGATGTGAGGTTATTGGGGTTGGATTTGTTAGGCGGCAGCAGAAGTAGTTGTGTATATGTATATTGGGAAGGAAACTATCACTTCTTCATTGATTGGTTCATTTTCTTAAAGCACTATGAAAGTGTTGTATGATTAGAAATTGTTAGGTTGAAATCTTGCTTAATTATAGACATGCGTAGTATGGTATCATTGATGGTATATTGTTAATGAAAATATTGAGTCTTTTTGAAACAGTTCTCAATTTCTGTATACCAAATTTCTCGTATTACTAACAAATTTAAGCTCAGACATTGGTCTAGATTGTCATTCTGACTGCCCAATTTCAGTATGTTATTATTAATGTATAGCAATGGCAACTATCTAGAACCGTATTAGTGATAGTAATTACTGCATTTTGCAGAAGAAATGACCACAGTAGAATATCAAAACACACCATCATGTGGTTTGTCGGTCTATGTGGTGGCATGGCCGGGGGTGTCCGCGAGTCCCTCTCATTTGTTCCAATTAGGTAAAAAATAAGATCTATGTGGGAAAGGACAAACAAACAATATCCTACCTCTGCTTCAATCTGTGATGTGGGAAAGGGCAAACAATGTTTTTCCTACCTCTGATTCAGCCTGATTGTTTTGTTGACAGGATGAAGTTCCCCTGCTGCCCAGCGGCCCCCTGTGTTACGGGGACACACAGATGGTGCAGCCAGACAATAACTATTACATGCACTACCCCACGTAAGTCTCCGTCCAATCCACGGTCAATCAATCAATCACCATCACTTCACTTAGGTAGGTGGCTGGTTGGAAGCATGCAAAGAGTAATTTAACCCTTCCTCCCCTAAACAACTGGAATGAAGCTTGATATGTTGTTTTTCCGACCAATCCAATCGCCACAAAATTATTTTCAGACCTGTCCATTTCTGAAAATGGGGTGTTTTTATTTTCAAAAATATGAAAATTACTGGCAATTTCGGCGTCAAATTCCAAATATTTAGTTTTTGACTCCTCCTCCAGGGTCTCCAGGACAAACTCAATTTCACATAATATAAGCAACATTTGACCAAATTTCAGAAAATACAAAGAAAGGTCATGCTTAAATTTGGAAGAAAAAAAATATTATAAAAAAAAAATGTTTTTGAATTGATGAGATAGCCATAAAATGTTGGGAAGGTTTCGTAAAACAGACAGTAACGTTTGCATTGTAGGAGTGTGTTTGATGCAGAGCCACTTTCAGGAGCAAACAGCATCACTAGTGTGAGTAGCCACCCTATTATTTATTTGTGACATTGTCTTTCTTTCATTTGATGTATTTTACATGTACACTGCAGCTCCATTATAACGCGGTCTCTCGTGGATCTCAAAAAAATATTTAAAAAATCGAGAAAAAAATAAATAAAAAAAAACAAAGAAAAAAAAATATAAAAAAAATCGTCGGACGTCGTAGTCATTGTGTAATTAGTTGATTCGTGATTTCTGCAAGTTTATTCAAACAACGAAGTTCAAAGTCCATGAAAGGATTATTATTAGTATGTTAGCAAATGTAATACATGTACCTTTAATCAGGTAATCATGTTAATAGGCATATTTATTAATCAATTCAATTACACATAGTTGTCGCTAATAAATGTTTTTTCTTTACTCCCAGGTATAATATTTAGCGTTCTATAAATAGACTGGTGTTTCAGCATTATCTGGGTCAGGGTATGGGATCATGTGGTCTATTGTTTACAGTGCAGCCCACGGCAATCTCGCTTAAATCGTAAATTTCATTCATCAATATGACTTGCAGCGTAAACAATAGATCACGTGACCCCACATCCTGAGATTATGCATGTATCAACTGCATGAATAGGCAGGACACGTGACCATAGGCATTATTTATTATCAATTAATCCGTTTAAGCGTCTGTTGATCGCAAGTAGTATACATTGTAATAAGCGTCTGTCTATCGCGAGCACTATACAACGTAATAAGCATGATTTTATAAATAACTCGTATGTTTAATACATTAATACATACAAGTTTGTATGTCATAGGCATTATTAATAATTACTTTAACTTCTGTTCAAATGACATGATTTTATATGGGTCCGTTGCTAATGGAATTCCCGCAATAGTTGATAACCGAAATGCGAATGATACCAGTAACCCGTGCAGTACCAGTACCCGTGCATGTCCCGAAATTTTATAACGCGGTCGGATTCGATCGCGGTTTGAAATCTTGGACCCCGACCACCGCGTTATAATGGAGCTGCAGTGTAGTACCTTACAGACCAGTAGCCTATTTCACCAACATTGCAAAGTATACTTATCTAGCAAAGTATACTTTGAGGGAGAAATTTTAGATTTAAAGATAAATTTATTATTTTTTATTAACGGTATACTGAACTTATTAATACATTATCACACTGAGCCATTTTGGCTGTGATAATGTAATAAATTCAGTATAATAATTCTGCATTCTTTCAATCATGAAATATATGCAGTCGTTAGTTCTATATGACATAATGCATTTCTGGAAAATAAATGAATACTCCCTCAAAGTATACTTTGCTAGATAAGTATACTTTGCAATTTTGATGAAATCGGCTACATGACTGTTGCTGTTTATTCTGTATTTTCCATTTATGGCCGTTTTTATTTTTGCAAGAAAAAAAACCCCTGGCTATTGGAATGATGAAGTGCGAGCGGCGGCGGCATTTTCAAGTGATTTTTGGTTTCTAATCAAAAACATAGTTTGACAGCACTTTAGAATCTCTGAAGTGCTACCCAATCATGTTTTCATTGAGAAAGAAGACAAAATGTAATACAACAGCAGATGACAATCATATTCCTATTGCTTTTAGGGGAAGGGCCCAAGTGACATTGGTGTGAAATTGACCTGGCACCAGGTCAGGTTATTCTAATTTCAGGGCTGAATATATTTTTTGATATAAATATTCCGTTCTGATTTTGAGATTTTCCCCCAATGTAGCCGGTTAAATGCGGGATCGAATCCGGCCTTAAATGACCTTGCTGTTGATAGGCTGTTGATAGGCTGTTGATAGGCTGTTGATTAGCCCTTACACCCCTAAATAGCTGGAATGGATTTTGATACGTTTATTTTGCAACCAATACAATCGTCACAAAATTCAGACTGGTCCATTTATGAAAAGGTGTTGTTCTCAAAATTATGAAAATTATTTGCAAAAAGTGCAGATCCTGATGAGACGGCTCGTCACAAACCAGCTCATCTGAATCTACACTGTTTGCCAATACCACTATACAGGTTGAATGGTGATCAAAAATCAAATTTTCGTATCACGGCCAGGGGTTGAAAAAATCATTTTTTTCCACTCGCCCAGCTGGGCAAGTAGAAAAAAAAAGTACTTGCCCAGGTCAAAAAGTTACTCGCCCAGTATTTTTTAAAAATAAAATGCTATTTCCAGTATTTGTAATGTTGCATCTTATTTTTAAAAAAAAAGCTTTTACATATATATAATCATTACCAAAACGTATGAGACATATTCACTATTATTTATATTTTAAGTATTAAATGAACATAAACATGATAAACAAACATAAATATTATTTATCGGGAGATAAACTTCGTCGAGTTTTTTCTTCTACGTTTTGTAGCAGCGAATTTGCTCAGAGGCTTGCATGCTTCTTATTTTCTATAAGCGTTGAGTGACATAGATTTTGTTTAGTTTATAGTGGCTATGTTTGCATGCGCTGCGCGCTGCCTTAATTACTAAATGCAATGGTTTCGGACCCGGTGCCGACCGTTTCGTCCCAAGCCGTTATGTTCGGCGTCTGAAATGCGCGTTAACCCAACTGTATACGAGACGATATATGTGGCGGCGTATACACTAGTCTATACTCACAGTCATATTATTTGTTAGCCCGGCCGTGTACAGCCGACAAATAATCCGTGAATTAAACTTGCCCGATATAGACCGTGTTCAAAATCGCTAGCGATTATACCCGTAACCGTGTACATAGACACTGCTTGAATCTTATACTTCCCGCAAATTGACGTAAACTGTAAACAACAAATTGTCGCTGAATTAATACCATTTGTTGGCCGTTATCGATGGAATTAATTGGCAATTTCTTCAGAAAAAAAAATCATGACCAAATCTTTCACTCGCCAAACTGGGCGAGTGCCTGTAGAAAGTACTCGACCGCCACAAAAGGCACTCGCCATGGCGAGCTGGGCGAGTGAAATTTCAACCCCTGCACGGCATCTGTATTTACAGCTATGTGACCAGTGTCCTGGCTCAGGGCTATCGGGCAGCGGATTCTTCAGTGTCCAGGTATACATTTAGTCTACCAGTATGTGTGGCTGTGACGGGAGAAATGGGGAGTATGCGATTTTTGTCCAGTATAGCTCATGATCAAATAGCACACTCCTGTAGCCTGACAGTGATCTATATTGCTTATTAGAAGCATGACAGGTGATCATGGTGATGGAATGGTGAACAGTGCAGATCCTGATCAGACTGCAGATGCACAGGCTGATCTGGATCTACACTGGTCGCAAAACCCATAATACCCTTTTCTCCAGTCCCAGGCTATGTATTAGATTTTTAATGTCATTGAAAACTATAAATATATCTGACCTTTTGGGATATGGACTGTTTCTACTATGGACAATGAGAACACATCTGATTCAGCTCACTTAAACACACTGGGTCTCTGATATACCTAGAAAGTGATGAAACAGAATAGGCAAACAATTGTAGAATTGTACCGAAATTCTTAACCTACTAAAGGTTTATGTAGAATTGGCACTTGGAAAATCAATAATAACTTCTTAGAGCTACTTCTGGGGATTATCGGCATAACAATTAGCGGAATTTGTCAATTCTATCAATTCTAACGCCAATGATGCCCGAAAACTTGTTCTAGGCGAAGTTATTCATCATTTCCCAAATGTCTTAACATATTTATAAGACTCATCTATATTCACAGTTACCTACAGAAACAGTAAAACCAGTGACTGCACAGTCTATGTGTCTGGAGACTATTGCACGGTATTCTCACTGTATCCATGGTATATGTGTCCGGAGATACTTGTACAGTCGAACCTCCCGAACGGCCACCTCTCTACAAGAACACTGGGGATGGGTTGTGGTCTAGGGGTTAGAACACCTGACTTCCAATCCGGAGGTTGTGGGTTCAAACCTCGTCTTGGACATCAACAATAATTTCATAGTATTTCCATCCCACTGGTCTATCGCAGGAGACTTTAAATGTCGTCCCGTCTCTGTATGACCTTAGCTGTTGCTGGGACGTTAAACCCTTTCACCTTTTTCTACAACAACACCCTCTCTGTAGCAGATGATATTTTATATTCCACGTGCACAATTGTCTCTATATTCAACCTCCCTACAACAGCCACCTCTCCACAACAGTCAGTTTTGTTTCTTCCCTTGGTGGCTGTTGTAGAGAGGTTGCACTGTAATGTGCTCTGTATCCATGGTTACCTACATGATCAGTAAAACTGGTAAAACTACATGGTATTTGCGGCTTTGACTGGAGAAATGGGGCTTATGGGATTTGTGACCAGTGTAGCTCCTGAACAAGTAACACACTCCTGAATTTGCATATTGCTTGTTAGAAGCATGGTGGGTGTTTCAATGATGGAATGGCGAACAGTGTAGATCCTGATCAGACTGCGGATGCACAGGCTGATCTGGATCTACACTGGTCGCACAACCCATAAGCCCCATTTTTTCAGTCACAGCCACATATCTGTCATTTACCCACAGGACTGGTTAAACTCCACAGTCCATGCATCAGGAGCCCGTTTCACTACACTTTGTACGTTAAAATGTTTGTACGAAGATTTTAATGATTTTGCTTCTCACATTGATGTGGGTCACTAATGGTACCATTTTCCACCTGCATGTACATAGCATTAACTGTGAACACATTCACATATGATTCGCCAGCATCGGCTGTAAGTGCAAATGTTATTCTTATGAAGTTTAGTGAAACCGGCCCCTGAATAATATTGAATTTTGTTCCCTATATCTCCAGGGTTACCTACATGACCGACATGAGCAGGTGTCGGCCGACTCGCTGTTCGGGGCACTGGTGCAGGGCCGGGTGACCTCGGTGGATGCTAGACTCGACATCCCAGAGCTGCCCGAGGAATGTGACAGCAGTCTACTGGAGACCCGCATCCCCAAGTCACACTCCGTCTACAGCATTGTAAGCTGCCCGGAATGCATGGCATAGCTTCAGATAAGACTTGTAATACTTAGAGCACGGTTCGCATGTAGGGATGGACCGTGACCTATTTCTGTTTCATGAAAGCTGCCCTAATTTTATGTCTACATAAACAGTGCAGAAACAATATTTTTTTCGATAATATTAATTTTTAGCAAAATTTAAGAATGAGCCCTTCTTTTTGTTTTGTGAAATTTGGTCAAATATTGATTTTATTACGAAAAATGATTTCTCTCTGGGAATTTAACATGGGGGAAAAGAGCTGTTGCATTTTTCGCAATAAAATTGATTTTGGACCAAATTTTTGAAAATAAAAAGAAGGCGCATTCTTAAAATTTGCTATAATTTAATATTATCGAAAAAAATATTGTTTTTGCATTGTTTATATGGCCGTAAAATTTGGGCAGGTTTCGTGAAACAGACAGTAGGGGATATAGCATTGGGCTTCAATACAGGAGGTTGTGAGTTCAATCCTCATCCTAGGTGTGAACAATACAAATATAGTGTATTTCCATCCCACTGATCTGTCGGTGAGACTTTAAACTGTGGTTCCGACTTTATATGACCTTAGCTGTTGCCGGGACGTTAAACCCATTCACTTTCACTTTTGTCTGCATGTACGAGGAGATAATCATCAACTGGATAGTGATCATCCATGCAGACAACCGTGCTCTAAGTAATTAATCCCACCTAATAACCAGGGGGCCGTTTCACTAAACTTTGTACAAATAAAATATTGTAAGTGCAAATTTAGAATCGTCTGGAAATTTCAATTAATGGATTTACATTTATTGAGCATAGGCTGCATATGCCAGATTACCATATACCAGACACCCTGGGGACGCAACTTAGATGGGTTTCACTGTAATTTATTTAATTGTTATGTCTGTTCATAATTGAAAATGACAACAAATATTTGTGGAATGCGTAATTACAGTGGAACCTCTCTAAGCCGGACACCCTGGGGATCCACTGTACATGCTTTGTTTCTCAATCAGATTTTGAACTATATTGGGGCAAGTGGGAGACTTATATTTTTATTTAAAAGAAATTAACCCTTTCAACCCTAAATAACTGGAATGGACTGCGATATGTTCATTTTCCGTCCAATCTAATTGTCTCAAAATGAGTTTCAAACTAGTCCATTTATGAAAAGGGGGTGTATTTTTCTAAAAAAAAAGTTATTGCAGTAAGTGCAGATCCTGATGAGATGGCTCATCACAAGCTGGCTCATCTGGATCTACACTCTTTGCAAACAACGCTATAGTGTAGTGTTGAAAGGGTTAAAACTGGAGTTAAAATTCCAATTATTTCTACATTTGTTTTGAAAATACTCATAAAATAATATTGGTCCATTTATTATAGGGGTGGATGGGGTGACTATCTGCACATTTGTTGTCTCTGGCCTTGAGATTAGTATTGAGATACAATTGGGGAAACAAGTGTAAAAAGTCCAATTATTCTACAAATGTTTTGAAAATACTCATAAAACAATATTTGTCCATTTGTTAAAGGGGTGGATGGGGTGACTATCTGCAGATTAATTGTCTCAGGCCTATAGTATTGAGATGCAATTGGGGAAAGGATCTCGGGATCAGTTTTGACCTCCCTTGTTTTGTGTGTGTTCAGGAGTCTAATGACGAGGGATTCAAGTCGCAGGAGGAAAGTGTGCGGAGTGTGTCCCCGGACATCTCCGCAATGGAATGCTCCATGGACTCGGGATTCCAGGCGGACTACGATACGAGTATATACGACCACTGTCTCACCCAGCAGCACTCTCAACATTACACCTGGGAAACCATCGGGCTGTAAGTGTGGCACGCCTGCCGTTTCTCAGCATCAGAGGGTTGGGTTGTGGCCTAGGGGTCTGGGGCCTAAACGACTAAAATGTAAATTTCAATTGATGGATTTACATTTATTGAGCATAGGCTGCATATGCAGCCTATGCTCAATAAATGTAAATCCAATAATTGTTTACAAGAAAAAAGTGTTAATGTGAAATTTACAGACTATCATAATCTTTCACTTACGAACATTTTAGTCGTACAAGGTTTAGTGAAACGGCCCTCTGGAATTCAAATCCGGAGGTTGTGGGTTCAAATCTCACCTTTAGCATCAAAAATACTTTCTTTGCATTTCCATCCCACTGGTCTTTTTTTCAGGATGAGATGTGAAACTGAGGTCCATGTCCCTGTCCTGTCCCTTAATGACCTCAGCTGTTGCCATTCATGTTTCCTCAGCATCAGGGTTGGGGATTATTAGCATTCAGTTGTCATTACCAGCTTAATGGTATTGATGTCCAAATCACCGGAAATTTGTTGTATCTCACTACATGGACATATGAATTTCAGTTTGCTCAAACTTCCAAAAAATAACTGTCCTTTTCATATTAATCAGGCCTCCAGATAAGGAATTAGTATTGGAATTGGGTAAAATATAATCACACTACTGTTTACACATGAACATCAACAGCAATTATTGAATAGTTTGCTTCGAAATGAAAACATGTCTTGGCATTTCATTAGAATTGTCTCCTGGGAGACAATTCTAATGAAATACCAAGATGTGTTTTCATGGAAAATAAGAAAAATATGCTATATCTGTGGTCTGTTTATTGTTTTCTGCAGCATGATAAAGGTACCACAAAATTTGTATTGCTTTTTGATACTCGCTACTTTTGATTCTTATTGGGTATTTGGCATTTTTAATTGGGTATTTAAGCAAATACGCAGCTTATCTGGAGCTCTGTTTATTTTATTTTTTCATATGATTTCATGTTAACATTGCTGAAAAATGACATTGCAAAAGTTTTAGGTTTAGGCATTTTTATGTCCCATCACAATGGTGGAGAGGGCATTTAATGTTACCCTTGATCGTCTGTCCCGTTCGTCGCAAGGTTAAAAAATTTGTTTGAGCTTGTATCCTTAATAGTATTAGGTGTACATACTTACACACTACCCTGAGCCAGTGATGTGCACCGCAACCCATTGTGAATCAAATGACCTTTGTGTAACCTTCACCTACAAATGCAATATTTACATAGCTATATAAGTTTTTGTTTAAGCTTGTTTAATATGAAAGTGGTAGATGGGAGCATACATGTTCTTTGAACGCATTGTCTAGTTGCATTATTCCTTCCCCAGTGGGCCGGGAGCCAGAATGAAGCCATTTCTATCTGAGGCCGGTTCCCACGCCTTTGACTACTGGAATTCCGGCATGTTGACGTCGTTGAAGACGGCATTCCCGGCGGTCCATGTGGCCCCGAGGGTGGAGATCAGCCAGGGGGTGCTAGTCAGGGAGATCCTCAACGTGCTCATAGCCGTACCATCTGTGAACTTCATGCTCGATCTTGTAAGTTATTTCTTGTTGCAATGCACCATGACCTGTGATCAACATTTTGCACATTTTTGTTTGCTCGAAATAGTATTTAAATTTCTTGCTCACCTTAGTAACCTTAGTCACGTTTTTGTGCTGGAATCAAAGGCCAAGCTATTCTCTGTGTATGCTAAGCCAAGTTCATGTAGTACCAAACATCCTGATACATGCTCGCAGACTGACCAGCAGAGCTCCAATATGCATTGATTTTCAAATTGAGTAGTGAAAATACTGTAATAAAGTTGACAATTTACTTAGTTGAGGCCAGAATTTTTTAATTTCTTGGTTTACGAGAATTTTTTTAAAAAACTTGGGTCGAGGGGGCCAAATAAAAATAAAAGTACCAAAAATGGCCAGTCGACAATAAAAATAAAAAATGAAAGTGATAATTACGTTATATTTTTTATTTTCGAAAAATGCTTTCTTAACCATTTTTAGCAATTATTCTGATAGAAAATATGCCTACTATAAACACAAGGCAAATAAACTAGTATTGATATGATTGTACACATATACTAATAATTAACCCTTTCAATACAACAGGCCTCTGTAACAATGTTTGCAAACAGTCTAGCTCCAGATCAGCAGGATTTTAATGATCCTTCTCATCATGATCTGCACTGTTTGCATGTACTTTTCATAAAAAACACTAGAAAATTGTGTCTGTAACCATTTTTTCTTTTCCCACAAAAAAGGCGACATACATGTTAAAAAAAGGTGAACATTGTCACCCAAGTGAAAAAGTGGTCACGGTCTGACAGATGTAGATCAAGTGGTATATGTCGGTGTCTGACTGTGACCACTTTTTTTCACTTGGATGACAATGTTCACCTTTTAATACTAGACATTTAAGATTGATTGATTGATTATTGGTGTTTAACGGCCTATCAACAGCCAGGGTCATGTAAGGCCGGGCCAACAGGATGGATTATCCTGTATTCAACCTGTAAAAAATGAGGGAAATTCCCAAAATCAGAGCTCAATATTTACATAAACTGTATATTCAGCCCTGAAATTGGAATATCCTGGTGCCAGGTCCATGCCACACCAGAATCACTTCAGACTTACTTTTGACATCACTTTCCAAGGTGCTACAAATGGAACATTACGGAATAAGTTGTATATAGCAGATACAATACATAAATTCAATTAATTTTATATAGGTTACATATTGGTGTGGCGAATGGCTTTTAGAATTTACTGCTCGCGGGCATTGACGGGTATTCTGTATCCTGAACACACGTCCGTAACCGAATCGGGGATTGCCGTCGGTGATACATTGTATATATTTTGTTAAATCAAGTCCGTCCTGTTTAATATGACATAAATAGATTGATAATTTTCATTGTGCGACCGCGAGTAATTAATTATTCTCTGTGGGACGGTTTACTGGCTTGCCGAAATGAGCGATGGACTAGAATTTTATTTTAGGAAATCGGGAAAATCTTGGGTCGGCGGAAAAATAAAAAATAAAAGTGGACAGTAGGTCTTTTATTTTTATTTCCGTTTGACAAAAAATAGGGTCGGCGGGTTTGTAAACCAAGAAAATAAAAAATTCTGGCCTGAGCTGCAAAAAACAAACAGTGTTTGTTTTTTGCAGCTCAACTAAGTAAATGTTCAACTGTATTACTGTATAAATAAGTGAATAAGTAATAATACACTCAAATAAGTGAATGTTAAAATTTGTTTTGATCATTTGTTCCTTATTTAATATTAAATGAAGAAAGTCAATAATCCATTTGTAAAAAATACGCATTTAATACAATACTCTTTATACACAAAGCTTATCTGGAGCTCTGTGCCAGTGTTTCTCCATGGAGGAAGGTAATATTCTTATTTTTACAAAAATGTACTTAATTCAGATATGTGGCTGTGAATGGAGCAATGGGGCTTTAACCCTTATGGGATTTGTGACTAGTCTAGCTTCTGATCAAATAGCACACACATGTAGCCTGATAACGATCTATAATGCTTGTTAGAAGCATGACTGGTGTTTAAAAGATGGAATGTCGAACAGTGCAGAACCTAATTAGACTGTGCAGATGCACAGGCTGATCCGGATCTGCACTTGTCGCAAAACATCAGCCCCATTTCTCCAATCACAGCCACATATATCTATTGTTCAAAACCCATCGGCAGTATTTAAATGAAACGGACAGTATTACATGCACAACTAGATGCGAACAGTAACTCTTGAAATCTATTACCGTACCGTCCATAGCAGTTACGATTCCACTCCTAGGCTTCCTCTGCAGAATAGCGAATTGAGTGGAATTGTAACTGCTGGCAGTAGATTGCAAAAGTTACTTTTTGCAACTAATGCACAACAGGCGAACCATCTCCGTGTTATATATGGAATAAATAATTACCATTTCTGTGTTTTATATGGAATAAATAATTACCATTTCTGTGTTGCCAGACGGACCAGTGTTTCTCCATGCGCGAGGGTGTGTATGTGTCTGGCCTGTCCGCCGAGGTCCTGTCTGACTACCTCGCGGACTTCCTCGAGTGCGGCATGAACTACTACCGTCTCGACCTGTTCTCCGCGCCCCGGGTCGTGAGTTCGATCCACCCGACAGGACTGACCGTGCGTGCGTACACCGGCGTGGTGCGGCGCGTGTTACAGCACTACCGCGCGGCCGTGCTGTCCATGCCGGAGACTCGAACCCTGCTCCAGCTCCGTGTCTCCTGCCACCGCCTCCTCGCAGAGATACGGTGAGGCTCCATATGTGCTACTATTGTCAGAAAATTGAATGTGAATATACCCCCAGCTTTAATACAAAGTTTGACGAGGTATATACATATCACATTTCCGTCCAATTTGCGTTAACCTTTTGCTTTATCGGTCCTGGCAATGGCCTGAGGTATCCGCGAGCCTTTGCTCACTTGCTCTAGTTTTAATAACATTTTGTCACGCCTGTTTTCCGAAATGTCAAAAAGTTTGTACAAGCTTCGTCATCATAGTATAACTTTAATATTACTTGACGGATTGCTTTAATATTTGGACACTTGATACATGTGAGCATTTGGAACACACTCATGCTGCCATTAACATGACCTTGATCTTTTTTACCTTCACATTTTTTTGTGGAAACATGTAGCCATTTATTTTTACCTTCACATGGTTGTGGAAACCATTTTTTTAGGTCAAAAAGTTTTTCGTGTTTTAAACATGCACTTCTCTTTTTTTAACAATTTTTTTATGCAAAAAGTTTCTTCAACAAGCACTTCTCTGACAGTTTTTGTGTTCTTACTTTAGCACATGCCCATGATCATGTTATGGTCAAATGCCTCGGCAGGTGCGACACCACTTCCATGACACAATTCTTGTATAAGTAATAATACCATTTCTCCAGTTAAAAACAGAAGTAACACCCCAATCAATTGGCCAATACGTCCACTGTATGTTTCAGGTTGCTGGCGCGCCTGTGTAGCTGTGACAGCCCCGTGACTGAGGACACTCTCGATGACTTCCCCAGTGTGAGTGTTTCCCTCTCTCTGTAGCCTATTTAACCAACATTGCAAAGTATACTTTTCTAGCAAAGTATACTTTCAGGGAGTAATTTTTTTTTTTCGAAATGCATTATGTTAATATATAGAACTACCAACTGCATATATTTGATGATTAAAAGTATGCAGAATTATTATACTGAATTTATTACATTATCACAGCCAAAATGGCTGTGATAATGTAATAAATTTAGTATAATAAAAATTAATAAAGTTATCCTTAAATTGAAAATGTCTCCCTCAAAGTATACTTTGCTAGATAAGTATACTTTGCCATGTTGGTGAAATCGACTACAGGTGTCGGCTGGCCGAAATCATAATAACTCTCAGCCTCAGGGCTTTTTCCCCTAATATGGGCCCATCTTCGGTGGCTTCACAATTGGAAATGTGATTTTTTTTCACAACAGGCAAAATAAAAAGGCTTTCCTTACATCATTATTACATGCGCCATCATTATTCAATTGTTCAATGACAATTAAAAGTTGCTATAATCCATTGTATTTTAATAGTGACTTTTTAGTATTACCATGTTAATTATTTTCCATTGGAAATGATTCTAATATTCTGTCGAACCTTTTTTAACCCTTTCAACCATAAATAACTGGAATGGACTGTGATTTAAAGACCAATTGATTCAATCATCACAACATTATTTTCAGACTAGTCAATTTAACAGAAAGGGGTTGTTTTTTCTCTAAAAATATGAAAATTACTGCAAGAAGTGCAGATCCTGATGAGACGGCTCATTATGAGCCGGCTCATCTGGATCTACACTGTTTGCAAACACTGCTAAAGAAGTAGGTATGTAGTCTTGTAAGGGTTAAAGGTACATGCCCACTCAGTAGGCACACAATGTTCTTTATAGGAATTAAATAAGTGTATAATTGTGTCACTATTCCACCAGTTCTAAAAAATACAAGTGCTCGCTAAACAGATATAATCATTTAGTAATATTTATTTTACTGATAGTGACGCGCGGTGGTATCAGGCTATTTTCATACGCAAATGAGGCATGACATTTTTTTACTTATTTATACTAATTAAATGCATCACCTGAACAAATACTATTATATACGGATTATAAAGTATGATCATTGCACATCAAAAAATAAATACAGAGAATAAATAGTATTGTCCGTTAACATGTTAAGGAAACACGGTTATCGCCCCTGATATCAGTGTGGAAATTTTGTGTCTGATATAACATGTAAATAATGCCAATCAATGCGTGGGCTAATGGTGAATGAATGTTTATTTTGTTAGAAAATTTCTCGGATGATGTCTCCGATATAAAGAACATTTTGTCCCTACTGAGTGGGCATGTACCTTTAAGATGAGAAAACTGGAAAATAAAGTGGATGAACAAATTTAATTCATCATGGTTAACAGTGAGTTTTGTACGTATTTCAGGGTGTAGAGTTGCTGAGCTATGTCTACAAGCACGCCCTAGAGGCGTCGTTCACAGACCACTACCCGCTCCTGCTGTCCATCCTGAAAACTACATGTACGCCATACCTCCTGTAAGTGTTGTCAACATAAGATGTAGTTAAACAGATGTTCCCACATCAAATGTTCAGCTGTGCTTCCATGGTCAGGTTGTTAAATTTACATGCACCTACTAGTATAGATCTGTGGCACGTTTCACTAAACTTTGTACGACTAAAATGTTCGTAAGTGCCAAATTATGATAGTCTGTAAATTTCTCATTAACCTTGTTTTCTTGTAAACAATTATTGGATTCACATGTATTGAGCATAGGCTGCATATGCAGCCTATGCTCAATAAATGTAAATCCATAATTGAAATTTACAGACGATCCTATTTTTGCACTTATGGACATTTTAGTCGTACAATGTTTAGTGAAACGACCCCCAGTCTTATAAATAGGTTACCAATGTAGGAAAATCATGAGTGACTTTCCTTGGATAAACTTGTGGAAATCAGCAACAGTAGAATTGGCGGAGTTTGGTGTCACTTTGCTTTGTTTTTAATATCTTTTTCAATGTAGTAAAAACAAACGTGGTGGCAAAACTGAGAGGATGCTTAGACATTTGATTACACATGATTTTCAAAGTATAAAACTAATTTATAAATTAACCAGTCCATTATTGTATGTCTGGCACTGCTCATGTTCATAAATTAAGTCTGTGTGTATCAAAGTTCATCTATTCATCTGTTTACCTATGTAATGGGTAACACTGAACTTTGTAATTACAATCATGAGACTTCAGTACATACTCTGACATACCACATGCCTTTATAGTGTTATTGGCAAAAAGTGTAGATCCAGATGAGCCGGCTCGTAACGAGCCGTCTCATCAGGATCTGCACTTTTTGCAAGAAATTTTCTTATTTTTGAGAACAAAAATATCCACATTTCATAAATGGACTAGTCTGAAAATAATTTTGTGACCATTGGATTAGTAGGAAAATTAACATCAAATTCCATTCCAATTATTTAGGGGTGAAAGGGTTAATACATGGTAATAAATAGTCCGCTTGCTGAGAAAAGGTACCTTACAACATTTGCAACACAGTCACAATGTAGGACTAGAATGTAATTGGTCTGCTCATGGCTGTTTGCCTACTTCAAAAATCGATGGCGAAGAGTTTGCCCAGATCAGACTGCGCGGATGTGCATGTTGATCTGGGGCTCGGCTCCTCGCAAATGTTATAAGGCCGTTTTTGTCAGCCTGCAGCCAAAGTATAATCACTGTATATATGTGTGCAGGTTTGTACAGAGCTGGGTGTTCCACGGTGTGTACCGCGATCTCTACGAGGAGTTTATGGTTCAGGTTCATGATGACTATCTCACCTCCAGGGGTATGTAACTCTGCCATCCATGGATCGCGTGTGTTTATGTCTGACGGAATGATGCACAGGTGCTTCTAGCGTGTCTTGGATGGTCAATTATTGTTTGTACATACAGTCAAACCTTTGTTCACAGGTGGTCTTGATTCACAGGGTCATTTATATAGTAATTGTGCCATTGGGACAACAAGCGTGTGGCCTTTACAGCCAGGTGGTTGCTATTCGGAGGTGGTCTTTAACACAGGTTCGACTGTACATGAAACACCTTTCTAAACAATGTGCAAAACAATTCAGTTGTGCCCGGGTGTGCTGAATATATCAATATACAAGGTGCTGAACTCGCATTCGTCACCGTGGTATGATTTTCGCACAAGATCTCGTAAACTCTGCCTCACCTATACAACATGTTGCATGTTTGTGGCATAAATGTTACAGTTGCTAATACATTAACATAATAATCAAAGATTTTGAGTGTAAACTGTACCAATACACATCACACTTAACCTAAAGTTGCTTCTTAAAATACAAAAGTGCATTCACTTTCTGATTATCAATAATCAATATGGCAGAATGGAGAGATCGGTCTTTACTGACCAAATGTTCGGCGGACAGTGACCTGGGGCCCGTTTCACTAAACTTTGTACGATTAAAATGTTCGTAAGTGCAAATTTAGAATCGTCTGGAAATTTCAATTGATGGATTTACATTTATTGAGCATAGGCTGCATATGCAGCCTATGCTCAATAAATGTAAATCCAATAATTATTTACAAGAAAACAGTGTTAATGTGAGTGACATTTACAGACTATCATAATATTGCACTTACGAACATTTTAGTCGTGCAAAGTTTAGTGAAACAGGCCCCAGTTGACCAAACTACATCGATGTGCTGGCTGGTTAACCTCTACTGGTCACAAGGTCTGGTTTGGCCAGATCATGGCCAATATGTGTTTTGCTACAGCGTAGATACAGATCAGACTATGCATCTGCACAGTCTGATTAAGATCTGCAATGTTTGTCATTACATCAATAAAACGCCTGTCATGCTTCTAACGAGCAATACAAATACTTATCAGGCTACAGGAGTGTGTTATTATACCCCCCCCCCCCCTTCCAGTAAGGATTTAACAGTCTGTTAAGCTAACAGAGGCTTTGAGCAACCGGACCCAGATGTACAGGCAACTATTTGTAATATCTGAAATGTTTTTATCAATTCCCATGTCCTTTAAACAAGTTTATTCATGACCAATCTTATGTAGTTTTATTAGGGCCTAGACTATTTGCTACTGCTTATAGTGGGATCCATCTTTGGTAAAGCCGTGATCTTGTGTGTTCGTACATGTATTTAAATTATTATAATTCCAGCACAAAAATATTTACACGATTCCCTAACATTTGATTGGTTCGTTGCAAGTCTACGTCCAAAATTTATATCCCAGTAAACTCCATGCCGAACTACTTTCCGTAACCATCAGGCGCAGTTAAAATAATTCTTAAGAAAACGGAAAATAAACACATTTTCTGATTTAATTTATTTCAAATGCTGGAATTATAAGGAATGAATGGCCTTTTTGTGGAATTTATCGGGGATATAAACTTGGAAAAGTCGCGGGAATACTGGACGAGGCCTTCGTCCAGTATTCCCGCGACTTTTCCAAGTTTATACCCCGATAAATTCCACAAAAAGGCCATTCATTCCTATAACAAGTGCTGCAATTTATCTTTCTGTATCAAAGTTTATGCTTGTCAGAGTAGTCACAGTGTTGATAATTTACCTAGCTGCATAAAATGTTCATGGTACTGCCAGGATTTACCATTCTCTTCATGTTCTGTAACACAGACAAGCTGTACTGGACGCACGGCTACACCTTGACGTCGGCCAGCGTCATGGAGAGTGTGCCCCTATTCCTGAAGGACATGGCCAACGACATCTTCATCTGTGGCAAGTCCATCAACCTCCTCAAGGCCTGCAACCCTCGGGTAAGCTCATACACCACACAGTTTGTCGTGCTTCTACACCATACTGATTCTCGTTCATGTAGAGATTTGTGACTGACTGGAGAAATGGGGCTTATGTGATTTGTGACCAGTGTAGCTCCTGATTAAATAGCACACTTGTGTAGCCTGGCAATGATCAGATCTATATTAAGATATATATATTTGTTAGAAGCATAACAGGTGTTTTATTGATGGAATTGTGAACAGTGCAGATCCTGATCAGACTGTGCGGAAGCAAGACATGTGATTTTGTATCTAATAAGATTTGCAATATCTCGGGATTAATTTTTTAAAAATTTACTATTTGTTCGAAAGTTGACAAAATGTTCAGGGCAAATTCCAAATAGAATTGCGGATTTGCTATGAATATTTCTGTCAACATTCGAATACATTTGCAGCAATAACACAGTTTCTAGAATTGCGGATTTGCTATGAATATTTCTGTCAACATTCGAATACATTTGCAGCAATAACACAGTTTCTGTAAATATCTGTCATGAAAAATCGCCATCTTCTTAGGTACAAAATCACATGGCCCGTCTCATTAATGTTTGACTTTGTTATGTTTGCGCAGCATTTCCTTGGCGAGGCAGATGAGCAGGGCCTACCGCGGGTCTGCCTTACGTTCTCTGCGGGCGAGCTGCGTGACATCACGAGCCAGTACACGGCCTATGCGGCCAGGATGCAGCAGGTCGCGCGCCAGGCCAATATCTCCAGGTACGTCACATACACACGCCAGGCCCGTATCTTCAGGTGTGTCACATACACGCACCGGATCAGTTTGCTGGTGGATAGAATACAGTAGAGTCTCTCTTCTTAATGTTTGTTAGCTCACCTGGGGGCCGTTTCACTAACCTTTGTACAACTAAAATGTTTGTAAGTGCAAAATTATGATAGTCTGTAAATTTCACATTAACAATGTTTTTTTGTAAACAATTATTGGATTTACATTTATTAAGCATAGGCTGCATATGCAGCCTATGCTCAATAAATGTAAATCCATCAATTGAAATTTCGGGGCCTGGGGTGGTCCTAAGAGCAATTCCAGAATTTGTCATCTGTGGGAGTGGAAGGCGCACATTTTGTCTTTATTTTTTCGACCTCACCATCCATGAATGTAAAATCCATGTGCTTTCCACCATGTGTGTCATCCACTCCCGCTCATTTATTGCTGTGACAGAAGAAACGGGTAGTATGGGTTTTGCGACCAGCGTACATCCAGATCAACCTGCGCATCCGCACAGTCTGATCAGGATCTTTAATGTTTGCCATTCCATCACTTTAACACCTGTCATGTTTCTAGCAAGAAATATTGATCGTTATTAGGCTACATGAGTATGCTATTTGATCAGGAGCTACACTGGTCACAAATCCCATAAGCCACATTTCTACGGTCATAGCCACTTATAATCAATTCTGGAATCGCCCTAAGCACACAGCCCTGGGGGTCGTTTCACTAAACATTGTAAGACTAAAATGTTCGTAAGTGCAAAATGATGATAGTCTGTAAATATTACATTAACAATATTTTCTTGTAAACAAGTGTTGGATTTACATTTATTGAGCATAGGTTGCATCTGCAGCCTATGCTTAATAAATGTAAATCAAATCAATTGAAATTTCCAGACGATCCTAAATTTGCGCTTACGAACATTTTTAGTCTTACAAAGTTTAGTGAAACGGGCCCCTGGTGATCACCTACACAGAACACACGCTACCCAGTATACAGACCCTCTCCATTTATTCTATTTGTGAATGTAGGAATGGGTCTTATGGGTTTTGCGATCAGCGTAGAACCAGATCAGCCTGGTCAGGATCTGCACTGTTTGCCATTCCATCAATGAAACACCTGTCGTGTTTCTAACAAGCAGCATAGATCGCTACCAGGCTACAGAAGAGTATTTTTTTATCAGGATCTACACTGATCATAAATCCCATTAGCTACATTTCTCCAGTGACAGCCACATACAATAAATTCTGGAATTGCCCTAAGGATTGCACACAAACTTTAAACAGACCAAATGTGTTGTCATACCACAGTAAACGCAACTGACCATGTTTTATTTCTTATATTTACATTGCATTTTCGAATAGTTTCAAAAATGTAAATAACCAAATTATGGCTTTAAAATTAGGAACCTTATTATTTACGTCATTTTGTCGCAATTCATAGAACAGCGACGTTGCCGTTCAATAGTGTGACGTTATTGACAATGACAATGAGCGTCATGTTTGTTAATGACGTCAAACAAACTTTAATGAATCAACGTCGCGCGTGTCACATGAGGCTAATGTAATGTACTGGGATATAAATGCAATACGTTGGGCATTTCCATTATGAATTATGGACAGTGTTGATATGTAGCTGTGACTGGATAAATGGGGCTTATAGGTTTTGCGACCATTGTAGATCCAGATCAGCATGTGCAAAATCCGCACAGTCTGACCAGTATCTGCACTGTTTGCCATTCCATCATTGCAACGCCCATTATCCTTCTAACAAGCAATATAGATCGCTATTAGTCTACAGGAGTGTGCCATTTGATCAGGAGCTACACTGGTCACAAGTCCCATAAGCCCCATTTCTCCAGTCACAGTCACATATACGGTTACAGGCAGGAGTCTATGGCGCGGGCGCAGCGGGCTAAGCAGGACCTGATATCCCGGGCACGACAGACGGCCACCCAGAAACTACAGCGAGTAGAGGACCATGTAGCCGAGCTACGTCGCACTGCCAGCGCCAAGAAACAGAAGCAGCTCGACTTCCTGAAACAACAGATGGAGAACGATTTACAGGTATGGCCTGTAGTCTGTTTAACCAACATTGGAAAGTATTCTTATCTAGCTAAGTATACTTTGACGGAGTAATCATTTATTTTTCCCAAAATACATTATGTCTTATAGAACTAACGACTGCATATATTTGATGATTAAAAGTATGCAGAATTATTATACTGAATTTATTACATTATCACAGCCAAAATGGCTGTGATAATGTGATACATTCAGTATAATAAAAAATAATAAATTTATCCTAAAATTGAAAGTTTCTTTCTCAAAGTATACTTTGCTAGATAAGTTTATTTTGCAATGTTGGTTAAATAGGCTACTGGATACTTAGCATTTGTTCTGTTGTCTTCTATTTATTTTTTATTTTCCATTTTTATGCTCTTCTTTGAATGAACAGGACCTGTTATATATTCACCTTTCCAAAAATTTCCTATGACTTATCTCCCCTTTGTGACCATTTTCGCACTCTGTATCCTTGTCCACACAATAACTCAAGTGCTACTTTACTAATTGTAACCAAATTTGATTGACATGTTTATCACGGCAAGATGAAGAGGCTTATTCATTTTCAAAATTGTTGCATGACTTCTCTCCCCTTAGTGGCCATTTTTACTTTTCACATTCCACACAAGAACTAGAGCACTACTTGATGGATCATAACCAAGTTTGGTACACATGTGTATCACGGCAACAGGAATAACCCCATTGGTTTTCAGTGAGTTATCGGCCCTTCTTGACTGACCAGAGCCTGTTTCACTATGCTTCGTAAGATAATAAGTTTGTAAGTGCAAAATTTAATATGTAGAATAACATTTACATTGACAGCTGATGGTGGAAAGTCTTCAGTGGGATGTGTTCACATATAATAATGTGTTGATGGAGTTGTAAAATGGTAATGTTAGTTAACACTCACTACACTGAATGTTGTTGTCTGCTGGAAATGTTTTATTTTCAATATTTCTCGCCAAAAACCTGGTTTTGACAGCACATGAGAATCGTCTCCAATGGAGACGATTCTCATGTGCTGTCAAAACCATTTTTTTGTTAAGAATTAAAGCAAAAATGAAAAACAGCAGACGGCAATTTCCGTCAACATCGTAGGAAGAGTTAACCATGGTAATGTGAGAAGCAAATTAAAAATAAATATTCGTAAACTTAGTTAATCGTCCTCAGAGGATATGACACATTAAGGTGTAATTCATGTCTTCAACATTAACTATGTGTGTGCTGGGTTGTGTGTGCTAGCTGCCCCGTACTGAACCCTACCAAACATTGTTATGTAAACGTTTCATTCACTGCACTAAAATTTGCGACTTGTCATGACATTTTAATCATTTTCGCCGTAGCAGCCTCGTATCTCCAACATTGAACCATGATTGTATAATTATGACTTCAACACCTGTAGACGATTTCACCAACATTGCAAAGTATACTTTTCTAGCAAAGTATACTTTGAGGGAGTAATCATTTATTTTTCCCGAAAATTATTTCATTTAGAACTAAAAACTGCATATATTTGATGATTAGAAAGTATGCAGAATTATTATACTGAATTTATGACATTATCACAGCCAAAATGGCTGTGATAATGTAATAAATTCAGTATAATAAAAATTAATAAATTTATCCTTAAATTGAAAATTTCTCCCTCAAAGTATACTTTGCTAGATAAGTACATGTATACTTTTCAATGTTGGTGAAATAGACTACAGGGTTGACACTCACGTTTGAGCCAGGGATTCTGCAACATGGACATCCCAAATGTTACATTATGATTCCTCCCACGAAACTGGTCCTCGCGATTCCGGCACACTGCGACTGTCGACCCCTGTGCACTGTCCAATATTGAAACAACCCTTGTGATTTCATACATGCGATTTTTCATGAAAAAAAAACCATATTTACAGAAACTATGATCTTTTCTGTAAATGACGTCAACAGTTGACAAATTTTCATAGTGAATGCAGAATTTGCTCTGAACATTTTGTTGACTTTCAATGTCATTTATGGGAAATCTTGTAAATTGTGTTTTTCCTGAAATATCGCGCATCTTCTAAGGACAATTTCAGAATTAATTGTATTGGGGGAGTGGAATGCACTTTTTGAAAAACACACTAGCCATTTAATTACCATAATTATTCTAATAAACATTCTGGGGCTATGCAATTTTCTGAAGCACCTTTGCCATTATAACTGCATAAAAACACAGAAATTTTAATTTTGAGATAACTACTATGTGAAAATAAAATAATTTTGTTGAACAGATATGAGGGGGACTACTATTATAATAAATATGGTAAATTAACTTTCTGATTAATTTGTAAGGTCTTTTCATTTTTTACACTGCACAAGTCAGAAACAAAAACATCTGGGGCCCGTTTCACTAAACTTCGTACGACTAAAATCTTCGTAAGTGCAAATTTAGGATCGTCTTGAAACTTCAATTGATGGATTTACATTTATTGAGCATAGGCTGCATATGCAGCCTATGCTCAATAAATGTAAATCCAATCATTGTTTACAAGAAAACATTGTTAATGTGAAATTCACAGACTATTATAATTTTGCACTTACGAACATTTTAGTCGTAAGAAGTTTAGTGAAACGGCCCCCAGGTGTATTGCACTCCCCACATACAATCAATTCTTGAATCTCCCTAAGGTACAACATTACGATTGCCTCAATTGTGGGTGTGTGACTGGAGAAATTGGGGCTTATGGGATTTGTGACCAGTCTAGCTCCTAATCAAATAACAAACTCCTGTAACCTGATAAGTAATAATGATCTATATTGCTTGTGAGAGGCATGACAGGTGTTTCATTGATGGAATGGTGAACGGTGTAGATCCTGATAAGACTGCACCGGCTGATCTGCATCCACACTAATTGTAAAACCCATAAGCCCCATTTCTCCAGTCACATCCACAATTGACTGTGTGTCACTCCCCCCATACAATCAATTCTTTAACCCTTAGAATTCTGGTAACAAAAAGTGTCGTCTGCTGTTGTTTTATATTTGATCTTCTTCCTCAATAAAAACATGTTTTGACAGCACTTTAGAATATTTCCATTGAAAACCGATTATAATGTGCTGTCAAACCATGTTTTTGATGAGAATAATTGAAAAAAATAAAATAAACAGCTGGCTACAAAATTTAATTCAGCATTGTAAGGGTTAATGACCCTAAGGTACAAAATTACATGACTTGTCTCAATTGACCGTGTGTCTGTCACAGTACATAACTTACTATGGGGAGGAAGGGTGTATTTGTGCTCGGTTAGCTCAGTCGCATAGAGTGGTGGTACGGTAAACCAGACATCCCGGGTTCGAGCCCGGGTTAAAGCACATTTTTCTCACCCTGTGATATTTGGCGTCCAATGAGGGACCGTCCATGACTGATAAATACTGCCCAAAATGGACCAAAAATATGGAATTCTGAGACGCATTAAATATAGAATTTGGAGACGAATTTCAATTTGCGGTGGAGTCTGTCGCGGTACATCATTGTGGGGAGGAAGTGTGTATTCTTGCCCGGGTAGCTCAGTCCGTTAGAACGATGGTACGTTACCCTAGAGGTCCGGGCCAGGGCCAGGTCACATTTTTCTCACCCTGTGACATGTGCGTGATTGTAGCGGCGGAGTGAGGTGCGGCAGCAAGAGCGGCAGCAGGACCGCGACTACATGGACAGGCTGGTGAGGCGCGAGGCTGCTCTCGATGATGAGGAGGCCGAGCTGGAGCGCCAGGCCAGGTCAGTGACTGGGAGAGAGGTGCAAAATTCAAGATGGTGTCCAAGATGGCTGCCTCAATTGGCCCTTTTTGTTCATACCATTATTTTGATTTTGACATGTCATCTTCCTTTTCAATGGCCGTCCCTAGTTTGATTAACCCTTTACATTCGGAATACACCTTTATGGGTATGAAATTTTTAAAATATTTTATTTTTATGCCACCGGGTTTCGAAGAAACGGGTGGCATATAGTGTTTGGACCGTCCGTCTGTCTGTCCGTCTGTCCGTCCGGGCACACATTAGGGTACTTATGTGGCTAGCCCCACAGGGTTATGGACTTGGTAAAGGATAGGGTTGGTTACAATTAGCCACCTAAAAAATCCTTTTATGTGGCTAAAAATCGTTTTATGTGGCTAATATTTAACATGTGATAAGCCACATAAGTATAGTACTGTAAGAACGTCCGTCCGTTTGTCCGTCCGTTAACCAATTTGTCACAGTTTCTCAAATATGCTGCAGGTGGCATCCGCGTTCGACAGACGCATTTTTGTTATTTCTCAATGAAAATATATGTTGTGACCACTGATTTGAACTGTCTCGCTGAGACGGTTCAAATGGTGGTCACGACATATATTTCTGAGCTCATAAATATAATATTTAGGATTTTCCATAAACAAAATGGTGTATCCTCAGCATGAAATGGGTTAATCTTCTCCGTACATAACAGGCATACAGAACTCATGGAGGCAGGGGACACCAGTCACATCTAATGACTGTTAAATGAGACGCGTCGTGTGATTTTGTACCTAAGAACGTGCGCTATTTTTCATGAAATATATTTACAGCTACTGTTAAATTTTCCGTATTTGAAGTCGAAAAATAACAAAAAAATTTCACAGCAAATGTGGAATACTCTATGAGTGCTGTATGCCTGTTATGTACGGAGCACAGATGGCTTGATGCTCTATAGTCTGTTTCACGAAAGCTGCCCAAATATTACGGCATACCGGTATAAACAATTCAAAAACAATATTTTTTCCGATAATATTAAATTAAAGGAAAATTTAAGAATGAGCCTTCTTTTTATCTCGTGAAATTTTGTCAAATATTGATTTTATTACGAAAAATTTATTTCTCTATGGGAATTTAACATGGGGGGAAAAGAGGTAGAGGAGTGTGGGAGGAGTCAAAAAACAAAATATTTTGGAAATTAACTCTGAAACCTAGCTAGATATTAAATTAAAGGAAAATTTAAGAATGAGCCTTCTTTTTATTTCGTGAAATTTTGTCAAATATTGATTTTATTACGAAAAATTTATTTCTCTATGGGAATTTAACATGGGGGGAAAAGAGGTAGAGGAGTGTGGGAGGAGTCAAAAAACAAAATATTTTGGAAATTAACTCTGAAACCTAAGATAGATTGGAAATGATCTGACTAAGAAAACGAAAGTTAAATTTTGAAAATCGGTCCAGGATTACTGAAATTCTAAACAATTTCCCCATGTTAAATCCCCATAGACATCTTCACTCTGTGAAGATATCTATGGGGATTTAACATGGGGAAATTGGGGAAATTGTTTTTAGTAGTCATACAATTTTGTATATCATATTTGCTCATTATGTAGCATAAACCATTTCCTGATAAATAAATAGCATACCATGCTAGTATCTTTTGATATCAACCTCGGCTCGGAAACAATAGGAATTCCTTGGTGAGCCTTGGAATTCCTACAACTGTCCTAGTCTTGCATGACCCATTATAAAAGTTGTAATGTTAGTACTAATCCTATTACTTTTAGTAAGTGGGGCTAAGTGATGCTGTTGTTGTGAGGGCCTGACATCATATCAGATTATTCTAATTTTGTTGCGGGCGGTAACTCTCTTATCATCCGTAGCATAGTTAAGGTACCATCTATTGTCTTCCCCTGTTGAGTACTAGTCGTAGCGAATCAGATCTGATTCACTACTCTGCTTGGCCGGCTATGGATCACACATTAACTATGCTACGGACGGTACAGGAGATTTGCAGAGTTTACTGCCCACAACTAATGGTATTGGACTTCAATACTTAAAAATACTTATATAGTATCCCACTAGTCTGTCGGATGAAACTTTAAACTGTGGTCCTGTCTCTATATGACCTTAGCTGTTGCTGGGACGTTTAAACGTTTCAACATTACAGACCTCTACCATAACGTGTGCAAGCAGTGTAGATCCAGATGAGCCGTACAAGCCGTTTCATCAGGATCTGTACCATTTGCGGATATTTTCTTATTTTTAAAAAACAATACCCATTTCTGACAAATGGAATAATCTGAAAAATAACATGCGAGTGTCCATTCCAGTTACTTGGGGGTGAAGGGCTTAACCCTTTCAACACTACAGACCTCTATAGCAGTGTTTTCAAACAGTGTAGGGATCCAGATGAGCCTGCTTGTAACGAGCCGTATCATCAGGATCGGAAAATTAACCTATCACAGTTCATTCCCGTTCTTTAAGTTTGAAGGTGTCAAACTCATTAACTTTCACTTCTTCACTTACTCCACTTACAGGGAGGAGATAGAGCAGTATTACGCCCAGCTGACGGAGGAGGCGGCCCGGCGCGAGGAGAAGGCCCTGTGGCGTGTCAGGCGGGCCCGGCTCGACATCGCCCGGTCCGAGTTTCTCCGACAACAGGAGCGGCAGTGGGCCGCGGACATGGAGCGCGCCACCACAGACCCAGTATGTACAGTGGAACCTCTCTAAACCGGACACCCTGGGAGGTCCCCAGGGTGTCCGGTATCAGGCATTGACCTGATACGAATATCCGGGCTACAAAAAAATAAAATTGCAAACTCACGTTTCATTGGTCTGTCGGTGTCACATGATGTCACATGATGTTCTTCATTGAACACCACGTCGTAATTGCTCATTCTGTAGCCAAAAACGTTACCTGATAAATAAAATACCATGCTAGTGTCTTTTGATATCAAGTTTATCAGACTCGGCTCGGAAACGGTAGGAATTACTTGGCAAGCCTCGGAATTCCTACGCATTTCCTAGCCTTGCCTGATAAACTTGATATCAAAAGTCACTAGCATGATATTCTCTACGTTCAAGATAGTGCTTGTCAAACCACCGGTGATTAAACTGCCCTCAATTCCATCACTACTGTCATTTCATGAAACCTGCCCAAATGTTATGGCTATATATAAAATTAATATTATCGAAAAACATTTTTTTTTGCATTGTTTATATATAAACAATGCAAAAAACAATGTTTTTCAATAATATTAATTTTTTGCAAAATTGAAGAATGAATCTTTTTATTTCGTGAAATTTGGTCCAATATTGAAGTCATTTATATTTAGGCTTTTCCATACATACGGAGCTCCAGATAAGGGGCGTATTGATCTTTTTTATGCACTTATTTTAGCAGAATACGCATTGATTATCAAACATGGGAGTACAATATACTTGCAGCAATGAGAAAATACGCATTGATTTGCAAATAGAGCAGTGAAAATACAGTAATGAAGTTGAAAATTTACTTTAAAAACTTGAACTGCCAAAAAAGTTAATTTTTAAATTTGTTTTATTTTTTGTCACATGTTCCCTATTTAATAAGGAAGAAAATCAAAAGTAAACCATGCATTGAGTTTGAAATCTGGGGGTATAATACTCTTTAGATACATAACTTATCTGGAGCGCTGTACATTTTTATGACTTCTGATTATGTTTTTCTGCAGGTGAAATATGGGATTCGACCCAATTAACCTGGCCTAAAATGACCATAGCTGTTGACAGGCCATTAAACACTAATACATTAATGATTTGTTGTAGTCGTCAGTAGTGAGTGACTCGCCCATACAGGCGCTCCCGGCCGCGGTGACCAGTGGCCGACTGCCTGGCTGGGCCCAGCGTGGACTGGAGGGCCCCACCCTAGAGGTGGTGGATGGGGGTGACCCGGGGGCATTTGATGATAGCAACCCCGGGGCGGAACTCCCCAAGTGGGCACAGGCCCGGCTGAAGAAGTAAGTGGTCGGCTTTGTAGGTCACCAGTGATTAACCCTTAGCAAGTGGGATGGGTTGCGGCCTAGGGGTTAGAACACCCGACTTCAAATCTGACGGTTGTGGGTTCAAACATCGCCTTGGGCATCACAATATACTTTCATAGTATCTACTGTGGTCCCGTCTCTAGATGACCTTAGCTGTTGCTGAGACATTAAACCCTTTCACTTTAACCCTTAGCAGGGTTTGACACTTAACTTTTGAGCCAGGGATTCCACAGTATAGACATCCAGATTTTTACTATAGGAATGAATGGCCTTTTTGTTGAATTTATCGGGGTATAAACTTGGAAAAGTCGCGGGAATACTGGACGAAGCGATAAAAAATTACAATTTTCGAAAAAAAAAAATTGATTTTCTTTCCCGAAAATTGTAATTTTTTTAAGGCCTCGTCCAGTATTGCCGCCACTTTTCCAAGTTTATATCCCCGATAAATTCCACGAAAAGGCCATTCATTCCTTATAATTCCAGCATTTGAAATAAATTCATCAAGAAAATGTGTTTATTTTGACAGACGGCAGCCATTTGTTTACATTGACAACACTGACAGCGCACCTGTAGAAAGTAGTTCGGCGTGGGAGTTTACTGGGATATCAATTTTGGACAGAGACTTGCTACGGGCCAATCAAATGTTAGGGAATTGTGTAAATATTTTTGTGCTGGAATTACATTATGTTGAATGGGATTTTCTTGGAAGTTCAGTGATTCCTCCTAAAAAACAGGGATGATCCTCGGGATCCCGGGACACTGCGTGTGTCGACCCCAGCTTAGTATGCCGTGAACGAAAATATAATTGATCAGGGTCCGCACTGTTCTCCATTCAGTCATTGAAACATCTGACATACTTGTAACAAACAGTGTAGAGTGTGCCGGCATATCGGAAACTAGGCTGGCCACAAATGCCATAAGCCCCATTTCTCCAGCCACCATCACATTTATTCAGGTGGAAGCCCATCTACTATGCCCCCACATTTCACCGAACTGCTCCCAATCCATCTCACCTATTCCTCACTCTTAACCTCCCCCAGATGCCAGTTTGGTATTCCCAATGGTACTGCACTCCGCACCGCCATAAATGCACCAATTTTCTGACGAAATGATTACTCAGAGCTGTCACATAAACACATTTTCCGTCTAGTAACCGGCACAAGAAATTTACGCCGGTTACGAGACGAAAATGTGTTTATGCAGTATCTTCTGCGTGTAGCTCAATGGGAATTTGTCAAGAATCTGGCGCCTATTTTGATGTGAAACATTTTACACTGGCTCGGAGTTCAGCCCAAGTGATTACTGTTACAGGTATGGCATGTCGTTACCGGACAAGGTGCCGTCCCCCACTAGTAAACCACGACCTTCGACCCCCGTGCGTAGGAAACTCAACGACTCGTTCTCTGCGAACCAAGAGACGGAGGAACAAATACAGAAACCCAGTATACAGGTAACACAACATAACATCCCACCCAACCTTCATCTCAAGGTCAAGGCTGTTGTTATACCCCCGGCAAATGAAGTATGTTGAGGGGTATACAGTGTTTGTATGTCCGTCCATCTGTCTGTTCATCCGTCCGTATGTGCGTTAAAGTTTTTGTTTGTCGGTCCAGTGAACGGCCAGGGATATCTGTGAGCCTCTGACAGCTCACTTGCTCTAGTTCACTTATGTATTGTTACATGACTGTCGTTGTTCGACACCGCTCTCAGCCGTGTTCAAACGTACAGCACGTGCTGTTTGACAATGGCTGTAGACAATGCTCATTCCAGAGCCAAGCCAAAACCTACATAATGCATGTGTCTCCTGACGTTACTAGAACGCGCTATTAAGTCACCAGACCAGTTCACAACGGTCACACTGAAATTTTGAAATTGATGCGGCTGCATCACGCGACGTGTACTGCGTCCCCGGAACATGTATGTGTAAATCAGCTATTTGAATGGAGCAGATTATCAAAGTACCGAAAGTACTGCATATATGCTCAAATTACACGATATTTCCGACGGAAATGTAACAATAACGTTCGACCATGTTCAGCCATGGGTAAACGTTTGTCGTGGCACTCGGGAACTGTTTGAACCCGCGGCTTATGGCCTTGGGGTTCAAACAGTTCCCTCGTGCCACGGCAAACATTTAACCGCAGCTGGACATGGTCGAACCTTATATTTGTTCTCTTATAAACATAACATTTCCTTGTTAGTTCTCTTGCTATAAAATAGGGGTTTCCCAAAACAAATTGTGTCCAAATACATTAATATCGTGATAAACCAGTACAACCATACAATCCCTAAATAGTGTACACTCTTTGTTTGGGAAACCACACGTTTAGATGAGTCACCATGTGATTTTGTACACGTGCGATATCTCTTATAAAACATTCGTAAAAAAAAAAATCGCACTTGTTCTTAGGTACTAAATCACATGGCCTGTCTCATATGCACTGCCCAGAATAAATTGTGTTTGAATATTCAATTTTTTTACGGTTTATATTTCAGACATTTGAGCATGCCCATGCCACGAAGGAATCCCAGTCGAACCCAGCAGACCCGCGCCCTCAGATCCGACTCGTGGCCCACCAGCACGCTACAACGGAGACCATCGAGGGGGAGCCGGCCCGCCCACACATCAAACAGGTCGGGGAGCTACACGCCACCATGGAGAGCCGGGCCGAGGTGGACACCCGACCTCACCTCAAAACTGTAGCCGATAAACATGCCAATATGCAGTCCGAGGAACAAGAATTTTCTAACGTGCCAAGACTTAAACAC
Source organism: Conchocele bisecta (assembly GCA_029237695.1). Classification (NCBI taxonomy): domain Eukaryota; kingdom Metazoa; phylum Mollusca; class Bivalvia; order Lucinida; family Thyasiridae; genus Conchocele; species Conchocele bisecta. Next base: position 108,303,306 of record CM055266.1, read on the forward strand.
GGCGTAATGCAATCTGGTACTGAGACAGAATCTCATGAGTGGAAGATCAAGGAACAAAGCCAGTTTGGTCACATGTCTCAAGTTTCGTCTCGCGAACTATCAACGATGCCCAAGTTGAAGCGTTCGGCGTTCATGTCCTCGACAAAGGAGTCAGACTTTATGGATTACGCTATCAAACCAAGAATAAGAATCAACAAACTACGCATGGCGAGCACAGAAACTACAGAATTGGAGGAGTTCAAGTCTCGGATAAAATTTAATCCGAAGATGTCGGCGACAACAGAATCTGAGTTTGTAGATATGGATGAGCTTCGTACGAAAATGTTTAAAGAGAGAAATTTGTTCGGCCATGCGGGGGATTCGTCGGTGCAGTCATTATTGTACCCGCTATTGCCTGACAAGGAGGATACCAGCATTGCACAAGGTATGCATTAGCTGCGGGCAGTAACAATGCAATGCCATACAGTTACGGCTCCATCTATTCCCTACCACGTCGAAGTACCAGGGGGCCGTTTCACTAAACTTTGTAGGACTAAAATGTTTTAAGTTCAAAATTATGATAGTCTGTAAATTTCACATTAACAATGTTTACTTGTAAACAATTGTTGGATTTACATTTATTGAGCATAGGCTGCATATGCAGCCTATGCTCAATAAATGTAAATCCGTCAATGTAAATTTCAGACTATCCTTAATTTGCACTTACAAACATTTTATTTGTACAAAGTTTAGTGAAACGGCCTTCTGGAATGGAGTCTTCAACGATAATGGGCAGACAATTCCATTTACGTGAAAATGGTTAATTTTGTAAAAAATTGAAAACAAATCTACAGGCAGTGCAGATCCTGATGAATCTGCTCATTTTGAGCCGTTTTATCAGAATCTACAGTCTGTGAACATTAGGATGGCGATCTGTAGTGTCGAGACTGTTAAAGGACAATTAAGAATTCTAATTTTGTATAAATGTGAAATACTTCTTTACAATAGTGTCAGCCCTGTTGGAAGAAGGGCTAGCTAGTGAGAACTCTCTAATCTTTGATAAGCAGGAAGGGATGGGTTGTGGCATAGGGGTTGGAGCACCTGAGTTCCTATCTGGAGGTTGTGGGTTCAAACCTTGCCTACATCAAAAAATACTTGTAGTATTTCCACCCCACTGGTCTGACGGATGAGACTTTAAACTGTGGTCCCGTCTCTATATGACCTTAGCTGTTGCTGGGATGATAAACCCTTTCACTTTTTGAAAAGCAGCATGTATATCTTTAGATATTTTCTAGTGATTGGCATTGATGCCATTAGTGAAACATGTTAGTGGCTGTGACTGGAGAAATGGGGTTTATGGGTTTTGCGACCAGTGTAGATCCAGATCAGCCTGTGCATCCGCACAGTCTGATCAGGATCTGCACTATTCGCCATTCCGTCAATGAAACACCCACCATGCTGCTAACGAGCAATATAGATCATTATCAGACTATATGAATGTGCTCAGGATCCACACCGGTCACAAATCCTGTGCGCCCCATTTCTCCATTCACGGCCACATTGTAAAAGGCAGATTCTGTGCTTCAGATGGCCGGGTCGTGACCCCCAAGTCGTTAGTCTGGATGGACAGCCATGTGGAACCATACCAGGACAATTTTGACTTCCTCAGTAAGTCTCCACCGTTTATTTTATATTCCAGCTCGAGTAATATTGCCAGGGACAACTCGGAACTCTTAAGCGTTTCCTAGCATCCCCTGTTATACTTGATATCAAAGACATGAGCCGTGTTTTCTGTATGTTTATCGTGTTTAGTAAAATACTAGTCTCATCTACTTTCTATACTACATTCCATCTGGCGGAATATTGTTTTCCCAATCTCAACTGTATATCCACTTTCTATACTACATTCCATCTGGCAGAATATTGTTTTCCCCATCTCAACTTTTAAATTTTTGCTATCAACAACTTTGTGTAGACTTTGTGTTAAAATAGGTTGCCCAGTTTGGAAAATGAGTAACTTCCCTTAGAAGTACTTAGAATGCCGATTATGCCTTAGAACTAGTCCTAGCAAAACTTACTTGTGATTTTCCAAGTTCGGTAACCTATTTACAAGACTGGGGCCCGTTTCACGAAATTTTGTACGACTAAAATGTTCGTAAGTGCAAAATTAGGCTGGTCATGAAATTTTAATTGATGGATTTACATTTATTGAGCATAGGCTGCATATGCAGCCTATGCTCAATAAATGTAAATCCAGTAATTGTACCAGAATACAGTGTTAATGTGTAATTTACAGACTATCATAATTTTGCACTTACAAACATTTTAGTCGTACAAAGTTTAGTGAAACGGCCCCCTGGTCTATATGTACAGTATCTGTGTTTACAGACAACCCGCCGGCTGTGGACCTAATGTCTCGACTGCCGGGGATGTTATACGGCAATGTGGGCGACTATGACAGCGGGGTGTATGGGGAGGTGGAGGGATACCAGTATCTCCCACTGCCCGCTATAGTACAGGCCTCCGTGACGGGACCTCTCACTGCACAGTAAGTTTACTACATGCTGTGTTTATGTTGTGTATCGCACTATTCAAAGCTTAGTGCTGATTACACGAGTATGCGAGTGCAGAAAAGGCTTAGTGCTGATTATGAGCATGCAAGTGCAGAAAAGGCTGTAATTATGAATTTTCTAAGCCTTTTCTGCACTCTCGTGCTCATAACCAGTACATATAATTGGTCAAAGCCAAGTACCGTAATAACCCTAAATATTAGGACAGCATTTATTCCAGGATACACATATAAGATTATTTACTTAAGTGTAACATTGTCAGCTCCAATTTGTGTGATTTTTGCGCCATGGCTCCAGAAACAAATAAGCACCTTTTTTGGGAATGCACTATAAGCCAACATTTTTGGTCACAGCTGAATACCTTTTTAAACAATAATAATATTGTATGTAATTTTGATTGGCACACTGTTTGCTTCGGGCAATATGAGCAAGACAACAAGTTTTTCAACTTTTGTATCATACTAGGAAATACTTTATATATACATGTAAATTACGAAACACGGAACCTAAATTTCCAGAGTTTATGTCTTACCTAAAGGCAACACAAAATATTGAAAAAGAAATTGCAATGAATAGAAATAAGCTCATAGTTCATGAACGAAAATGGAATGTTATCCAATTAGACTAACACTCATTTAGAGATACACGAACCTTCTGATTATACATACACATATTACAGTTCGGTATAACAGCATATACCGTAATAGTATTGTATCGTGATGTGTTGCTCAGTTATTATTCACTAAACCTATTTCACCATATCTCATTTTCAACTCTATTCTCTCATCTAAATAACATTCTTAAATAAATCCAACCTAACCATGTATGAACAATAATCTATAATTATTTACAATACATGTACTCATAGTTGATTGTAAACAAGGAGTGTAACCTATAAATTCATGTTGTTAAACTGCTTGTAACTCCTTTATTGTTTGTACATGACTATGTATGGAAATAAAAAACTTAAAACTGAATAACCCTAAATATTAGGACAGCATTTATTCCAGGATACACATATAAGTATATGGTTTCCCACAACAACAAATGTCCCAATATTTCGAATTATTATGGTTGTATTGGCTTAACACAATAACAATTTATGTGGATGTAATTTGTTTTGGGAAGCCACTAGGGAACTTTGATTATAAAAGTTTCTAAGCCTTTTCAATGTTCTCATGGGCTGGTTACTGTTGCTGCAGGATATCGCTGGTGAACGAGAGTATCGTCAACTACTTCATGGGGGAGCTGCAGATAGGGGAGCACTTCCATGCCCTGCGGCGATATCTCTGTATGGGTGATGGAGATTTCTCCGAGATACTCTGTGATCTGCTCATGGAGAAGGTACGTGTGACTGGTGACACAGGGCTTAGGGTGATTCCTGAAATGATTGAATGAAGGAGTGGAAGACACCCGACACATTCATCAAAAAGTTAATTGAATTACAAGGGTAGTGGGTTTTTAGCTGAAGTGAGCTATTGTTACCGCTTTTCATGCATCGTTCGTCCACACTTTAAAACGACTTCTCGCAAACCGCTGGGCCAATGTTGGTCAAACTTCACATGTATGAGCTATGGGTGGGGGCACATCAGATTTGTAAAAGTGGAGGTCTTCGCATAGTCCAAGCCTTGGAAAAGTAGGTAAAATTCTTAAAATAAATTATTCTCACGAACCGCCAGAGTGCATTGAAACTTGACAGGAATGATCAACAGTCAATGCTCCTTAACAGTCAATGCTCCTTCAGATTTGTAAAAATGGTGACCCAGGGGTCAAATTTTACATTTGACCGAATATGGTCATGTCATATATCAAATCGACAAGATGATCACTCTGCAGTATTTCAGAGTATCATCGAAATCGAATGATTATGTCATCAAAAATGAAGGTCATTCTTTTATTGTCACAGAAGGTGCAACTATAGTCGCTGCTTTTTCCGTCATTGTCCGCGTTGACGTCGTCATCCGAAATGCCAAGAAGTTTGTAAAGCTTCGTCATCATGGTATAACTTTAATATTACTTCACGGATTGCTTTAATATTTCGACGCTTCATACATGTGAGCATTTGGAACAAACTCATGCCACTATTAATATGACCTTGACCTTTTTTACCTTCACATTTTTGCGGAAACACTTAGTCATTGTTTTTCGCCAAAAAGTTTGTACAAGCTTCTTCATCATGGTATAACTTTAATATTATTTAACGGATGGCTTCAATATTTGGACACTTGTTTCATGTGATCATTCAGAACTTCATCATGCCGCCATTAACATGACCTTAACCTTTTTTATCTTCACATGTTGGCGGAAACACGTAGCCATTTTTGCGTCAAAAAGTTTGTACAAGTTTCTTCATCATCGTATAACATTAATATTACTTGATGGATTGCTTCAATATTAGGACACTTGATACATGTAAGCATTTGGAACGCACTCATGCTGCCATTAACATAACCTTGACCTCACGCCTCACCGCTTCCATGGCGGAATTCTTGCTAGAGATTTCAAACGTCTTGAACTGCTGGGCCAATACAAAGATCGTTGCCTGATAAATATCAGCTGTAAATGGAGAAATAGTGCTTATGGACTTTGTGTTCAGTGTAGATCCAGATCAGCATGTGCATCCGTACAGCCTGATCAGGATTTGCACTGTTTGCCATTCCATCAATGAAACACCTTTCAAGCAATATAGATTGTTATAAACCCGCTGTATATTGATTGTTGGAAGCTACTACAGGAGTGTGCCATTTGATCAGGAGCTACACTGGTCACACATCCCATGAAATTAATTGTCTGACATGTCCCTATGTCAACAGCTGGCGACCAACCCGCGGGCCCAGGATGTGTTGAACCCGATGTTCCTGAATAACGCCCTCAACAAGGCCATCCGACTGTCGACCAACGCCGAGGATAAATATGCTGACAACCTCAGCTTCCTGCTCGAATACTTCCCCAAAACATTCCAGCTCATGGGTGTGTGTTTATATATTGGCGTGTTGTACAGTATGTGTGGTCCCGTCTCTATATGACCTTAGCTATTGCTGGGACATTAAACTCATTCACCATACGTCCGTATCATAATGTGAACCTAATTGGGATTCACACCTGGGGCTAAGTGATCCGATGTACTAATGGTGCTGTCTTGAAAGCTTTTATTGTAATATCAGTGCTGAATTCCTTGTGCTAGCCCATACAGGTGCATTCCAGTCTGTATATGACCTGGCTTTTGAATGGACGTAATACCCCAATCAAGCAATCTATTAAAAATCAACTGTTGGAATCACCTACTTAAAGATAGTGATTAACAAGGGCTATTCAGAAATTCTCTCAAGGAGGGTAACATATGAATATACAGACTACCCTCGTTTCCTCAAAGTCCAGGCGACTTGAGGTGAGTTATTATGCCCCCTATGCGATTGCAAGGGGCCATATTGCGTTGCTATTGAGGTTCCGTACGTCCATCCGTCCGTCCGTGTATATTTACATCGAAAATTCAAAAAGTTTGTAAGAGTGTCTCCAGTTAGAGTCCAGTATGCCATGGGGGCATATCCATGTTTTACATGTAATTGGGACCAATAATTTGACTTTTAAGCTATCAGTAGTTGGACATAAGAGAGTTTGAAGAGTGTAGACTGTACTATCAATCGCAAGTTGTCTGTCTATCAAGCATATCCATTATCACTGTGCACTGTTTGCCTGTAGTATATATTGGCATGTTGTACATTTTGTCCACTTCGACTTAGTTAACCCTTTCAACACCACAGGCCTGTATAGTGGTATTGGCAAAACGTGCAGATCCAGATGAGCCGTCTCATCAGGATCTGCACTTTTTGCCAGTAATTTTCATATTTTTAAGAAAAAAACCCACCCTCTTTTCAGAAATGGACTTGTCTGAAAATCATGTTGTGACGATTGGATTGGTTAAAAAAGTAATATCAAATTCCATTCCAGTTTCTTAGGGATGAAAGGGTTTCTTCTGCCTCTGAAACAGCCCTTGCAAATCACAAATCACTTTTTGTCGAGCCTGCTTTAGCAGAGGCGCGACTATAGTCGGCGCTTTTTCCATCATCGTCGTCCGCGTCATCCGGTTTTTTGTAAGGCAAATGCGTTAAAGTTATTTTGTTTCACAATATCTCTTTAACCCCTTGCCAGACATTGATAATATTTCACATCAATGTTTGTCTAGGGATGATGCTTCATTACGCACACCCCCACATCCAAATTATCAAGGTCAAGGTCATTTATTTACTTGTAATATTCACCGGTTTTGTAACAGAAATGCGTTAAAGTTATTGTTTTTTCACAATATCTCTTTAACCCCTTGCCAGACTTTGATAATATTTCACATCAATGTTTGTCTAGGGATGATGCTTCATTACGCACACCCCCCCCCCACATCCAAATTATCAAGGTCAAGGTCATTTATTTACTTGTAATGTTCACCGGTTTTGTAACAGAAATACGTTAAGAGTTATTGTTTTTTCACAATATCTCTTTAACCCCTTGCCAGACTTTGATAATATTTCACATCAATGTTTGTCTAGGGATGATGCTTCACTACGCACACCCCCACATCCCCACATCCAAATTCTCAAGGTCAAGGTCATTTATTTACTTGTAATGTTCACCGGATTTGTAACAGAAAAAAGTTATTGTTTTTTCACAATATCTCTTTAACCCCTTGCCAGACATTGATAATATTTCATATCAATGTTTGTCTAGGGATGATGCTTCATTACGCACACCCCCACATCCAAAGTCTGAAGGTCAAGGTCATTTATTTACTTGTAATGTTCACCGGTTTTGTAACAGAAATGCGTTAAAGTTATTGTTTTTCACAATATCTCTTTAACCCCTTGTCAGACTTTGATAATATTTCACATCAATGTTTATCTAGGAATGGTGCTTCATTACGCACACCCCCACATCCAAATTTTGAAGGTCAAGGCCATTTATTTACTTGTAATGTTCACCGGATTTGTAACAGAAATGCGTTAAAGTTATTGTTTTTTCACAATATCTCTTTAACCCCTTTCCAGACATTGATAATATTTCACATCAATGTTTGTCTACGGATGATGCTTCATTATGCACACCCCCAGATCCAAATTCTGAAGGTCAAGGTAATTTATTTACTTGTAATGTTCACGGTCAAATGCCTCGGCAGGCACGACACTGCTTCCGTGGCGGAATTCTTGTGTACATTAACCCTTAGAATGTGGGAAACGTAAATTGCTGCCTGCTCTTGTTTCATGTTTTGTCTTCTTTCGTAAATAATTCTCAATTAAAACGTGGTTTAACAGCACTTTAGAATCATTTCCATTGGAAATGATTCTAAAGTGCTGTTAAATCATGTTTATGATGAGAAAAAAAATATAAATTCAGATGACAAAATTTAATTTGGCAGTGTAGTGTTAAATCATTACTGATGTAAGATGCCCTATATACATGTATGCCGAGGGTGGTGAGGGGGAGGTGGGATGAGGATGAATTCCCAAGCCAGTCCTTGTGGTAAACATTTACAATTTTGTCTATTGCAGCTCCTGATTCCCTCAACTGTCTCCAGCTACACTATACCGTAAGTTGTAAATGTGACGGCAACACCAATATGTGACTGGAGAAAAGGGGCTTATGGGATGTATGACCAGTCTTGCTTATGATCTGCCATCACCCTTCTGCAGCCTAATTTGATAGTATACTGAGTAGAAAGTATGGTGTTCACTGACTGAAAGACGGTCAGTGTAGATCTTGGATCTGTACTAGTGCCAAAGGCCATAAGCTCCATTTTCCCAGTCACAATTAACCTTAATGATACATGCATGGAATGGAATTTAATGATTGTAGAGAATCTCAGTAACCTTGAAATACAAAGAGATTAATCAGCAGCTGAACCATTAGATGTTAGCTGTGTAGATATGATCAAAATACACATTAATATGCGGCTGTCACTGGAGAAATGGGGCTTATGCGACCAGTGTAGCTCTTGATCAAATAGCACAGTCATGTAGCCTGATAACAGTGCAGATCCTGATCAGACTGTGCGTATATCTGAATCTTAACTGTGGATGCACAGGCTGATCTGGATCTACACTGGTCGCAGTCTCAACCACAATTAAACAATTTAGTGATCAAATCTGTTTATTTCAATGTGTCTGTTGCTCAAATAGAGAATATTTTATCTTTATATGTGACACGTTTATTAAATTATCCCTCCCCACCATCTACATTGTACTCATCTGCTGTTATTTATGTCAGCCGGAGTATGGGAGACGGACGTATGCTTATCTTATCGATGAATCCATCCCTAAGGATTTGTATATTAAAGGAGGGATTGGTTGTTGCCTCGGGGTTAGAACACCTGACTTCCAATCCGGAGGTTGTGGGTTCAAACCTCGCATAGGGCATCAATAATACTTTCATAGTATTTCCATTCCACTGGTCTGTCGGATGAGAATTTAAACCGTCTATATGACCTTAGCTGTTGGTGGGACGTTAAACCTTTCACTTTCACGTTTTTCGTATATTAACGGTGAATCTTACTGGGAATCGCCCTGGTGTTCAGTGATCCAGTAGTAAGGGTGCCTGAACCTGCACTTTCTTTGTTGTAATTTAAATGTTGAATGAATGCATGTAGGTTCCCCCTTACACGTGCATTCAACATCTGCGTGTGTCTGTGACTGGGTAAATGGGGCCTATGGTTATTGCAACCAGTGTAGATCCTGATCAGCCTGTGCATCCGCACATTCTGATCAGGATCTGCACTGTTCGTTATTCCATTGATGAAACACCCGTCATGCTTCTAACAAATGATACAGATTGATACCAGGCTACAAGGGTATGCGATTTGATCAGGAGCTAAACTGATCACAAATTCCATAATATATATATACCGTTATCAGGCCACGGGAGTGTGCTATTTGATCCGGAGCTACACTGGCGACAAATCCCATAAGCCCCATTTCTCCAGTCACAGTCACATGTGTGGCCATCACTGGATAATGGGCTTATGGGTATTGCGACAGGTGTAGATCCAGATCAGCTTGTGCATCCGCACAGTCTGATCAGGATCTGCACTGCTCGCTATTGCATGAATGAAACACCCAGCCTGCTTCTAACAAGCAATATACAAATCCCATAAGCCCCATTTCTCCAGTCACGGTCACATTATAACCTTGTTGTTGAACGGACGTAAAACCATATCATATCATATTGGTGAATCATACTAGGATTTGCACCTAGGGCCCCAAGTCATCCGACACGGGATCTGTAGTCTATTTCATCAACATTGCAAAGTATACTTTAATATCTAACAAAGTATACTTTGAGGGAGAAATTTTCATTTTTAGGATAAATTTATTAATTTTTATTATACTGAATTTATTACATTATCACAGTCATTTTGGCTGTGATAATGTAATAAATTCAGTATAATAATTCTACATACTTTTAATCATCAAATATATGCAGTCGTTAGTTAGTCTAGATGACATAATTCATTTCGGGAAAAATAAATGATTACTCCCTCAAAGTATACTTTGCTAGATAAGTATACTTTGCAATGTTGGTGAAATAGGCTACTGGACGCTGTCTTTCTGTGCTGTACATTGTACCTTTAGTGCTGACACATGTACATTGCTCCCGTCTGTGTATGACCTAAAGCCCCAACTAATCAATTGAAAATCGTCTATGCAGGTGAAGTGGCCACTGAACATTGTGATCACGAAGAACAGCCTCCACAAGTACCGGCTCGTATTCACATTCATGCTGCAGCTGAAACGCATCGTCTGGGTGCTCAAGGACATCTGGCACCGACTCAAACGCGACGGTAACGCTCTTATTGATTCTCATGTGCTTGCAAAACATGTTCTAGCTGATCGATGAGACAATTTTGAAAAAAAAGGAATAAAAACAAATGGCACACTGCTGATGGTTACAAATGTATCATTTCCATTGTACAGTATGTAGGGTTGTCATTAGTTACCCTTTGCGACATTTTGACCCTTGCCATATAGAAAATGTCTAGTTATGACTTGGAATATGCCATATTTCACATTTAAAATTTAACTGTTCTCAATATTAATTGTTAACTCTTTGCATGCTGGGAAATTTATGGGCTATAGTTCAAATATAGTAGCCGACAATTGATTATACATGTATTTTCTTATATTTCTCCTGTGGTATTTCGGATGAGACTTGAAACCGAGGTCTCATCCCTAAATGACCTTAGCTGTTGCTGGGATGTTAAACTCCTTCACTTTCACTTTATTTCTCCATATAAATTGCACAAATATGTCTCGGTATTTTATTAGAATCGAGTCCGGAGGACGCAATTGTAATGAAATTCCAAGACATGTTTACAGAGAGAAACAAGAAAAACACTCTCAATTTGTTGGCTCTTATTGGCACCACTAGCATTCGATTCTGCTTATATTTAAGGGTGGGAATTGGCTCGAACACCTTCCATACCACTAGCATGCAATGAGTTACTATAAATACATGTATGTCTATCCCACAGCTCTGGTACACAAGGCAGGACTGGCCGTGCAGTTCCGACAGCTCCATCTGTACAGGTATGTACAAACATGTGGCCGTCCGTCTCACTGGAGAAAGGGTGATTGTTCACCAGTCATTGGCTACCAGTATAATAGACTTATTGCCTGATGGGGTAAATATGTTTTGTGGAGCATGTTTGCTATGAAATGTGGCTGTGACTGGAGAAATGAGGCTTGTGGGTTTTGCAATCTGTTTTGCATTCGCACAATCTGATCAGGATCTGCACTGTTCGCCATTCCATCAATGAAACGCCCGTAATGCTTCTAACGCGTAATATAGATTGTTATCAGGCTACAGGAGTGTGCTATTTGGTCAGGAGCTACAATGGTCACATATAATATAAGTCACATTTCAGTCAGTCACATGTGTAAATAAGCACGACATGACATACATAAAATACCATCAATGCAGTGTTTGGACTAAACAGACTTCATTCTGGCAACATCGGTCATGTACACACAAATATTCTGCAGTCACTCAACCATAGATTCAATATTGTGTTACAGACAGGAGATGCAGCACTTTGTGAAGGTGATGCAGGTCTAGTTCTCAGACCAGATTTACAGAAAATGTATCTACATCTCGCACCAATGCAGTGTTTAGACTAATCCGAACTCTTTCTTGCAACATTGGTCATTTTTCCACACCAATATTTTACAGGCAGGAAATGCAGCACTTTGTGAAGGTGATGCAGGGCTACATCTCGTACCAGATCGTGGACGTCACGTGGCAGGAGTTCCAGCAGGCTCTAACCCGGGACGTCCATAACCTTGACGACCTACACAACGTCCACTGCCAGTACCTCGACAATGCCATATTCAGGTGAAAACGATTGTACAAGTTCAATAGTTACATTGGGATTAGGCTGCTTTCTGTCCACCTATTAACCTTTACATTTTGTCGTCTGCTGGAAATGTTTTATTTTCAATATTTCTCCATAAAAACCTGTTTTGTCAGCGCATGAGCATCGTCTCTACTGGAGATGATTCTCATGTGCTGCCAAAACCGGTTCTTTGTTAAGAATTAAGGCAAAGGTGAAAAACAGCAGACGGCAATTTTCGTCTCCCAGGTAGTGAGGGTTTACCAACGTCCACTGCCAGTACCTCGACAACACTGTCTTCAGGTGAAAACGATTGTACAAGTTCAGTAGCTACATTGAGATTAGGCTGTTTTCTGTCTACCAATTAACCCTGACTACGCTCAATTAAAATTTGTCGTCTGCTGGAAATGTTTTATTTTCAATATTTCAAAACCTGTTTTGGCAGCACATGAGAATCGTCTCTACTGGAGATGATTCTCATGTGCTGCCAAAACAGGTTCTTTGTTAAGAATTAAGGCAAAGATGAAAAAACAGCAGACGACAATTTTCGTCTCGCGTGTAATGAGGGTTAACCCTTGCAGTGGTGAATTCAGGTGAGAGAGTGATTGCATATTTTCACTGTGTGTATTGAGATGTGTAGTTTACGAATGATCATAATACTCATATAAGGGGTATAACCAGATTCAACTGTTGCATACAAAATGCCAAAGACGTATGTGAGGGCCAAACCAGGTCTGCAATCGGAATTCCGGTAAGGATGAACCCCAATCGTTAAATTACCAATCACATGTTCCCACCAACCTTCGAGAGAACAACCTCAACGACCGACACAACGTCCACTGTCAGTACCTCGACATTTCCATATTCAGATGACATCATTGCGCAAGTTCAGTAGCTAAATTGGTACTTCACCTGTAGCCTGTTTCACAAGAATTGCAAAGTAAACTTATCTTGCTAAGTACACTTTGAGGGAGAAATTTTGAATTTTTTTGTCTCGCCCGCAAAAGCGTAAAGCGAGACATAGGTTTTGCTTTTCCGGAGTCGTTGTCGTCGGCGGCAGCATCATCATTCAATGTTAAGTTTTTCGTGTTACGGTCATTACTTCAACACCTTATCAGCTACAGCCATCAAACTTTATACATACCTTTACTATGATATGTAGATGAATACATGACTATTCTCGGGGCCCCAGGGTCCAGGTCAAGGCCCCAGGGTCAAGGTCAAGGCGGAACAAGGCGAGACATTTGATTCCGCGGAATTCTTGTTTTTTTATTATACTGAATTGATTACATTATCACAGCCATTTTGGCTGTGATAATGTAATACATTCAGTATAATAATTCTGCATACTTTTTATTAGCTCACCTGAGCGAAGCTCATGTGAGCTATTGTTACCGCAATGTGTCCGTCGTCGTCCGTCGTCCGTGAACATTTTCAAACGTCTTCTCCTCGGTAACCATTAGGCCTATAGTCACCAAACTTCATGGTCAAGGTCCTTAGGTAGGGGGATTACAAAATTGTTAAAATGACGTCATTACGTAATCAAAGATGGCCGCCGTCTAAAAATAGCACAAATTCTTCAAAAATCTTCTTCTCAAGAACCGCCAACCGGATTTCGACAAAACTTGGTAGGAATGATCGATGTACAATGCTCTTTCAAAGTTGTTAAAATGGTGACCCCGGGGTCAAAAATGAGCGTGGCCCGTGGGGTCAAATTTTATTTTTGACTGAATATGGTCCTATCATATATCAAATCGAAGGTATCAACGAGGTGATCACTCTGGTGCATTTTTTGTCGAAATCGGATGGTTATTTCATCCAAGATGGCCGCCGAAAGGTCAAAAGGTCGTTCTTTTATTAGAGATTTCAAAATTCTTCTTTTCAGATTTGTTAAAATGGAGGTCGTCACTAATCCAAGATGGCCGCCGTCTAAAAATAGCACAAGTTCTTAAAAAATCTTCTTCTCATGAACCGCCAGCTGGATTTCGATGAAACTTGGTAGGAATGATCGATGTACAATGCTCTTTCAAAGTTGTTATAATGGTGACCCCGGGGTCAAAAATGGGCGTGGCCCATGGAGTCAAATTGGGGTCAAATTTTATTTTATTTTATTTTTGACCGAATATGGTCATGTCTATATCAAATCGAAGGTATCAAAGAGGCGATCGCTCTGGTACATTTTTTGTCGAAATTGGATGGTCATGTCATCCAAGATGGCCACCGAAAGGTCAAAAGGTTGTTCTTTTATTAGAGATTTCAAAATTCTTCTTCACACAAACCACTTGGCACATGGTGGCCAAACTTCACAGTTATGGTTCATGGGTGAAGTCTTTTCAGATTTGTTAAAACGGAGGTCGTCGCTAATCCAAGATGGCCGCCGTCTAAAAATAGCACAAATTCTTAAAAAATATTTTTCTCATGAACCGCCAAACAGATTTCGACGAAACTTGGTAGGAATGATCGACGTAGAATTCTCTTTCAAAGGTGTTAAAATGGTGACCCCGGGGTCAAAAATGGGCGTGGCCCTTGTGGTCAAATTTTATTTTTGACCAAATATGGTCATGTCATATATAACATTGAAGGTATCGATGAGGCGATTGCTCTGGTGCAATATTTGTTGGAATCGGATGATTATGTCATCCATGATGGCCTCCAAAAGGTTCATTTATTTGAGATTTTGAACGTCTTTTTCTCAGGAACCACATGGCCGATGCTGGCCAAACTTGATAGTAAGTTAAGATCCTTGGGTGAAGCATTTCCAGATTTGGTAAAATGAGTCATCGCTTAATCCAAGATGACCGCCATCTAAAAATAGCACAATTGTTTTAAAACACATATGAACTCAATGTCACATTCTCCTCTGGTGTTCATGGAGTCAGGTGAGCGAATTAGGGCCATCATGGCCCTCTTGTTATCAAATATATGAAATTTCGGGAAAAATAAATGATTACTCCCTCAAAGTATACTTTATATCTATAAGTATGATTAGCAATTTTGGTGAAATCAGCTACTGAGATTAGACTGAATGCTGTCCACCTATTAACCCTTGCAGTGCTGAGTTCAAGTGAGAGAGTGATTGCATAACTGTGTGTGTTGAGATGTGTAGTTTGCCCAAGATTAGGCTGCTCTCAGATGAGAGAATGATTGCACATGTTGGTCGTTACATTTGTAGTTCATTTGAGATTAGGCCGCTTGCAGTGACTTCCCAAGTAATGATGAATGGGATATAATGCAAAATAGTGTCATTCCACGCAGCAATTGGAAATGTTAATCTGGTGTATTTAGCAAACATTTTATTCGCCTTGGGTCAGTGAATACCTACTTTCTATATAATCTATACTGGTGGGCTACCAGATTCTGCCACTTTTCACTAGTTTTTCCCCATTTTTTGCGATGCACAAGTCACATAGAGTAAAAAAATAACCCGGACCATAAATTGTGGGCGTAGTGTCCATTATATGTGCAAAATGAAACACTGCAAGGGTTATAGTGTGTAATCAGGGTCGGTTCAATAGTGTCACGGAACCAACACATGGAAACACAGGAACTGTAATAGTTTCCGCCAGCCCCCTTACTTCAGAAGTAAAGCTGCCATGTGTAGCATTATGTGTACAGTGTAAATCACATCGATTATTGAACTTTCTATCATTATCTTTAACTCTAGTAAAAATACTGCAATTGAAGTGCTAGCCAAACTTTTGATTCAGAGCAGGAGAGTGGATTACAATCCAGACAACAACAATTCAATGAATGCTCGGGTAGGAGGGTATGTTAATGATGAAACCATCCTTGCCAGTAACCTATTTCACCAAAATTGTAAAGTATACTTATCTTGCTATTAAGTACACTTTGTGGGAACAATTTTCAATTTAAGGATACATACATTATTTTTTATTATTTTGGCTGTGATAATGTAATAAATTCAGTATAATAACTCTGCATATTTTTAATCATTAAATATATGCAGTCGTTAGTTGTATATGAAATAATGCATTTCGGCAAAAATAAATGATTACTCCCTCAAATTATACTTAGCTAGATAAGTATGCTTAGCAATTTTGGTGAAATCGGCTACTGCATATGCAGCCTATGCTCAATAAATGTAAATCCAATAATTGTTTGCAAGAAAACATTGTTAATGTGAAATTTACAGACTATCATAATTTTGCACTTACGAACATTTTAGTCGTACAAAGTTTAGTGAAACGGCCCCCTGGATTCCTAGCATAATGATGAATCTTACTAGGATTCGCATCTAGGGCCAAGTGCTCTTGTGTAATACGGGTTCCTACTCTGTTTGCCAGTCATTCACTTGGGAATACATACATTCCTGTCCGTATATAATTTTGCTGTTGAATGAACGTAAATCCCCAATAGCTTGGGAATGATCAAGCTAGACTGACCACAAATGCCATAAACCCAATTTTGACAACCAGTCTGATTTCAAATATGTCCCTCCTAATGTACACCAAAACATGCGATGAGGCACCTATAAATAGCGAGTTAGCAATACTTTTCCTCCAACATTTTGAACACCCCTCGTCTGACTACAGGTGCCTGCTGACGAAGAATGCGACGTCCCTGATGAAGATCATCCAGGACATATTCGGTCTCATCCTCAAGTTCCATCGCCAGCTGGTCAGCGGCACCTGGTACACATCTCCGGCCACTGACCGCACCGGTCACTCAAACTTCACCAACATGGTCAGCACGTACAAGGCCTTCCTCGAGTACTCCGGCTTCCTCTTCAAAGGTAATCTCAACATGTCCCACAGTTTTCCACTGATCAAGTTTATACTTCCCATACATGACTACTAGCCTGCAGCACAAAAATGTTCACTCTACCTCCAATTCCCACAGAGTTGTCCCCCTTTTTCCAACTCCAAAATTCCCACTTTTGACTTGTACTGCGAACTAGTCCAACATTTTCCTAAGGATTCAATTCATACTTGGTATGTCAAGTGCCGGAGTGACAATTTTCTCTGCAAGTAAATGACATGAAACTGTCCATTCAAACAGTGCATAGCTACGTAGGTTTTGAAAATATGTCACCATGGATCTTCAATTGACAAAGGAGACCCAACATGATGTGTGACCAGCATCGCCCACGATCACCGTGTGTAAGTGCGCAGGCTGATATCGGCAAACACTGTTCACCAGTCACAGAAGTAACTAGATTGCTGCTTAACCGTTGTAAGGTCTTTTTTCACAGTTGGTGGCCCAATTATACCCATCATGTATGTTGAGCGGCATATGGTTTCCATATTTTTGTCTGTGTCTGTTCATAAATTTTTCATTTGATAGCCCACCCATGTGGCTTTCATGCCCAAGATCAAGACCAAATATGTGATGGTCAGACCAGGCGGCGGCGGGGGTATCCTGAAGCCCCTGCTCACTTGCTCTTAGTTCATTTCATGTTTGTCCTTGTTCATGTTAACCCTTAGACCGCTACCCACAACAATTGTCGTCTGCTGTTGCTTTTATGTCTATCTGTAAATTATTCTAAAGTGACATAAAAGAATGTTTTTGATGATAAAAATGGAAAATAGAAAATAAACAGCAGACGACAAATAAGATAGCGGTGTAAGGGTTAAGATGTCCACAATTCTTACATATTGCAGTGAAGTGACCATCTCTATATTGTGGTGTTTCAGTGGTGAGCAAACTTGCGATCCGCGGCTACCAGCCCCACCTACACGACCTGCTGCTGAGGCTCAACTTCAATAACTACTACAGCTCACAGTAGACACAAAATGGCCGCCGGCACACAGTAGACACGTGTAGTCACACACTCATAACGGATACAAATCTTGTGATCTGGATCTACACTGTAGAGGACTGTAGTGCTGAAAGAATTAAATTCCGACACCGACATTTCAGTGGCGTAGTCAGGGGGTGCATGGGGAACGAACGCACCCCCTAAAATTTAGTCAGGGTGTATTTATCTTTAACTTAGTTTTGGAAGGGAAATAACTACAATTAATGTCAAAAATATAGCTTTAAAATCACTATTATCGAGGAAATTGAATGTAGAAATCAACATGTTTTTTTCTGGGGAAGGATGCTCCTAACTTGGTTAGTTCGCCCCGCCTCGGCAAGAACCTGGCTACGCCTCTGCATTGTGCCATGTTTATTGATTGTTAATGTCCAATTATGCCACATTATTTTTTCTATTATTTATAATAAAATGAATTTAAATTAGTTATTCATGTTCATTGTTTACCAAGAATCCGGAAGAACTGTTCTGGGTTGACCCATTTGAAATATGTGTTGATGAAATCATCCGAACTTTGGGCCCGCCAGACAAATAGGACAATTGCCCAGTCCCAGATGAGCATTGGCAGCCATTCATCATTCAGTCACGGAACTTGCCATACAGCCAACAACAAAATGAACTAAAATCTAGAAATTGCGCCTGTCCACAAGCACATGTGTATCCACCTCCCTGCCTTCAGGCATCCACCACAAAAAGAAAGGGAGACAAGAGTGCCGAAGGTCACAATATACGCCTGTCGAGGCAAGGCCAGTCAATAAGGGGAGATAACTCACTGAAAACGAATAGGGTTCTTCATCTTGACGTGATAAACATGTATACCAAATTTGGTTACTATCCATCCAGCAAAACTTGAGTTATTGCGTGGACAAGGATACAAAGTGCGAAAATTAACAAGAGTTGTCAGAAGACAATGAAGCTCGCCTGTTGGCAGACTTCACTCAAACTTGGCACAGTTGCATAAAAAAACATGAATATTATATAACTTGACCTTGGGTTAAGGGGCGTGCGGTGGACCTTGACATTGGGGTCAGTTGTGCAAGGTGGGTCGTGGGTTTGCTATAGCATAATATAGCATATTAAGATGAATGCATGTATGAAATATCAATGCGCTCTCTGAAAACAGAAGTAAAACAAAATTTAACCCAACGTTAAAATTTATGAATGCATTAAGTTGGTGATTCTACAGCATGATAGCTATTCACATGAGGAATGCATGTATGAATGTGCTAAGTTTGTGACCTTGGGGAAAGGGGGGTGGGTGGGTCATGGATTTGCTGTAGCATAATAGAGGATCATCAGATGAATGCATGTATGAAATATCAAAGCGTTCCCTGTAAAGAAACAGAAGTTGCACAACATTTACCCCAACGTTAAGTTTATGAACATGCTAAGTTTGTGACCTTGGGGTAAGGGTTGGGTTGTGGATTTGCTACAGCATGATAGAGGGTCATCTGAGGAATGCATGTATGAAATATCAAGCCTTTCCATGAAAGGAAACAGACATTATAAGAAATGTACCCCAACGTTAAGTTTATGAATGTGCTAAGTTTGTGACCTTGACCTTAGGGTAAGGGTTGGGTGGTGGGTCATGGATTTGCTACAGCATGATAGAGGGTCATCTGAGGAATGCATGTATGTTTGTTTGTTTATTAGTGTTTAACGGCCTATCAACAGCTAAGGTCATGTAAGGCTGGGCAAACCGGTTCGATCCCATTTTAACCTGCTGCATTGAGACGTAAATCCCAAAATCAGAACGGAATATTTACATTGAGAAAAAATATATTCAGCCCTGAAATTAGAATAACCTGACCTGGTGCCAGGTCCATGCCACATCAAAGTCACTTGGCCCCTTCCGCTAAAATAGGATTACGAAATATCGTAATACTCCTATAAGGGGTATAACCAGATTCAACTGTCACATACAAAATGCCAAAGACGTATGTGAGGGCCAAACCAGGCCTCCAGTCGGAATTCCGATAAGGATGAATCCCGATAGTTGAATTACCCGTCACGTGCTCCCGACCAACCGCCCACAAATGCATGTATGAAATAACAAGGTGTTCCATGAAAGGAAACAGAAGTTATAATGGCCGCCAAGGGGAGATGGTCATCGGAATTTTTTCAAAATCAATAGGCTTCTTCGTCTTGCCGCGATAAACATGTATACTGAATTTGGTTACGAGCGGTGAAGTAGGAGTATTAGCGTGGACAAGGATACAGAGTGCAAAAAAATAAGGGGAGATAAGTCATCGGAAATTTTAAATTTTAAAAATCAATAGTATTCTTCGTCTTGCCTTGATAAACATGTATGCTGAATTTGGTTATGATCCGTCAAGTAGAACTCGAGTTATTGCGTGGACAAGCTGTGCCCACCCGCCGCCCGTACAAGATGAATACATAATACGTCCCATTTTTTCTAACGGGCGTATACATGTAATAACTAATATGTTGAGTATTGAGGGGAGTATTGTCATTATTGCATGGGACGCACCTGGGTCATGGTTTGTTTATGCAAGTATGAAATATTACGAAAATATTCCAACGAATAATCAAGTTTTGGATTGACAGGAAAAAATCAATCTTCGGAAAAACGCGAGTTATGCTCCAGACAAGAAATCAGTGTGTGAAAAAACAGAAAGATAACTCGAACATTAGTGAGGCAAGTCATTCTTGTGCGTAACACATCTTTGGGTCTATGCATGTGTGAAGTTTCATGAAAGTATTAACAAAGGGTATTTGAGTTGGCCTAAGGTAATAAAATCAGTGCACGTAGAAACAAAGGGAGACAACTAAAAAAAAATGTGAGGCAAGAGTTATTTTTGTGGCGTACAAAAATAACTCTTGCCTCACAAATGTTGGGTCGTGGTCTATGCATGTGTGAACTTTTTATGAAAATATTCCAAATGGTATTCGAGTTATGCTCCAGGCCAAGTGTCTGCGGCGGACGATGTTCGGTGCCAAATCCATAGTATTCCCCCCACCCTGTGGTATACAATGATCGTAAAAACCATAATTATTATTAATCAAGAAATATCTGTGTCCGAGATTAGTCAGATGCTGGTCACGTGATCTTCGATATAAATGCATATTTACCGGAGAGAAGTAGATTCAAAATGTCATATTGGCCTAAAGTCTGTTTGATGTCATTAAATTCCATGACATTGCTAATCATATCACACTCTTCACCAGCAATGTCGCTTAACATGATTATGAATTGGCCAAATGGCGTAAAGCAAGATTAATCGTAATGTTCATAGCGTAAATGGATATTTATGCTATATTATTGAAAAGGGGAGACGTATGGGAATTTCTCAATTGATAAAAAAAGAATTATCACCTTGTATACCTGCTTCACATTTCACACATGCATTGCTCCAATGGTCCTCTACTGCTCTGTGACAAATCCACATTCGTCCCGCCCCCGCTAAGCCCAGGGTCAACGTCACAGACTTTGTGCGTTTGAAACCTTAACACTCGGGTAAATGGCTTATAATTTCTGTTTCCTTGCTCGGATCTGCTTGACATTTCACACACGCATTGGTCCAATGGTCCTCTGCCACCCTGTGACAAATCCACATTCGTCCCGCCCCTGCTAAGCCCAGGGTCAAGGTCACAGACTTGGTGCGTTCAAAACCTTAACGCTCGAGTAAATGGCTTATAATTTCTGTTTCCTTGCTCGGATCTGCTTCACATTTTACACACGCATTCCTCCAATGGTCCTCTACCTCCCTGTGACAAATCAACATTCATCTCGCCCCCGCTAAGCCCAGGGTGAAGGTCACAGACTTGGTGTGTTCAAAACCTTAACGCTCGGGTAAATGGCTTATAATCAAATATGCCTCGTTTTCTTTGGTTGCCAGCAGGGGCATTCGTATGCCGACAGGCCACATTTCTAGTTTCATACATGCATTCCTCAGATGACCCTCTATCATGCTGTAGCAAATCCATGACCCACCACCCAGCCCTTACCCCAAGGTCGAGGTTACAAGGCACATTCATAAACTTAACGTTGGGGTAAATTTCTTATAACTTCCGTTTCCGTTCATGGAACACCTTGTTATTTCATACATGCATTCCTCAGATGACCCTGTATCATGCTGTAGCAAATCCATGACGCACCACCTAGCCCTTACCCCAAGGTCAAGGTCACAAACTTAGCACATTCATTCATAAACTTAACGTTGGGGTAACTGTCTTATAACATCTGTTTCCTTTCATGGAATGCCTTGATATTTCATACATACATTCGTTAGATGACCCTCTATCATGCTGTAGCAAATCCACAACCCACCACCTAACCCTTACCCCAAGGTCTTGATATTTCATACATGCATTCATCTGATGATACTCTATCGCGCTATAGCAATTCCATGACCAACCGCCCACCCCTTACCCCAAGGTCAAGGTCACAAACTTGACACATTCATAAACTTAATGTTGGGGTAAATGTCTGATAACAACTGTTTCCTTTGATGGAATGCCTTGATATTTCATACATACATTCGTCAGATGACCCTCTATCATGATGTAGCAAATCCACAACCCACCACCTAACCCTTACCCCAAGGTCAAGGTCACAAACTTAGCATGTTCATAAACTTTAAATTGGGGTAAATGTTGTGTAACGTCTGTTTCTTTACACTTTGAACGTTTTGATATTTCATACATGCATTCATCTGATGATCCTCTATTGTGCTACAGCAAATCCATGACCCACCCCACCCCTTTCCCCAAGATCAACATCATAAACTTAACGTTGGAGTAAATGTCTTTTTATATCTTCTGTTTCTTTACAGGGAACACCTTCATATTTCATACATGAATTCATCTGATGATACTCTATTGTGCTACAGCAAATCCATGACCCACCCCCACCCCCTTTTGCCAAGGCCAAGGTCACACACTTAGCACATTTATACATGAATTCCTCATGTGAATAGCTATCATGCTATAGAAAATCATTAACTTAGTGTGTTCATAAACTTAACGCTGGGTTAAATTTTGTTTTCCTTCTCTTTTCAGGGAGCGCATTGATATTTCATACATGCATTCATCTTAATATGCTCTATCATGCTATATCAAATCCACGACCCACCTTCCACCACTGACCTCAATGTCATGGTCCACCGCACACCCCTTATCCCAAGGTCAAGTTATATAATATTCATGTTTTTTATACAACTGTGACAAGTTTGAATGAAGGCTGCCAACAGGCAAGCTTCGCTGTCTTCTGACAACTCTTGTTATAGGTGTTTCCCAAAACAAATGTCGGAATCTCTAGGGTTATTATGATAGATACAAATCTGATTGTGCACAGTGGAGGATCTTGCACAAGTAACCATATAATATGATATTTATTGAATATGTTTTAAAAACTTATTTCATCAGAAACAAGGCTAAGCTAAGTTTCTTATGTAATCAGTAACCTTGTTTAATATATTAAATCAGTACTGGTACAAGATCACCCATGTCGTACATCATACATGATAAACGACTGTCAGTCCATGAACGGACTTTGGACACATGTTCAGTTTCGTTGACGTTCATATGGATATAATTAATGGAGACAATCAATTCTGTCTTTTAGCATTGCCCAATGCTATTTATTTTGTTACCAAGGCACCACCATTTCAATTAGTCTGATAGTATAGTTGATTTTAATATGTTTAAAAAATGTCCTCGCACAAGCAATCATCCCATAGATTTGGTCAAAATGATCGAGTAGGATAATAGTCGTTGGAAAGTGAAAGTGAATGGGTTTAACGTCCCAGCAACAGCTAAGGTCATATAGAGACGGGGACCACAGTTTAAGGTCTCATCCGACAGACTAGTGGGATCGAAATACTACATAAGTATTTTTCACGGCTCGGGTGAGGTCTGAACTCGCAACCTCCAGTATTGAAGTCCAATGCCATATCCCTAAAGCACGACCCATCCCCATTAGTCGTTGGAAATTGGTTGTGTATTATGACTGATGTCCGTTGAATTGCTGTAACAATAAAGCGTGCGAGATTCACTCTAGAGATGGTCTGTCCTAGCAACGGCCTGGAATTCTGCTGATCACATACCAGGATATACATCATGCTCATCTACATCAGAGAAACTTATTTGTGGCTCTGACTGGAGAAATGGGATCAGTGTAGATCCAGATCAGCCTGTGCATCCGCACAGTCTGATCTGGATCTGCACTGTTCACCATTACATCGGTGAAATATGAGCAATATATATTGGTATCGGGCCATGGGAAGTGTGCCATTTCAACGGAAGCTACACTGGTCACAAATTCCATAAGTCCCATTTCTCCAGTCACAGCCACAAATGTCACCATGTGTTCCAGCAACGCATATATTCAAACACTGACCAATCTCCCAGCACTTTGAAGCAAGATAATAAATAAATAAGAGTTCTTATGATATCACATGTTTATTTGTCGCCTAGGGCCATGTCGTCTAAGCCTTTTTCGACTTTTCTCACTTTCTCCTTTTTTCCTCCGTCTTTTTTCTTCTTTTTCGCCTCCTGTTCCTCTATAGGGGCAGGTTTCACAAACGGTAGTAGCTCCTTCATACCTGCAGCGATTGATTGATTGATTGATTTCATGATGCTTAACACCCTGTTACCAGCTAAGGTAATTTTAGGTCGAATCCCAATATTTCACCTGCTGTGATGGGGTGGGAGAGGGGGAAATCGCAAACACAGAACTGATTTGATTTATTGGTGTTTAACGGCCTATCAACAGCTAAGGTCATTTATGGCTGGGCCAAAAGGTTTGACCCCACAATTTACTAGTAATTTTATAATTGGTTTTACCAGATTTAGCAAGAAAGTCAAAATATAATGTACCCGAGACTAAGGGCTAAAACAGGGGTGCAACGACGGAATGAATAGTGTTTTACATCCATTCAAACAAGGTGCTATACAGGTGGGAATGTCCCTGTATATGGGGAGCATATAAATGCAATTTCAGCACTGAAATTACAATATCCTTGCAGCAATGTGGAATTATGCAAATTACCTTCGGGCATGTATGGGTCTGGCAAAAGCAAAAACCGTAATTACAGTGGAACCTCTATAAACCGGACAACATGGGTGTCAGGTTTAGACCGGTTTCGCGTTAGTTACCTTCGGGCATGTATGGTCGTAGCACCTCTGGCACAATGACCCCGTCATCTGTCTGATAATTCTCCAGGATTGCACAGATTGCCCGTGTTGTTGCACACATCGTCGCATTCAGCATATGTACATAGTCCACCTGTGGAGACGATATTTCAGTGTGTAGTAGTCGACATTAACCCTTTCAACACCACAGGCCTGTATACAGGTAATGGCAAAAAGTGTAGATCCAGATGAGCCGGCTCGTGACGAGCCGTCTCATCAGGATCCACACTTTTTGCAAGTAATTTTCATATTTTTGAGAACAAAAACACACCCTTTTCATAAATGGACTAGTCTGAAAATCATTTTGTGACGGGTGGATTGGTTGCAAAAGTAATGTACTTAGCATGTACTCCGTGCTAATGCTTGAAATCAGGAAGCTTGATTGGTCGAGGGCTGAGCTGTACTCAAGCTCAGCAGGAGTGTGCCATTTAATAGGGGGATACAATGGTCACAAATCCCATAAGCCCCATTTCTCAGCCACATATCAGTTTGAGTTCATGTATACTGGGGCTGCATGTGGGTAAATATCTTGGCATAAACTTAAGAGCACTAGATTTTGAGTGAAATGACATTTGAATTTGAAAGTGTTTTACATCGGTTCAACAATTCTACTATTTACAGGGTTCATACTACAGTCGAACTTCGATGGGTCGAACAGCCTGCGGGGTTAAGTTTTAGTTCGACCCATCCGTTGTTCGACCCATAGGGATTTTCTACTGTAACCATTTCAGATCTACGAGTTGGTCAGTGTACTAAGTGAAACAAGTCGTCATTACGACACGTTGTTTCATATAAATGCGCTTACATTTGCATTTACGGTTGATTGTCACAGTCGTTTATTAACAGAAACAGGCTTTAATAAAATAAAGAAAGCGGCAAACTCATGTGTGTTTTTATTTACATAGCCATTATACAGCAATAGAACATGAGAACAACAGAAAATGATTACGAAATACAATTGGCGGACTTGATTGCCCCGTCCGATACGATCATGTGAAAGCATCTCTGATTTTGTACCTATTGGCATTTGCGTAATTTCATGACAAATATTTATCTAATCAAATATAAATCTTTGTGAGTGAATATGTATTTGCCATAAAATGATGCGCATGCTTGTAGGTATAAAATTATATCGCTCGTCATACACTGATAAATCAATAGATGCATGCCTAGTCGCCCCATCACTACTTCGGATCCGGAACCACATTCACTGCATATCATAATTTACTATCACATGGAACCCAGTCCCATAAATTACCACTTTAATTAACTAACAACTTCGCTGACATTGGTCAATGCATAATTACCACGTATGCTGGTCACGATTGCCGTTATTGTATACGCTCGAATGACCACTTGAGATTTGTTTGACAACCGGTTAACAATAGGTGTGAAAGTCAATCAACTAGTCTGGAGACAATCGCCTGACATGTTCGAGTTTTTGTGGTGTTTATAGTGGATTTATACACGACCGGGCGTGACAGCGATTCGAGGCATTGAGGGTTGTTCGACTTTCACAAGTTCGACCTATACCGGGTCGTTTTAACGTATTTATATAGGAATTCTGCCGGGACCTAAAGGCTAGTTCGGAACCTAAAGGCTAGTTCGAGGCAAGCATGGCTGACGAGTTTACCAGGGTTCGACCCATCGAAGTTCGACTGTATTATGTGACTTTAAACAATAAGGACTTTTTAAGGACTTATTAAGGACTGAAATTGTAAAATTTAAGGACTAAAATTAGTTCTTATGCTTCACAAGTGAACTTGGTACTACAGAG
Source organism: Conchocele bisecta (assembly GCA_029237695.1). Lineage (NCBI taxonomy): Eukaryota > Metazoa > Mollusca > Bivalvia > Lucinida > Thyasiridae > Conchocele > Conchocele bisecta. The sequence continues at coordinate 108,329,933 of CM055266.1, forward strand.
GCGTCGGCAGCAAATTAATATTGAGGAGGCGAATGTCGACCCGAGTGCAGCAAGTTAGTGCTAGGGGGGTCCAGGAACCCATGCACCCCCGGAATCTTTTTGGATTCTAGATGCCATTTCCTGCATTCTGCTGCATTTAAGAGACATTCAGACACTTTTAATTTTTATTCTAAATATTGGGTCGGCCCACTTCCCATGGGTCAGGATTTGCAAGCAAACTGTGTCTGTGGCCTTAACTATACCAAACTACTTTTGCAAATTTCTAGCACATTTCCAGCTGTCAGTGATGATGAAACTGGCTGCTGGTTCCCGATCACACACTACATTGGCCATAGTGAATAGTTGATATCTGGATACCAGTCAGCAGACGCTTGACTTTACCACTGTGTATCAATAAGGTACCAGTCCACTTGAGAAATGCTTAGTTTCTTAGTTTTCCTATGGGCTTTTTACTGAATATTCCAAAACTGCCTGTCTGTGGTGATTGAATGTGACATGCAGAGTTTGCACTAACAAATAATGTATTGATTCACACATTATTTGTTAGTGCAAACTCTGCATGTCACATAGCTTTCTGGCGCCTTTAGTCCAGCAGCCATGACGGAATAAGTGCAGAAATTGACCACCACTTTTACACATTATAAATGCTCCTAGCTGTATGCCAATATGACTTGTGTAGCTACTAAAGTTTCTTGACGTATAACAGGTGTATACAGCAAACAGTCTCTGTGAATATATGAAGAGGATATCTGAGAAAAAGACTTGCGGAAGTGCTCGTTTGGCCAAGAATTGCAAAAAAGTCTCAAATTTTGGTGGACTGGTACCTATTTGGCATTTACCGGTAATGATACTGATCATATGGTCACCGAACAGGTGCTTGTCTTTACCTTATTGAATCAATAAGCATCTAATGATACTGATCAGCAGAAACAAAAGTAAGTTCTTGTAGCCTATGTGAAAAAACTCTCGCAAATTTAAGGACCTTTTTTGGACCTTCCAGGAAATTGGGCCATTTTTAAGGTCTTTTGAGTACATGTACTTAATTTATATGTTTTAAAATTAAGGACTTTAAGGACTTTGAAGGACCCGTACGAACCCTGTATTTAATATTTATTTAATGGTGTTTAACCCTTTCACCCCTGGAATGGATTTTCATGTTAATTTTCCGACCAATCCAATGTTCATAAAATAATTTTCAGACTAGTCCATTTATGATAAGAGGGTGTTTTTGTTCTCAAACATATGAAAATTACTTGCAAAAAGTGTAGATGATCCTCATCTGGATCTACTCTTTTTGCCAATACCACTATACAGGCCTGTGTTGTCTAAAGGGTTAACGGCCTGTCAACAGCGAAAATATGAAAATTACTTGCAAAAAGTGCAGATCCTGATGAGACGGCTCGTGATGAGCCGGCTCATCTGGATCTACACTTTTTGACAATACCACTATACAGGCCTGTGGTGTCTAAAGGGTTAACGGCCTGTTAACAGCTATGGTCATTTTAGGCCAGTATATTATAGGTTACTGTGATTCTACAGTCAACAATGACTTTCAAATGGTTTAGAGCAGGTTTATGAGGTGACAGCGAGTATTGGCTGATCAGCACAGTTTTACGAGGTGATAGCGAGTATTGGCCGCCTAGCAGCTTTACGAGGTGTTAGCGATTAGTGTGTGACTTACCTCTCCGCTCATATTCTTCTGGCCGTATCTGACTTTGAGGCGGCGCGCCTGGTAGTCGAGGCAGTTTGAGCAGGACACCAGCTCGCGGAAGGCGCCCGAGCCTGGAAACCAAGCCTCCAAGTCCAATTTCTTGGCCGCCGCATTGTTTAGGGCACCTGAGGGAGACACGAGGCAGAGATCCAGATAAGTTTTGTATCTAAAGAGTATTATACCCCCAGATTTAAAATTCAAAGTGGATTTTACTTTTACAAATGTATTATTGATTTTCTTCCTTATTAAATAGGGAACAAATGATAAAAGAAATAAAACACATTAAAAAATTAACTTATTTGAGCTGCAAAAAGCTAACAGTATTTTCACTACTCAATTTGAAAATCAATGCATATCTTCACATTGGTATCAGTATTTGTACTCCCACTTTTGATAATCAGTACGTATTCTGCTAAAATAAGTGATTGCATTTTGCAGCTCAATTAAGTAAATTTCAACTTTATTACAGTATTTTCAGTCCTCAATTTGAAAATCGATGCGTATTTTCACATTGGTGTATTTGTACTCCCACTTTTGATAATTAGTGAGTATTCTATTCTGCTAATATAAGTGCGTACAATATGCCAATACACACCTTATCTGGAGCTCTGCATGAGGAATTCAAGTCAACGTAACAGGTCATAAGAGGAAAGACATTACGGCATTTGTAGCAATTGGGCCGCAAGGATGGATTCACTAATTGTGGCTGTGTATGGAGAAATGGGGCTTCTGGGATTTGTGACCAGTATAGCTCCTGGTCAAATAGCACACTCCTGTAGTGTTTCATTTATGGAGTGCCGACCAGTCCAGATCCTGATCAGACTGTACGGATGCAGAGAACTTCTGAATCATGCAATTGACTTCATTTAATAATGTTTAACAGGCCTGTCAACAGCTATGATAATTTTAGGCAGGGCCTAACAGGGCCGAATCCCATATTTCACCTGTACGGAGGAGGGGGGTGGGGGCATCGCAAAATCAGAACTGAATATTTACAAAATATATATTCAGCACTGAAATTAGAATATCCTGATCTGGTGCCAGGTCCTCACCACATCAGTCACTTATCCATAGCCCCTAAAAGTAATAGGATTAATATTACTTTTATAATGGGTATAACAGGACTATACTCTTACGTACAAGAAAACCAAAACTGTATCCGATGGTCAACAAACCAGGGATACTGGGATTGCGGTAAGGATGAACCCTATTGTGAAAGGTACATGCCCACTCAGTAGGCACACAATATTCTTTATAGGAATAAATAAGTGTATAATTGTGTCGCTATTCCATCAGCTCTAAAAATTCCGAGTGCCGGCTATACAGATATAATCATTTAGTAATATTTATTTTACACACGGCTGGACATGATCAAACCTTATAATAATGCCAATCAATACATGGGGAAATGGTGAATGAATGTTTGTTTTGCCAGAAAATGTCTCAGATGATGTCTCCGATATAAAGAACAGTTTTGCCTACCGAGTGGGCATGTACCTTTAAATGTTTGAATGCTGCCAACCAGCCGCTGAAGCAAAGACATTTCGTGAAATGGGTCCCAAATTTCTTGAACAGACATACTAACTCTTTCAACACCACAGGCCTGTATAGTGGTATTGGCAAAAAGTGTAGATCCAGATGAGCCGGCTCGTGACGAGCCGTCTCATCAGGATCTGCACTTTTTGCAAGTAAGTTTTAAGAACAAAAACACCCCGTTTTCATAAATGGACGAGTCTGAAAATCATTTTATGACAGTTGGATTGGTTGCAAAATCGACATATCCAAATCCATTCCAGTTACTTCGGGGTGAAAGGGTTACAACAGCCAACATACCTGAGACGATGCTGACTATTCGGTAGGGAATGCCCAACAGTTTGTTGAAATCCTCCGCATTGTTGATCATTTCATCAAACACCTCCCACGACTTGTTGTCGTGTGGTGATGTCAGAACAAACTGCTCAATCTAAAAACAAACCACGGTCCTGACAATTACACATAAATATATCTGTAGATGATCTTACAGGTGATTTTAATATATTTATTAAACAAGTTTATTGATTGCATAAAAACGAAGCTATGCAGGTCAACAAATAAACACAAATGTTAGATTACTTTCTTTAGCATAAGCACAGCATCATGCACTAAAGCTGTACTGAACGCCTAAAAGGTTTTCTGTGGCGTCTCATTTACATACTTATTACACTAGTGTATTATTACTTTTAATACGCTATATTATTACACTGTGAAAGCCCATTTTAAGCAAACCATGCATAGAAAATCTTCTGAGGGGGTCTCCACACATATATAGTCAAAAACGGGCAACTTCCTGATTTCTGATGTACTTGAACATGTACAGGTAATATATGGGATTTAGTACTAAACCCATTGACCCGGCCTTAAATGACCTTAGCTGTTGATAGGCTGTTAAACCCCAACAAACAAACAAATAAAGATTAGTATGTATCTTATATTTAAGAATGAAAATTGGCTCAAAGAACCTTCCATATCTGGAGAGGATTGAAGTTGAAGGTGGGAGGGGGTGATATATGCTGTGAGGAGCAATATGTGCCATGGCGAGCACAAATTATTTTGTGCTCGGCATGGCACATATTGCTCCTCTCAATGTCACAAAATTGAATTGGTTATTTTTATTTACACATCATCTTGATTGTTCCATTAGATAACATGCCACTGTAGCGCATGTAAACTGAGAGCTGACTGTATTACCTTTTCGAACTGATGTACGCGGAAGATGCCTCGTGTGTCGCGGCCGTGAGAGCCCACCTCCTGACGGAAGCATGTCGAGTAGCCGCAGTACTTGATGGGCAGCGACTCCGTGGGGATCCACTCGTCCCGGTGGTAGGCCGCGATTGGCTGCTCAGACGTCGCAATCAGGTACTTCTCATCCAAGGAGCCGTCCTCCTGATTCTCACTGCCCTTACCGATCACCTGACCAATATTGAGGTACCAATAACCCAACTATTATTCAGCTACCGATATCCAGCTACCGATAACCTGACCAATATTGAGGTACCGATCACCCGACCAATATTGAGGTACGGATAACCGTGACCAATATCCAGGTACCAATAACCTGACCAATATCGAGGTACCGATAACCTGACCAATATTGAGGTAACCTGACCAATATCCAGCTACCGATAACCCGACCATTATCCAGCTACCGATATCCTGACCAATATCCAGCTACCGATAACCTGACCAATATCGAGGTACCGATAACCTGACAAATATCTAGGTACTGATAACCTGACCAATATCCTGACCAATATTGAGGTAACGATAACCTGACCAATATCCAGGTACTGATAATCTGACCAATATTGAGGTACCGATAACCTTACCAATATCCAGGTATCAATCACTCATAATCACCGAATCGTGTGACAATTGTACAGTTCATGTAGTTATTTGACAATCATGCAGTCATATGACAATCATAATATGTAAACATGGAGTCATGTGACAATCAAATATGTGACAATCACAGTGTCACAGTGTAAAACATGAGTCACGTAACATGGTATTGACCATGTAGTCAAATGACATCATGCAGTTATAACCAAATGTGATTGTCTTGGACAGTGTGAGGTTTAACCCATAGAATGTTGGACATGAAAATTGTCGTCTGTAGTTGCTGTATAATTTGTCTTCTTTCTAAATACTAGATGGCCGCGGCCTGCATGTCGCGCCTTGTGGCGAGGCATGGACACTAAAAAAAGAAGATATAGTATAACGAAAAACTTAACCAAAAAACTTAACCAAAAACTTTAATAAAAAAACTTAACCAAAAAACTTTAAGCCGCAAAAAAACTTAACCAAAAACTTCAAAGTAATTTGACCTTGACATTGGGCACAGGGGCCGCACGGGAGTGGGGTAGAATGAAAATACAGATGATGATAAACACCCATGTGAAGTTTCAAGGTAATGGGCAAAGCAGTTGCAGAGATATAGTATAACAAAAAACTTTAACCAAAAAACTTAACCAAAAAACTTAACCAAAAACTTTAAACAAAAAACTTAACCAGAAACTTCAAAGTAATTTGATTGTTTTCAAGGTAATGGGCAAAGCATTTGCAGAGATATAGTATAACGAAAAACTTTAACCAAAAAACTTAACCAAAAAACTTAACCATAAATTTTAACCAAAGAACTCAACCAAAAAGTTTAACCAAAAAACTTAACCAAACAACTTAACCAAAAACTTTAACCGGACACACGTACGTAAGTACGTACGTACGTACGCCAAAATGCCAACTATATCGCGCTTTCCGCAAGCGGGCGCGACAAAAAACATGGTTTGACAGCATTGTAGAATTATTTCCACTGGAAATGATTCTACAATGGTGTCAAACCATGTTTTTGATGAGACAAAACTTCAGAAAATAAACAGCAGATGACAAAATTAATTCAGCATTGTAAGGGTTAACCATTTCAACATTACAACCCTCTACAGCGGTGTTGCAAACGAGCCGTCTCATCAGGACCGCCACTTTCTGCAAGTAATTTTGATTTTTTTTCCATAAAAACAAGAAGTGTGGCCTGTCGGCACACAAATGCCCTAAGTGGCAGATTGGAGAAACTGTGGCAAAGTTAACCAAAGTGATAAGTATTCACAAGCACATTTATGAAGGTCAAAAGGTAAGGCCATATTAAGGGCAGTGTTGATGTGTGGCATTTGTCCACAAGTATGATGTATTGAAATATTAAATTAATCCATCAAGGGATATAGAAGTTATGACAGAATTGTCAAGGTCATATTAAGGGCAGCATGGATGTGTGGCATTTGTCACTTCTTAATGTGACAGACACACAGACGGACGGATGGACACACAGTCCAAACACTACATTCCTCCGGCTCTACCGAGACCGGGGTCATAAAAAACCCACCTTCTTTTCATCAATGCAGAGCTCCAGTTAAGGTGCGTAATTTGACAAACTTGGGGTGAAATTTTGTTATTTCTTCATTAAAAATGGCAAGTTGGGAGTCCTTTAGAATCGTCTCATTGAGACGATTCTAAAGGACTCACAACTTGCCATTTTTGATGGAGAAATAAGAAATTTACTTCCAAATTACGCACCTTAACTGGAGCTCTGTATATGGACTAGTCTGAAATTCTTTTGTGATTATTGGATTGGTCGGATATTTAACATATCTTAATTATTTACGGGCGAACAGTTAATCATCTCACCTTGTAGAGTTCCTCGTCGAACTGTGAGAGCTGGGCGACCTCCTGCATGACCTCCTTGCGCATGAAGAAGGGCGTGTACAGTGGGCTGTATCCCCGCTCGTGAAGTAACTTCAGGGCCACGTTGATCAGGGCCTGCTCCAGGAACACAGCCGGGCCCTGCATAATGGCAACGTGGAATGGCTTACAGCGCTCCAGATAAGGTGCGTATTGGCGTATTTTACGTAATTATTTTAGATGAATACGCATTGATTATCAAAAGTGGGAGTACAAAATACGCACAGCAATGTGAAAATACGCATTTAATTTCAAATTGAGTAGTGAAAATACCGTCATAAAATTTAAAATTTAGTTGAGCTGCAAAAAGCAAACACTGTTTGCTTTTTGCAGCTCAATTAAGTGAATGTTTAAATTTGTTACATATTTTTTTATTCTTTGTTCCATATTTAGTAATGACAAAAATCAATAATCCATTAGTAAAAGTACAAAACGCAATGATTTTGAAATCAGGGGGTATAGTACGCTTTAGACACACAAGCTTATCTGGAGCTCTGGGTTTAACGTCCCTGTATACTGGGACATAATAGTAGGGACAACCAGCAAGCTGAGCGAGACAACCTGCCAAATGACCGTGTATAGTTCAGGGCCACGTTGGATAATGGGAATAATGGATGGTCGGCTAATTACAAGGTCTGTATAAAGGTCACACCTGTGGCCTTGATAAAGACTATATGTGTCTGTGACTATAAAATGGGACTTGTGTCCAAATATCAGGTAGTATGATTGGTTGAGACTGAGCACAGTCTCGATCAATCAAACTTCCTGATTTCGAGCAAGAGAAGTGAGAACATACTCAGAATGTTTTCGTACCTTGAGGTAATATCCGCGGGCTCCGGCCACAACAGACCCCCGCTGTTCGTCCACCCCATCTATCATCACAATCAAGTCCACATGCGAGTATTTCTTCTTCGCCTCGCAGTCGCCAAACGTACGCTCCACACCGTTCTCATCCTGCAGCACAGGAGAAATTGACAGTGAATCGGTTTTACGTCCCAGCAACAGCTATGTCATGTGAGGATGGGACCTCGGTTTCAACTAGATGGCTGCGGCCCGCATGTCGCGCCCACCGAAGCTTTGATAGTATATACCAAAACCTTAACCCGGATTAATGTACGTAAGCCAATATGCTAACTATATCACACTGTCTGCAAGCGGGCGCGACAAAAAGTGAATGGGTTTAACGTCCCAGCAACAGCTACGGTCATGTCAGGTTGGGTATGCAAAGGCAAGTTTTATGAAGTTAGAAAGGCAAAAGGGTTCAACGTGCATGTCACGAGTTTCATACGAAGGATCAGATGGATGGAAATACTATGAACATATGTTTCACTCTTAGGGTAAGGCTTGACCTCACAAGATCAGTTTTTTGGAGTCCACTGTCATATCCCCTAGGCAACAGCCCATCCCTGACCTCGATTTCAAGTCTCATCCAAAGGATCCAGATGGATGGAAATAACTTTGGTAGTAATGCCTGTCATGATTGCACAGTACCGTAATAACCCTAAATATTCAGACAGTATTTGCTTTAGGAACGTTTCCCTGAACAAACTGCATCTAACTGCATTGCTATTGTGATATACCAGTAAAAACATAAATATTGGACACTCGTTGTTGTGGAGAAACCATTCATTTATATCTGTCTCCCAAAATCAATGATGTCCCAATATATGGATATATGGTACAGACATTGTCATACGAGTTCTCAAGATGAAAATTGTGATTGAACAATAGAATAGATGTAATGTACATGTAATATTGACGTAAGCAAAAAAAAGAAAATTTGTTTTGCCTCAATTGTGAAAAAACTTGATCATATTTCCGATTATGAAGGCACCGAAAACCGGGAGCGGTAACATCCGTACATGCGAACACTACCACTAAAGATTTTCCAACATCGGCTGTCAGTGTAAATGTTATTCTAAAATTAAATTTTGCACTTAGTCTTGCGAAGTTAAGTGAAACAGACCCCAGTACATCATCTGATCCCCTCCTCCACACCCTCGGTTAACCTGTTCAAGGCCATATGTTCCCTGAGGCCATGTTTCCCGTGAGTAGACGTACCTCATCATTGCTCACTATGACGGACTCATGCACCAGGTTGGCCACCTCCTTGAGCGACTCGTTCCTCTGAGCCTCGAGCTTCAGTAACTCTGCATTGTTGCCTTTTGTGCCCTCCTCCACTAACACACGCACCTTCTTAATCTGTGTCACTGTTAACGTCTGAAATGTTGGCGAATAACGCTTGTGGTTTCATCTCTGAATTAAACATTGCAATATATATATATATTGTTTACACATGTCACTATAATATATAAATTACTTACTTACTTACAGTGAAAGCTCGCTAAACCGGACACCCTGGGAAGTAGCTGAATGATAAAATGCCTGATTTACAGAGGAACCTCGCCAAACCGGACACACTGGGAAGTAACTGAATGATCAAATGCTTGATTTACAGAGGAACCTCGCTAAACCGGACACCCTGGGAGGTAACAGAGCCTCGCTAAACCGGACACCCTGGGAGGTAACAGAGCCTCGCTAAACCGGACACCCTGGGAGGTAACAGAGCCTCGCTAAACCGGACACCCTGGGATGTAACTGAATGATCAAATGCTTGATTTACAGAGGAACCTCGCTAAACCGGACACCCTGGGATGTAACTGAATGATCAAATGCCTGATTTACAGAGGAACCTCGCTAAACCGGACACCCTGGGATGTAACTGAATGATCAAATGCCTGATTTACAGGAGGAACCTCGCTAAACTAAACCGGACACCCTGGGATGTAACTGAATGATCAAATGCCTGATTTACAGAGGAACCTCGCTAAACCGGACACACTGGGAGGTAACTGAATTTCTGGTTTAGCGAGGTTTCTCTGTAAATCAGGCATTTGATCATTCAGTTACTCTGAATGATCAAATGCCTGATTTACAGAGGAACTTCGCGAAACCGGATACCTTGGGAGGTAACTGAATGATCAAATGCCTGATTTACAGTGAAACCTCTCTACATCGAACACCCTGTGAGGATTTCCTGTAAATCAGGCATTTGATCATTATAAGCCATAGTTCGGTGTCCGGTTTACAGAGGCTCCACAGTACGTTTGTGGTTTGTTGGGCATTTACATTTTTATGTGCTTCTCTAAAAATGAAACAAGATTTGAAAGAACAAGAATCTTGCGACTGAAACAGAACGGTGATCTCAGAAGATCTGTCAAAAACTAGAAAATGTGTTCATAGAACACAGATGCCTCACATATCGCTTTGATAATAAACGAGGCAAAGTTCTACATCCAAAAGGGGGAGATAATCCATGGCTCAGCACCAAAGAATAGAAAACAGAAATTCACTTCATGTGCATCTACACACCATAAAGAAGCTACATACCAGGAGAAATTTATCTGTGGTATGACAATGATCTATATCGCTTGCTAGAAGCATGATGGGTGTTACATTGATGGAATGACGGACAGTGCAGATAATGATCAGACTGTGCGGGTGGACAGGCTAATTAGGATCTACACAGGTTGCAAAACCCATAAGCCTCATTTCTCCTGTCACAGCCATATATAAAATAAAACATAACACACACAATAAAATGATTTGCCATGTTTTATCTTCATATGAGATTGCCTACATGGTAAATACCTTGAGCATGTCCAGGGTGGCGTTGTCCAGCAAGTTCAAAGTGATCTCCGCTGGCAGTGGTGCATCCTCCCCCACGGGCTCCTTCTTCTGCAAAAAAAGTGAATGTGTTTAATTTCCCAGCAATAGCTGAGGTCATTTAGGGACAGGATCTTGGTTTCAAGTCTCACATTCATTCATTTCTTGTTTGGACACCGAGCAGCTAAGATGTCGCTAATTAGCACTCTGGATGCCGAGTTTGCCATTTTGAAGCCGCTGATGTCTGAGGGGCATTCACCACAGGCACTCGACATTTACTCTGGAGGTCAACTGGAGTACGAAATGACAGGAACCAACTGCTGGGATTGAGAAGGCTGCTAGAGGAGTCACGCTCATCCGGCAATGGTCCTTCTCAGGACACGTTGACGGCCTCACCTACTTCTGTTGCTGCTGAAACCACCATCGAATCAGCGCCTAAGCCAGCACCTGTGCCGCCGACGCCCGAAAAGATGGATACAGAGGGCCCCACCCCGGGGAACGCTAGTAGTGAAACCGGGGATCTCAAATCGCCGGCGGAATCACATCCTCACACAGGTAGAAGACTCGGACCTAGGACCTGATAAGTGGCTCATTTGTAAACCATTACCCCACCCACCAATTTCCGTACAATAGACACTATTGCGTTTCAAGGTAGGAAAGAGCTTGGAAAAATGTCGTTAGTTACGGGCAAATTAGCTACCACAGCCAAGGCGATAATTGTGTGTACCAAAGAATGTCACATTTTTGTGGGCTGTGGAAGCATAAATTACGTGTAAAATCTGCCTGAAATCCCATTACAGTCTACATATTGACGTGAATCTGACACTGAAATAAACATCAGTAAATCAGATGTTACTATTAAGTATTTGTGACTAATAAGTGTCATTCACTAACCTTGAATGATCTAAAACGCGCGTTTATTTTGACATAACCTTCCGTAAACTTTACTTTTGGATTTCCTTCGTTATATTCGCAGAATGATCAATAATGACGTCACGGGAAAACCTAAACTGGAGCATTACAAATACTACAGCCAATCAGGTGGCGATGTGTGTGTGGGATTCTTTTCGAAAGAGATATTTCTCTGTAACGTTGGCAGCTAAAACGTGTGTAAGTAACAATATACTAAACACAGATGTTTAGTGTGAATATATTTGGGGGCCTAAGGCATGCATTAATTGCCAGAGGCGTAAGTCAGCAGAAAATTTGAAACGTGTGGTGTTTGAGCGAGCCCGAAACTAAGCCTGTCTAGGGCATTTTCCCAAGCTCTTGCCCACCTTTAAAGGCTATACTGTATATTGCAAGGAAATGGGTGGGTGGGGTAATGTTTTTCAAATGAGCCATTTATTGGGTCCTACATTAGGTCCGAGTCTTCCACCTGTGCATCCTCAGCCATCATTTACGGACAAATTTGACGAGGATATCGCCACCTACCTACGACATGGGAGCAAACTATATCGAATACCGAGTGAACTAGGATTTGATGACAACAATCCATTATGTAACAGACTATTTCTCGCCAGAACAAACAAGGGAACAGTGATTGCCACCACCAAGGTCCTTGTCCCCCTAGACGGAATAGAAACACCAGCGTTCCTCACCGCAGAACAATCGTCACTCAAGACCCGGCCTCGAGAGGAACGACTGCACATCTATGACAAATATTACCGCACACTCGCATGGATTCAGAAGGGGACATACACCGATGGCAACCTAACTATCATGAGGCTTACTCATACCTCCGCAAGACTACATAAAGCAGCTCAGATTCAACCACCAGGGAGAGTTACGGGATAAACTCCGCACATCGTTTGGGTACCTCAAACCAGACCAGGTGCTCTTGATAGTCTAAGATGGCGGCCGACACAAAGGGCTAAAACACAGACTTTGTGCCCGTATCACTGCAGTCGAGGCAATCCAATGAGTCCGTCGTCAGTGATCTGCCTCTGGGAACTGGCTACCCAGCATGCACAGAAAAACAAGAAACGAGGCAAAGCCACGAAGGCCAGGTTTTTTTCCAAGCATAGACACTTGTATAACATAATTATTCCCACTTTTTGTAGACTAGATGTCCGTGGCCTGCATGTCGCGCTTTGGGGCGAGGCATGGACACTAAAAAAAAAGAGATATAGTAGATGGAAAAACTTTAACCAAAAAACTTTAACTGGACACACGGATGTACGGACGGACGGATGCCAAAATGCCGCTTTCCACAAGCGGGCGCGACAATAATGATAAACACCCATGTGAAGTATCAAGGTAATGGGTGAAGCAGTTGCAGAGATATAGTATAACGAAAAACTTTTAACCAAAAAACTTTAACCAGACGTACGTTAAAAAGTTAACGTTGCAAATGGCTAAGTAATTTGACCTTGACATTGGGCACAGGGGCCGCACGGTTGGGGAGTAGAATGAAAATATGGATGATGATAAACACCCATGTGAAGTTTCAAGGTAATGGGCGAAGCAGTTGCAGAGATATAGTATAACGAAAAACTTTTAACAAAAAACTTTAACCAGACGTACGTTAAAAAGTTAACGTTGAAAAAGGCTAAGTCAATTACGTAGAAATAATAGGTCAAGGTAAAAAAAAATGGTCACATGTTGGATAGTTGTATGTGGTGGGCACCCCTTGGTTATGAAGCTGTGAAAGTTTGGTGGTCCTAGGGTACCAACGAAATGGACTTAAACACGAAAACTTAACATTGTAAACGCGAAAAGTTAACATTGAAAATGGCTAAGTCGACTGCGCGGAAAAAATGGGTCAAGTTAAAAAAAAAGGTAACATGTTGGATAGTGATATGTGGTGGGCACCCCTTGGTTATGAAGCTGTGAAAGTTTGTTGGTCCTATGAGGTACAGTAACAAAGAAATGGACTCAAACACGAAAACTTAACATTGATTGTGGACGCCACCCGCCTCCCGCCACCCGCCCGGCTTTCGCCAATCCAATAGCCTGGGGTTTAAAAAAAAAAAACACCTGGCTAAAAAACCATTCGGCCCAAGTTTTTATTCCGCCTTTTGCGGACGGCATGCAAATCTCTAGAGACAGTGCGGCCGTTAAACATAAGCAGCAAGCAAGCTTCAAGTCTCATCTGAAAGACCAGTAGGAAGTAATTACTATGAAAATAAATATTTGTTGATGCCAAGGCGAGGTTTGAACAAACACCCCTATTCCACAACCCATCCCCTCACCGATTGAAGGCGTTAGTGGAAGAAGGAGGCTAAGTCCTTATGGACGTAGCCTCCGTCTTCCACTGAATACTTGGATTATTTTAACTACAATTGTACATGTCTTGTTAGTGCAAGTGATAGCAAGTGTGCTTCTCACCTACGTGGTCCAACTAAGAACTTTGATCCTTGGCCGGGGCAATATACGAGATGGTATAATGGTGGATGCCAGATAGGACAAGTGAGTTTTCTCCTGGAACTCTTGTTGCCTCCCACTTTTAAGGACTACCCTTACACCTCCATCTGTGCCAACAAAAGACCTTCTGTGTTCTTGTGCTTGTTTGTAATTGTTGTAAAATAAATAAATTTGGAATTAAAAGTGTATCACTCACATATACATGTATACAAATTGATACTACAAACAGGTATTTCCAGTATAAACTTGCAGGGTTTTTAAGCCCGGGAGACATTGTCCCACCTAAAAGAGCCCATGTCCCTTAAAATATGAAAGAAAATTGGTTTAACGCCCCACCAACAGCTGGGGTCATATAGAGACGGGACCACAGTTGAAAGTCTCATCCGACAGACCAGTGGGTTGGAAATACTATGAAAGTATATTTGATGCCTAAGTAAAGTCGAGGTTTGAACCCACAACCTCCGGATTGGAAGTCAGGTGTTCTAACCCCTATGCCACAATCCATCCCTCTTATAATATGTGAACGTCCCATTGACTTCTAATGGCAACCAGGGCTCCAGATAAGGAATTACACTCCATCATTTCTGAAGCAATTGGATATTTCAAAATTTTAATTGTGTCAAATAGAATCACACTACTGTTTACACATCAGCAGACCGCACTTATTGAATAGTTTGCTTCTAAATGAAAACACATCTTGGTATTTCATTAGAATTGTCTCCTTGGAGACAATTCTAATGAAATACCAAGATGTGTTTTCATGGAAAAATAAGAAAATATGTGGTCTGTTTATTGTTTTCTGTAGCATGCATGATAAAGATACATGTACCACACATTTTTCATTGCTTTTTGATACTCACTACTACTGATTTCAATTGCTTTTTTTTTGGCAATTTTAATTGGGTATTTACGCAAATACGCAGCTTATCTGGAGCACTGGGCAACAATTTAGTCAATACTTAACAGTACCAAGTGATTGCCCCAACATCACACAGCAATGGAACGACATTCCCCGGAGGTTGCCAAACTCGAAGACCTAGATCAATTCATATCACAATTTGGCAAACTCCAACATAACAAGCCGTACACGTGCTGTGCAATGTTTTTAACCTGTCTTTACTATTTTTATACTATTTTAACACTTACATCTATTCTTGCTTACCTTTTACCCTAATTTGTCAACTGCGTCTAATCCTCTCGAGTGGTACAGCAGAATATAGAGATAGATCAAATATACATGTACATGAATGGCAAATACCTTCATCTTCTCGCCAATTATCTTGCTGCAATCATTCTTCATCCTGTTCAACTTGTCTGCTGTGAACCGACCTGAAATAGCAGGTAAAGTAAAAATTATATTAAACACACATTTATAAGAATCACCTTTGGCTGCAACTCATTTTTGTGACCTTAAATCCCTAAAATAATTAATATAAGGATCGATGAAGCTTATTACCATTAACAGTATATCAGTCAATGTTTCAAAACAAACAAAACTAGATGGCCGCGACTTGCATGTCTCGTCTCGCCCGCCGCGGCTTTGATAGTGATAGTATACCAAAAACTTTAACCCGGACGTACGTATGCCAATGTGCCGACTATATCGCGCTGTATGCAAGCGGGAGTGACACAAATTGTTTCCAGTACCGTAACCAGGATGAGGCAGATGAGGCAGTCGTCTCATTTGTCATTTTGTAGATTTTTTTGTTGCTAAGAA
This sequence comes from Conchocele bisecta, assembly GCA_029237695.1. Taxonomy (NCBI): domain Eukaryota; kingdom Metazoa; phylum Mollusca; class Bivalvia; order Lucinida; family Thyasiridae; genus Conchocele; species Conchocele bisecta. Next base: position 108,345,661 of record CM055266.1, read on the forward strand.
TTGAACAAATTAATGCCCGGGTGGTGGTGGGGAGAATGCTCCCTGCTCCATATTAGCACTTTCTTCACCTTGTCTGCTTTTTACCTCTGGTTTAAAGGTACATGCCCACTCAGTAGACAAATTTTTTTTCTTTATATCAGAGACATCATCTGGGACATTTTCTGGCAAAATAAACATTAATTCACCATTACCCCATGCATTGATTGGCATTATTATACATTTTATATCAGACTTAAATTTCCACACTGATATCAGAGGCAATAACCGTGTTTCCATAAAATGTTGACGGACGTTACTGTTTATTATCTGCATTTATTTTTCAATGTGCAATGATCATACTTTATAATCTGTCGAAAATATTATTTTTACAGGTGATGCATTTAATTAGTATAAATAATTAAAGAAATATCATGCCTCATTTGCATATGAATGAAAATAGCCGGATACCAGCGCGCGTCACTATCAGAAGAATAATTATTTCTAAATTATTATATCTGTATAGCGGGTAACTGACAGTTGTTACAAAACATAATCTGACAGTTTATATTTAATTTAAGTAAAATTAAAGAAAATCAGTTCAGACCTAACAAACTAGATGGCCACGGCCCGCATGTCGCACCCACCGAGGCTTTGATAGTACAGTGTATACCGAAAAACTTTTAACAAAACTTTAACCCGGACGCACATACATACGTACATGTATGCCAATGTGCTGACTATATCGCGCTGTCTGCAAGCGGCCGCGACAAAAACATGACTGGAAATGTGGCCTATCGGCACATGAATGCCCCCGCTGGCAGTCAAAGGAATAGAGGCACATTTGAAAACACACAGGGCGAGATAAGTGTGGACTTGTCACAGCATGAAAGCAGACCATCAGAGCAATGGTTGTGTGAAATATCAAGCAGATCCATGCAAGGAAAGCGACATTATATGACACTTTCCAGAGTTTGGAACGCACCAAGTATGTGACCTTGAACCTGGGCTTAGCGGGGGCAGGACAATCATGTATTTTTCACAGGATAGTAGAGGACCATTAGAGCATTGCATGCATGAAACATCAAGCAGATCTGTGCAAGGAAACAGAAATTATAAGACATTTACCCGAGCTTTAAGGTTTCTAATGCATCAAGTATGTGACCTTGACGCTGGGAGTAGTGGGGGCAGAATGATTGTGGATTTGTCAGAGGGCGGTAGAGGACCATTAAGGCAATTGTGTGTGTGAAATATCAAGCAGATGAGTGCAAGGAAACAGAAATTATAAGACATTTACACGAGCGTTACGGTTTCAAACGCACCAAGTATGTCACCTTGACCCTGGGCTTAGCGGGGCGGGACCATCGTAGATTTTTCACAGGATGGTAAAGGACAATTAGAGCAATGCGTGTATGAAATATCAAGCAGATCCGTGCAAGGTTTCAAATGTACCAAGTATGTGACCTTGACCCTGGACTTAGCAGGGACAGGACGATCATGAATTTGTCACAGGGCGGAAGAGGACCATTAGAGCAATGTGTGTGAAATATCAAGCAGATCCGTTTAAGAAAACAGAAATTATAAGACCCTTACCCGACGTTAAGGTTTCGGGACGTAGTACGGACGCTGGTAACACTATATGCCCCCTCACCATTCGGTGGCGGGAGCATAAAAGTGTGTTCATAGAACACAAATGCCCGATATCACTTTGATAGTAAACAAAACAAAATTCCAAGTCCAAAAGGGGGAGATAATCGATGGCTCAGTGACAAAGCAAAAATATTAATTCACTGTATGCATCTACACACAATAAAGAAGCTGCATACCAAGCATTAACCCTTAGACCGCTACTCACAACAATTGTCGTTTGCTCTTGCTTTTATAACTTTACTTATTTCTCAATAAAAACATGGTTTCACAGCACTTCAGAATCATTTCCAATGGAAATGATTCTCCATGTTGTAAATGATTCTAAAGTGCTGTAAAACATACTGCTGTATAATTTTAAACAGCTGTAGGATACCATTCCGTATATACATGCATTTATATTTACATCGTCTGGCTACACTGAGTGGGCATGTACCTTTAATTCTAAGTCATATATGAAAACTAAAAATGGACACTTTTCCACAAGCTCATGTGTATCACCCTCCCCGCCTACAGGCAGCCAGTAAAAAAAATGTTATGTATAATGTACAATATGTTAGTAAGGTGAGAGTTGTCGTTCTTGCAAGAGACGCACCTTTGGGTCATGGTTTAAGCAAGTGTGAAATATCATGAAAATATTCGAAAGAGTAATCAAGTTTTGGATTGACAGGAAACACCTTTGGGTCGTTGTCTTTACATGTGTGATTTTTCATGAAAATATACCAAAAGGTTTCAAGGTATAAGTGTGCAAAAAACAAAGAGAGATAACTAGATAATTAGTGAGGAAAGAGTTGTCATTCTGGCACGCGACACACATTTGGGTCATGGCCTATGCATGTATGAAGTTTCGTGAAAATATCCTGAAGGGTATTTGAGTCTGGACAATCAGTATGTAAAAAACAAAAGGAGATAACTCTAAAATTAGTGAGGCAAGAGTTATCATTCTTGCGTGCGACACACCGTTGGGTCGTGGTCTATGCATGTGTGACATTTCATGCAAATATTCCAAAGGGTGTTCGGGTTATGCTCCGGACAAGAAATCAGTGCACAGAAAAACAAAGGGAGATAACTCAAAAATTAGTGAGGCAAGAGTTGTCATTCTTGTGTGTGACACATCTGTGGGTCATGGTCTATGCATGTGCGACGTTTAATGAAAATATTTCGAAGGAAGTTTGAGTTATGCTCCAGAGACGAAATCAGTGCGTGAAAAAAAAAAGAGAAGGGAAGCGACAAAAAAATTAGCGATGCAAGAGTAGTCATTCTTGAGCGCAACAAGCCTTTGTGTCATGATCTATGCATCATGTCACATGTGTGAATTTTCATGAAAATATTCGAAAAGGAATATTCGAGTTATGATCCGACATAACCAAATCCGTGGAACAATTGAAAATTGTCCGACTGGATTGATTGACAACTGACGATAATAGGATTAGACGAATACTGGTTATACATACACTGTCTCCATTTTTCGTCACTTTCAACCACCTGGTCAACTAATTTCACATCTTTAAATCGCTTTGCCTGGTTTTCTCTAATTTTCGCCGGATCTCCGCCTCTTTCTTTTCTGAATCTATCAATATCTAACACCATTTTTGTCAATAAAAGTGTCTTCCAACCCGGCTAAAAAGTAGGAAACGTGGTTATGGTAAGTACGCATGCGTAAAATCAGGGAGACGTCTTTAAGTATTTATTTCAATTCCTATCCAACATTAAAATAACGATTATTTTACATGTATTCTTTACATTCGTGGTATTATTAAACTTATTGCAGAAGATTATGTAGCTTTGTGTGATTTATGAAAAATTGGTAATGAAATAATAATTATTAATTCCGAATATATATAGCTGAACAATAATGGTTCCTCATGAACATTTGCACACACTTGCATCATCTGCTACGTCGCAGGGTGCGCTACTACCTACTGTCTGTTTCACGGTTTGCTGCCGACGAACTTTTGGCTATTAAACATATTAAATC